>CM031236.1:80241434-80635267 GCA_018340775.1 Taxus wallichiana var. yunnanensis | reverse complement strand
GTATAACATGGGTGGAATCAAACCCGAGTGAGGTTTAACAAGAGGTAAGGTAATAGCTCCCGCTTTGAGCAATTTTACCAATATCACACTATAAGTTTCTCCTAGTGGAGTGTAATTGATGGGCTCGGCTTTATACTTATACGTGGTTTTCAGCGGGGTATTAGATGGTGTTTGGGATTTGACCATCACCGCGTGCACACTCCTTTTGATTTCGGCTAGTCAATGCACGAGGATTGGTGGTGTTAAGTTTGTTGGTGGAGTCTTGGGTTCAAAAATTAGGCTTTTATGCTGCGTAACCGCACTTAATTTCTCTTCCTCTAAGGCTCGAATTTCTAGTTTCGAGCCATACAGAAAGGCCTTGTCAAATGTGCAAAAATTTTGAATTTGGAGGGTAGGAGAAATGTGCTTAGTGCAGGCCCACGTAAAGAGTTCGATAAGTGTGGCCACGAGGCAAGGCATAAGTAAGTTGGTTGATAAGGCCCCCCATCATCCAACGAAATCGTGATAGATTCATCTTCAAAGTGTCGGATGGCATAGAGAGGTCGGTGAGATACTTTCTTGGCAATGTTAATGGAGAAATGATCCAAGAAAGATTGGGCTAATTGGTTAAAAGAGAAGATTGAGTGCTTTGGGTTAAAGCATTGTACCACTCAAGGTGGGTCCCGATAAGGACATGGGAAAGGTGCGGAGTAGTAAGGCATCGTCATGAGCAATCAAATAGCAGCATGTCTAAATGATTGCGAATGTTGTTGAGGATCCTCCTTACTATTAAAACGAGTGAATTTTGGTAATTCCCATTGAGGAGGATATGAATGAAGGGGGACAGAAGGATGAATAGGCTCCCAACAAACTTTCTCGTATGTCAGGGTGCTACGGCTTCCTGAAATAGAAGCCTCCAGATTTTCCATCTTGTCCATCATTTGTTTGATTAAATCGGTGGTGGGATGAGATGATGGTGCAAGGTTGTTGATAAGGTATTAAGGACAAATAGGTTGAGGTGACCAAATAGGGATGTCCTATATAAGATGTTGAATTCACTTGGATACGTGTGTGGAAATGAAAAGGTGGGCGGAGCTTGAGAAGGAAAGCTTGTGTGAATAGGTGGTAGAGAGCAAGTTGCAGAAAGGAGAAATCTACGAGAGACACGGGGTAAGAGCAATGGCAGTAATGATATGTTGGGTCCCATATTAACTAAAGGGAAGCCAATCGTGCCGTATGAACCCCCGAAGCCACCGAGTTGGGTGACAGTGGCTAAGGATGAAGAAGGCAAGGTGGAA
This sequence comes from Taxus wallichiana var. yunnanensis, assembly GCA_018340775.1. Taxonomy (NCBI): domain Eukaryota; kingdom Viridiplantae; phylum Streptophyta; class Pinopsida; order Cupressales; family Taxaceae; genus Taxus; species Taxus wallichiana. The sequence goes on along the minus strand of CM031236.1, from coordinate 80,633,990 downwards.
TTATCAAGTGGGGAAGGAGCTAAGTGAGCGGGTATACTAATAGGCATACCAACAAGGAGTTGGACCGTCGTGTGTACGGCGTGGCATGAGATAAATAGTATTTGCATAGCGGTAGGATTAGCGTCTAAAAATTTCACAAATTCCTTATCTCCTATAAGGATTTTGGGAACTCGCTAGTGTCATCAAGTAGGATTCCCCACACAGATGTGAAGGGGTGATTCAGAAAAGGTATAGAGCAGCATGTGAAACCATGGCTTCACTTGTTTCGAGTGACAACAACCATGGACAAGAGTACATGTGAAGGATGCAATCTATCAAAGAATGTATACAAAGAACAAAATGTTGGAATTGGTAGGTTGCTGGTTTTGGGAACTCGAAAAGAAAGAACCGATATCGGCCGAGGTAACCAATGCGGTCGAGATTTATAGCCAACGCCGGTAAGTTAACCGATGTTGGTAGAATAGGACTGGGTGTAAGAATCTGTAAGAAGTTGCTGATTTGGGGTTAACGATGCTTAGTATGCCTACCAAACTTTCTAAAGTGATCACAAGTAAATGTTGTATGATGCAGAGAAACAGTAACTAAAAACAAGCAAGATGCACAAGAAAATTAACGACTAACCCTAGGATTAGTTTTAATTATTGTGGGCTTATGCCTTAGATGCAAGATGATGTCAATCCTAAACAAAAGACTTAGGGAAATGTCAAGTTTGTTTTGGCTTATAAGGTTACCTCAATTGGGCGGGAGGAATACCGTGGAAAAGGGGGATGTTTGAGTTGTTGTGTTGATTATGACATGATTTGGTATGTGTGCAGTGCTGAAAGTAAGATTAATTTCTTGTCAATACCGTGGATATAACCCCCACGTATATGACACATTACTTAATCTATGTTCACTAGAATTGAAAACAAAGCAAGCAAGAATGTGATGCACGTAATTTAAACACAAATCAAAAATGATAGTCAATGAAGCAAGGAGATGAATTTCACTAACGCAAAAATATGAAAGCAAAACAAATTCTTTTACCAAAAGGTAAAAAAATATCTTGTGAATATTATAGAAGAATAAAATAGCAAGTGTGTGCTCCTATATGAAAGCAAGCAAGAAAGAAAGAAACCAAAATGGGTCCCACCAGCATACAAAATGTTTCGCATACCTGAAATGCTTCTATCCTTTCATTCCTTTGAGAAACAGATAAGGGTTAGGGCTAGGAGGAATACCCATTGAATGTTGAGAGAGCGTACGCGTACCGTAGAGAGAGAGATTAGATCGATACGCAAAGAACTCATTTTTGTCTGGGAAGGACTACCTGTAAGTAAGAATACAAGACCACCGATTCTAATTAGACAATAAATGAGGGAACCGCTGGGGCCAAAGAAGTATTAAAATTCCTTTCGAAGGTGGTCATTCCCTCGCTAATATGAATTAACACAAATTATTGCAAAGTTACAATTTAATTACCTTGTTAAAACAATAGAGGAAAAGGGCTAGTTTTGGTTTTGAATTACAAAGGTGACCGATGCGACCACATCACCTGCAGTACTGGTTTCTTCTAACCGATATCGGTATGGGTAGTGGTTTAGGGCTTTTAGTGAAGGTTGGCTATAAGGTGGCTATGGTGTTTATAAGGCTAGTAAATGATGGGGATAGGTAATGGGGTGATGGAGAAGGCTCGGAGGGTATGAGAGTTGTTCTTGGGGTAGTGTAGGGTAGAGGAATGATAGTTAGATGTAGGGTGTTACCGGGTAGTAGATCTAGGAATAGACTTATAATTACTATGATTCAGAAGTTCAAGAAATGTTATCAAAAGAACATACAAGATACTACTCACTAGTTCCTCATGAAGATACAGGTCCAAAATCTTTGTGATAACGAAGGCGGGGCTCATGTATGATGATTGGACAATCAAAGATGAGCTATCTTCTCTCCCAATGCTTGGATGAGTGTCACTAGGCTCTGGTTACTCAGTTGCAGTCTTGGGCTTGATGTCCTTCTCTACAAACTCCTTTCTTTCCTTCACTTGTCTCTACTCGGCCAAGTGAATTTCGATCTTTCCAATGAATTTTCCCGATTCATTCCAGGCCCCTCGTCTTTTGGTGGGGGAGTTCATTTACAGGAACCGATGGCGATTACGTAACCGATGGCGATCGAGTAGGAACCGATGCTCGGTTAAGTCAAAGTGGACTATTTTTAGTAAAGTAGCCAACTTTCCTCCTTTTCTCCCAGGAATTAGTTGTGGGCTTGGTCAAGTCATTATTAGGTTGATTTTGGTGCGGGTGAGGAGTAATTAGTCATGGGTGTGGATGTAGACCAAGTTATAGGTCTTAATTAGGTTAGTTTAGGGTTAGGGCTAGGTCATGATGAGGTGGCAAAATGTGGTGGCAGGTTTGGAGATGTGGATTTATTAATTATAAGGTAATTAATAAATAATTGTGCAAGGTTTAGGTGGTGAGGCTAGGTTGCGAAATGAGATGCGGGGCACGGGGGGTCGTAAGACACAAATTTGGTGTCTACATTAGCCCCTCGTTGTCGTGTAGCTTTGTCTTGTAAAGCTGCGGTGACAATAATAAGAAGTGGTTACTCTTGTTAAGGGTATAGGGGTAGTGTAGGGTAGAGGAATGATAGTTAGATGTAGGGTGTTACCTGGGTAGTAGATCTAGGAATAGACTTATAATTTCTATGATTGAAGTTCAAGAAATGTTATCAAAAGAACATACAAGATACTACTCACTAGTTCCTCATGAAGATACAGTCCAAAGCTTTGTGATAACGAAGGCAGGGCTCATGTAGGATGATTGGACAATCAAAGATGAGCTATCTTCTCTCCCAATGCTTGGATGAGTGTCACTGGGCTCTGGTTACTCAGTTGCAGTCTTGGGCTTGATGTCCTTCTCTACAAACTCCTTTCTTTCCTTCACTTGTCTCTTTCGGCCAAGTGAATTCCCTATCTTTCCAATGAATTTTTCCTGATTCCAGATTCCAGGCCCCCCGTCTTTTGGTTGGGGGAGTTCATTTACAGGGAACCGATGGCAATTACGTAACCGATGGCGATCGAGTAGGAACCGATATCGGTTAAGTCAAAGTGGACTATTTTTAGTAAAGTAGCCAACTTTCCCTCCTTTTCTCCCGAGGAATTAGTTGTGGGCTTGGTCAAGTCATTATTAGGTTGATTTTGGTGCGGGTGAGGAGTAATTAGTCATGGGTGTGGATGTAGACCAAGTTATAGGTCCTAATTAGGTTAGTTTAGGGTTAGGGCTAGGTCATGATGAGGTGGCGAAATGTGGTGGCAGGTTTGGAGATGTGGATTTATTAATTATAAGGTAATTAATAAATAATTGTGCAAGGTTTAGGTGGTGAGGCTAGGTTGCGAAATGAGATGCGGGCACGGGGGTTCATAAGACACAAATTTGGTGTCTACATGTGACATATTGGGTCAACCCTAGTTAACCCCGTGTGTCAAGGTACCTCGAGTCTCTGTAACCATTTGTTGAACCTTAGCCTCTTCTATAGGTTTAACCATCAAGGGGATCTTTGTCATCCCAAATCTAAGAGCCCAACTCTTCAGACTTTGAATTTCTTCATCTTTGTTTGGCTTCTCTTTTTGCTGTTGTTTTCCTTGACTGGCATTCTGATTTTCATCCTCCCAACATGGATTTGGGAATGCGAAGAGGAGTGATGGGTTGTAACTCAACTGATTTGACATTTTTTTGTGGTGGCGGAGGAGGTGAAACCTCTTGTTTCTTTGGAGTGGGAGGTATTTCATTTAGCTCTTGTGGAGAGGATGACTGTTTGGAAGGAAAAAGGAAAGAAGAATTGAGGTGTGGTGGAAGACTGAGAGGTGGAGACATGGGATCAACATTTGGGACGAGGAGATGGAGAGTTTAAAATTTACAAGTCCAAATGAGATGATCTTTTGCTTGAGTAATGGGAAGAGAAAAACCGGATGATGGTGTAGAACTTACCCATTGACAAGGTTGTTCAACACCGAATGTATAGGCCTCTATTTCTGCTGTCCATTGTGCAAGTTGGGGCAGCATCTTTATCATGAAGTCCAGCTTCTCTTGAGGGCTGAAGTGTCTTGGAAAAGGGCCTCCCCATGGACAAGGAGTCCTGTAACTCGATTCCGAAAGCTCTCATTTGAGCTGTTGCTCTGGACTGCACCATCTTTACCTCCATCTTTTGGATCTTCTCCAACAGACCAGCATCTTGGATCTGATGGCCTTCATTGTATGCACACCCTTGCTCTTGGAAAGCTCCATAGCCAAACTGAGTTTGGCATTCCTGCTCATATGGGTATGCATGCTGATTTTGAATCTGCTCAAAATGTTGATTTGGAGGATTTGTAAAACATGTTGGAGGTGGAATATACTGCTTTGTTGTTGATGTGAATTCCATGATGGAAATGAAGTCATGATTGCACAACTTCATAGAATGAAAGAATGATGGAAGAGATGGAAGGAAGAATGGATGGAAAATGAATGAAAATGAATGGAAAGGAAGGTCTGCAACTTCAGAGATGGGTTGTTGACCAGATGGAGTCGCCAGATGTGTTTGCAAGTGCCTCCAAAGGCTGAAATCTTCACAGGAACACATCAACCTGCAAAAGATGAAGTGGAAGACCTCTAGAGTCCCACCGGGTGTGCCAAAACTGTTAGTGCAAAATCACAGCACCCCTGGATGTAGATCAGGCTTCTAGGTTGATCACTCAGGCATCCAGTGTGATTGCACAACATGGAAACCTCTCTCCAAGCGTGGGACTTGTGAAACTGAGAGAGGAATCTCCAGAGAAGGTTGGTTCCTGCTCCTAAACTACTTGCCACAAGCTATTCCAAAGTGCAAGAAAGCTAATCTAATCCTAATCTAACAATGCCAAGGAGACAAGAGAGAGAGAGAGAGAGAGAGAGAAAGGAAAAGAATAAAAGCCTACACTAAAATGGTGATACACTCAGAGAAGGAGAATGTTGGACATCTATCAAAACTGCCATGGGACAAAGAGAGGTGAGCAATGGGAAGGATGGACAGATGCATCACAAGCCCAAGGATAGATTTCACACAGAAAATGTCCCAAAACTCCATGAACATAGCTCCAAACCTGCAATGAACATTCAAACATGCACAAATACTGCAATGAAGAGAGGCAAGAAGAGAAACAAGCAAAACGAGAAAGGATGGACAGATGCATCACAAACACATGTTTTGTTGCTCCAGAAGTTTGCACAGAACATCATTTCAATAGTAAAAGGGAAAAAATGCCATTACAGAGCAAGGGAGGAGGTTTGAACTCCATTTTCAACCCTAGAGAAGAAAAGAAGGAGGCGAGCGAGAGAAAAGATGAACAACTTGTTATATCCATATAAAATGAGCCAAATCTGGCTTTATACAATGCATGGGTCGAGCCCAGGAGACAAAAAACATAGGAAAACATGTAAGCAGCCCAACCATTGACCAAAACGCATTCTTCATTAAAATCGGTGGTTGAGACATCACTTCTGGCCATGCTTCTGGCCATTATCATTAAAACTGGTTGTTGAAACATCGCTTCTGGCCATTATCACGCGTCAGAGCCATTTCTCAATTTTCTCCCTCCAGACTACACCAAAATTCAAGATTGATCCTAGAATCATGTAGAGAATTTCAACAGCTTTCTGTTGATATAAAGAACGTGCAAATCCGAGCTCTGGATCAAAAGATATGTTGATCTGAAGATTTAGGGCACAGAATAGACCAAAACGGATTTTGAAATCTTTTCCCGCGCTTCGCCACCTGGACGACACGTGGCAGGCTCTGATTGGATACGTAATTCTCTCTCCTCTACATTTGCATCAGGTTTGGGGAATGCCTCGACATGTGCTTGATGCTTGTGTTTTCCCGACACCCGCTTCCGCCAGTATTGCCAAGTTTTCCTTTGTTTCGGGTTCGGAAGTGTGACTTGCATTTGCATCGGGTTTGGGAGGTGGCTCGACATGTTTTCCTCCCATGCTTTTCCGACTTGTTTCCCTAACTCCAAGACCCGATTTCCTTTGTGTCGGGCTTTCCAACCCCTCCGACACATTTCTTCCTTGGTCGGGTTTTCCAACCCTTCCGGCATGATTTTTTCCTTGTGGGCCCTAGCTTGGACACGTGGCACTATCCCATTGGTTCGGGTCAGTGCTTGAGACCTCGCCCTTTGACTTTTTGGACTTTTCTCCTTGTGACACGTGTCATGATTTTGGTTCTCGGTTCTCCCTCTTCGGCCCCTGCGCTGGGGCCAAAAACTTCCGATTGGGCGTCCTCTTTATGTGGCGTTGTTTGATGCTTTCGGCCCTTGCTCACGTGTCCCGCACGGTCCTGGATGTCCAAAACTTTTGGGTGATCCGTTCCCGTCAAAATGGGCTTGCCTCGTCCTCATTTGGCCGATGACGTTGGCGTTGTTTGATTGTTTTCTTCCTTCTGGCTCGGCTTTTCGCGATGTCCCATGTCCCGCTTCACGGCCGCCCAGAGCTTTTCGCCGATCAGCGCTAGATGTCCCACACATCCCTTCGTCAAGGACCAGATGTCTGGCTCAATCTACATGCCTTACGAACTTTCTCTCGTTCTTTTCGAAGGCGAAACATGATTTTTGCCACGGCGGACTCGAGAATCTAATGCATGTTATCATCACAGGGGTGAACCAAATGTCCCAATTACTTCATCAGGAGTAAACTTGTTCGAGTTTGTTCTCATTTAGACCCGATCTGGCGGTTCGCGTGCGACATCCTTCATGTACTCTTGTCCCGAACCTTCGGTCCCACTCAGTCGAGTTTATTTTTTTCTTCCTCTTTCGGCCGGATCACTTTCGCACCCGCCGCGTACCTGTCCCGAGATGTCCCTTTGCTTCACGTAAAACCACCACCTGAAGGTGTTTATTACGTTGGCTTTACTAATTTAAGACTCTCCATAAAATTTACTAGGATCAGCGCCTAAGATGTCCACCACGTCCCTATAAGATCCATTTGAGAGAAGTTTACTAGGACTTAGTCATTTTTTATGATTTTCAGCGGCTCAATCTACTATGCCAGTTCCGAATTGACTTTTCCGCATTTTCTCAAAGCTCGTTCTTTTTCGACGTCTTGACAGGGGAATTAGAAAATTTTTAGTTTAACCTTAACCCAAGGGACTAATTTTTTCAATTTAGCCATATTCAAAACATGATTTTTGCCTGGATCAATCAATTTTCCTGAGGACTTGAATCCAAAATCTCAATGCATGTTATCAAAATTTATCCCCCATTTCGGGGTGAATTTTGGATACTCAATGACAAAAGAAAACTTTCTTCTCAAGTTGGAAACCTCATAACATGACCATGTTCCTAACCTACGTAAAAATTGCCAGATCAGAGTAAAAACTTGTTGAGTTCTTTAAGGTGTAAATATTAACGATCAATCGCAAAGGGTGCCAGCATAAGTCATCTTAGATTGCATCATATGTATCCTCGAGAAGATCCTAATCTTCTCGAAGGTACAACCCTGCAGTTGACATGTGCCGACATCCTACAAAACCACCTCGGAAAGATCTACTTAACTTAAGGTGTTGTTACTTACGTTGAGTTGAAATTATACTTTAAGACTCTCCTTTCTGGGTAGTCTTTTCCCAACCCCTGCGTTCCTCACCTTTGAGTTGCCTTACTTATATAAGATCCATTTCACAGAGAGAAGTTTAATAAGATTTGAGATCTCGTCAAGGAGTTCATTGACTCACATTAATCTTAATCAACAAAATTGGCAGTAGCCCTAAGCCCTCTCATAAGGATGCTAACTATACCCCTATAAGTTTATATCAGTTCTCAAAACTGAAATATATATCTTACTCATTGTTTTTAAGGTATAGTGATTTAAAATCATCAGTTGTCTTGACTTAGATCATGGATAGGGAGTATTAGATTACCCTTCCTATTTCAACTACCTATAAAGGTGTAGTTTAACCTTAACTTCCCGTAAATAGTGGACTAATTTTTACAATTTAGCCATATTCAAAACATAAAAGAATTACTAATCATTTACAAGTATTCAGTCACATAATCATTACAAGGCCTACTTAGAGAATCCAAATATCTCCAAGGTATACAATAATAAAAATGCACTTAAAAACAATCGAACCAAAGAGGATCAATCCATCACAATACAAATGCAGCCACATAGTAACAATCCCCTCATTTCATTTATTTCTAAGCCAAACAATTACAATTTATGCATTCAACATATTTGATACAATACTCAACAACAAAAGAACAACTTTCTTCATATAGTACAATTAGAGAAATCAAGTTGGAATTCATCATAAAACCAAATTAAACAATCTGAGTATCATATCAGATCTGTGTGCCTTTACCACTTACGACAACCATCTGCAAAAATTGCCAACACGGGTCAGTTCGGTGAACTGAGCATGATAAGCACTAATTCTTAAAACAATTGCATTCCACCAATTGTTCTCATTAAACAACCTGTTTAAATGAAATCATTTCTTCAAATACTTAACATAAATCAGACTAATCATCTTTCTGTAATTCTAACATGACTTTTAACGCATGACTCATATTATAGTTACCAATTAATCCTAAATACCCTTCAGATGATTCATCATATATATTAGAGACTAAGAAGAACAAAATGAATCCAAAACATCCATCCATCTGAATCCCAAGGACAACAATAATCCAACAAATTATTCCATTCAAAAATGAATATCCTATCAATTCGTGTATCCAACAGGTATGTTTTTTTTTAACAATTCCTCAAAGGCAGATTATAACTTTCATCAAGTTCAACTGACGAGATTCCTCAAAGGTAGATTATAACTTTCATCAAGTTCAACTGTAATATATTTTTACCAGCCTTCTCCTACAGACTTCATATTTTTTAACAATTCAACATTTTTTTTTTCCTTCTTAAGCCCGTACTATAGAGTTCACATAAGGAATACAAAAGAAGAAAGCACTCAGAGTTTCTAGACAAGGAGAGAATATTTTATTATTCCTACAGTTATATATATCAACATATACTTTACAGCTGAGGAGAAAGAAACAGAGACATTCAGACTTCCATTCCAATCATGTTCAGGACTGTACCGACTCCTCAAGAATAATGCAATTACATTATACGCATGTGACTAAATCAGTCGAGATAACAAGAAGAAACTACAGTTTCATCAAAATTCAATTATAAAAATCACCTGTAGCTATTAAGCAATACAAGAGCTCCCGCGACAAAGCAATAATAAATAATCCAACCATAATAGACTCAACAAATCTTTCCATATCATTCATTAAACATGAAAATACCCAACGCCATCGCCTGACATGGCACAACTAGGAACTCTTTATCTCAGTCAAACAAGAGACTAGATAACACCATAAACAGAAGACGTATCCATATGCAAACACAACGACATTTCCACTGAGTCGAAACACATACATACACAACAACATTCAACTGAGTCTAATCCCTACGAATATACAAAGAAGGACTTTTAACAGAAGCCGAATTCAAGAAAGATAATCACAGCAAGGACTTTACAGAAGTCACCTCCATAACATAAGCTCATCAAAGTTTTAACCGAAGTCGAGCTAATACGAAAATACAGCAGGGACTCTAATAGAGTCATGTTTGTAATGTAAACCCAACACACATTTCCATAGAATCGAACTGAATATAAACACAACAACATTTAGAAAGAGTCGAATTAATATGTATGCACAATGAGGACTTACATCAGAAGTCGAGCCAACACGCAAACACATCAAGGACTTCAACAGGAGTCGTGTTCACATGGGAATACTGCAAGGACTCCAACGGAGTCATATCCAACAAGTACTCACAACCAGGGTTTAGATTGAAGTCGAATTCATACGAAAACATTTCAAGGACTCCAACAGAGTCAATACCAATAAGTATTCACAACAAAGCTTCTACAGAAGTCAAAAACATAAGATACATTTCAAGGACTCCAACAGAGTCAATACCAATAAGTAATCACAACAAAGCTTCTACAGAAGTTGAAAACATAAGATACATTTCAAGGACTCCAACAGAGTCAATACCAATAAGTATTCACAACAAAGCTTCTACAGAAGTCGAAATATAAGATACATTTCAAGGACTCCAACAGAGTCAATACCAATAAGTATTCACAACAAAGCTTCTACAGAAGTTGAAATATAAGATACATTTCAAGGACTCCAACAGAGTCATTTTTATATATATTCCTTGCAAACTTTCAACGGAGTCTAACCAAAATTGAAAACATAGTAAGGACTTCAACAGAAGTCGCGTTCAAGTAAAATAATCACAGCAAGCATTCCAATCAGAAGAAACTTTAAGTATACCCAGCAAGATTCAACAGGATTCAACAACATGATAACACAAGCAAGGCCTTCAGCCGAAAATGAATCCAAAAAGAAGAAATAAATACAGTAAACATTTCAACAGAGTCTTCACATAACCAGAGATTCCTAAATCCATAGGAAAAGAAGAACCAATACATTGCTTCAAACCAACTGTACTAAAATCACCTGAACAAAGTTGTTTTAATGAAAGCATTTGAAGGAAAGCAAGATTTTTAAAAGTTAGGACCTATCATGCCTGATAGTGTCGCTTAAAAATCTGAAGAAGACCTCTGAATGAGCTCGTGCCTTCTCTTCTTCTTCCACGATAGATTAAACAACAATAAATTGTTACCTTCATGCCTTATAAACTTTCCCCGACAGAGAAAAGAGCTAGATATTCTCAAAGTTGCCAAGCAACACAAAGTAGACTAGTTCGAAGAACCAGTGATCAAGCAGAGAGAAAAACGGAACGCATGGAAAACCAAAATACCAACCAATTTTCCATTTGCATGCCTTCCCAAGCAATCCATGCTCGGGAACCGAAGTTCATCAATGGCATTAACTCCTAAATTCCCGCCTATTCTCCATTGCCACCGACCACCAAAGTTGGTGATTGCCAAATGAAAACAAACAACCATTCCCAAATTTGGTAATGCTGCCACGTCAGGTCACAATAGCCATTTGCAACCTCGCCAAATCCCAAGTCCTTCATCCTTATCCACCTCATAAATTCCATGGAAACCACCACCCATGACTCGCGCCCCTTCATAGGTCCCCTTCCATCCATTATCATTAGTTAAGATAGGTTAGAAACATAGGTTAGATCATAAGGTAAGACATTAGTCTTACTTCCATAGTGCTAGGTGTAGCTAACCTTAGGAGCATTAAGCTTATAGTTTTAGGGCTAGGTTAGATTAGCAATAATTCAACCAATAGGTTATAGTTTAGGTTAAGGTTATTAACCTTAACGAATCCAGTCTAGGTCTCCCAAGTAGGACCGATCAGTATTAGAACCAAACAGGGTATAACTTTCCTGTAATGGATTCTATCCGGCATTGCAAATTAAGCTTGCAGTATACACCAGAATTTCTTACCTGGCTCAAGGTCTACGCCTTCCTGATATTACGATATCTGGAACCAAATTCATTTAACATGATCAGCCTGAGTTAAACTCCGGAATTTCTCATTCAACTCATTCAGACCTTGCAACTTTCGTAAGGTCAATAATTTTTGTTCATCCTGAATAAACTTAAAACATCTCTTGGATCAATGCAACTGATCCAAGGCTGAGTCATAAGGATGGATAAATCCACAATTCATCCCGAAATCAAATTGAACTCAGGTGCTAAAAATGAAAGAAATAAAAGAGTCCAAGCATATTCTGACTCAGTCAAAGATCTTCAAGAGCAAAGAAGATACAATCCATATCAAGCATGACTTCTCAATCAAAGGAACACATCCTTATATAGAAGAAATCATATATCAACACTTGAATACTCAGGAGGAAGTAACAATAATTCAGGGTGTTACAACATGGATGAAGTTTCCATACTTTTGGAAAAGTACACATTTCCGACATAATTACAACAATCGGTTTCCATGGTAGGCCAATAGTAGCCTACTCTCAAAAATTTCTTAGCTAAGACCATTCCATTCGTATGTGCTCCACACACCCCTTCATGTACTTTTTTGATCGCTTGATTGACTCGTCACATCAAGACAATGTAACAAATTCCCATTGTAGCCATGACAATAAAGTGTACCTCCTAATAGGGTGTAATCGGCTATTTGGAAAATCAGGCTCTACTTTTTAGAATGGTAGATATCGTGAGGGAATGTGTTGTACTTGAGATAGGTAAATTTGGGTTTGTACCATGGGGAATTAGGACCAACAACATCACAAGCTAGACAAGATTCGGCATGTCATACATGGGCTAGCATAAATTTTCTACAAAGAATTTCATGTCATTATTCTCTCGGTGGAATAGGAAGCATATAACCCACTACCGCCATGGCATCTTCCAATCTATTCTATGCTCTATGGAGTTGTTCAAATGTAATGTGCATGAAGTACTCTTTTAGAGTTTCAACCAACTTTTGTAAGGTATGAGCTTTTCATCCTTAACCTTATATTCATCATTAACCTATTTGATAATTAGCGAGAATCTCCCATAACCTTGACATGATGAATGTTCCACTTGATAGCTATTTTCATCCATGCAATAAGTGCCTCATACTCTACAATATTGTTTGTGTAAGGGAAGCCTAAGTGAAAATATTGTGGTATAGGATCACCGAAGGAGTAACAAGGAATACCCCGCACCTAAACCGTGAAACATAAAGGACCTTTCAAAATGTATATGCCACATGACAAATTCTTCAATGTAGATCAAGGAGGCATCCGGGAAATATAGATTCAAAGGTTTAGTGCCTTTCAAAGGTGCTTCTCCTAGCTGGTCTATAAGTACTTGTCCTTTAACCAACTTATGATGTACAAATTCTATGTCAAATTCACCGAGTAGAATTATCCAATTAGCCATTCTACCCATTAGGTAGGTTTAGACAAGTAAGTACTTGATCGGGTCAACCTTGGATATTAGCTTGGTTTTAGTATTCAATAGATAATGGTGAATTTTTTTGAAAAGTAAAAAACAACAGCCATGTAAGATTTTTCAATTTGAGGATAATTGAGTTCATAGGCGATGAGGGTGTGACCGAGATAATACACTACTTTTTCCTTATGACCAAGGTCATATTGGGCAAGCAACGCACCAATAGTAAATTGCATAGCAAAAATATAAAGCAAGAGTGGTTCTCCAGGAGTTAGAGGCATGAGGATAGGTTGATTAGCCAAGCATTGTTTAAACAAAGCAAAGGCTTGTTATTGCTCAGCTCCCAGGATGACGATGACATCCTTCTTAAGCAAGTGGGTGAATGAGTGGCACTTATCGGTGAGTGGGATATGAAGTGATGAATGGCTTGGATTTTCCCTTATAAGTTGTGTAGTTTCTTGATAATCTTAGGTGGAGGCATTTCAAGTAATAGCAGACACTTTAGTAGGGTCTACCTCAATACCTTGTCTTGATATAATGAAGCCAAACAATTTTCCCGACGATAGCATGCCGAATACACACTTCTTTGGATTCAACTTTGACCTTATACTCTCGTAAGAACTCAAAGATACGTCGTAGAATGAAAGGGTGATCCTCTCTTATTTTAGACTTTTCGACGATGTCATCCACGTAGTCCTCCATGATATCATGAAAATTACCATCATTGCCCACTACTAAGTAGCTCCTACATTTTGAGACCAAAGGTTATCACCGATAACATAAGGTACCCCAAGTAGTCGGAAATCCTTTTTGTGCTTGATATTTTTCAACTATCTTGATTTGGTCAGTATCCTAAAAAGACATCCATGAGAGATAACATCTTGTACTCTGTTCTTTGAGTCGACTATCATGTCAATATTTGGTAGTGGAAAATCATCTTTAGGGCAAGCCTTATTAATGTCTCTAAAATATATACGGATTTGGATCTTGTGACAGATTTTTCTAGATAGGAACAATGTTCAATATCCATTCGAGAATAATCAATAAATTTGGATGAATCCCTCTGCAAGCAATCTTTCCAACTCTTCTTTAACCAAGAAGGCCACTCTTGGGTGCATCTTCTCAAGTTTCTCCTTGATAGGCTTAGCATCTCGCATGCATAATTAGGTTGTGTACGACCAAAGTTGGATCTAAGCCCCGACATGTCTTTGTAAGACCACATGAACATGTCTATAAAATCTCACAACAACATCATGAATGTCTCTTGTTCTCTAGACGAGAGCGATGCTCCCAATTCTACTAGCTTGGGCTCTTCTTCTATACCAATATTCACATCAATGGTTTCCTCGACTAGTAATTTTGATAAGCCCTCCATATGCATAGGATCATGAGGGAGGTTGAGATCCTCGTCCAAGGATGTCTCCATGAGATTTTCATCCTTGGCATGGTCAATTTTTTTGTCCTTTTATTTTTTTACTTATTTATCAGCTAGTGCCTCAAAGAGGTTTCCACGTGTAACTTGGACTTTGATTTTTGCCGAGGTTTTACATTGGAACTTTTTTCCCTCACTTTTCTCGTAAGTTTTTCGACCATGAAGCTCAACCTCCTCACCATAGTAGGGGTAGGTATCCAAGTCAATAAAGAAACCCTTCTTATAGTCTCTAATGGAAATTGTATCCCTTATGCCCATGAACTTTGCAATAGCTTCGTAATTCTCAAATAAATCTAGCGACATGTGACGTTGTTGGTCCCATTCAACAAGGGTAGGGCAAACAAGGTCAAGGGTTGGTTTTGTAGGGGTTATGGTTAGGACAGTGTTGTTCATGAATAGGTTTGTGGAGGCAAGATCCTCATATTGGCTACAATGGGAATCAGATCACCTGTTTGTCTAGATACTCGAGAGCTATCCTCACATTAAGAACAAGTAGCATCTTGATCATTGAGGTGTGCTCCATAAGGGTGAATCACAATGCCGTATATTTCTATTTTGAAATGTGGAAGAGGCACCGGTTCTCTCTGTCCTTGTTTGTTTCTTCCACATCCTAGGCCTCAGTAGCCCATGAAGTACATCATTTCTTGGATTTCTCATATTCGGGGTTTAGCAACAGGATGGCCGAGTATCCTCTGGGACCCAAGTTATAGGTGGATCAAGCAATTTTTCCTCGCCTAATAAGCCTCCAGATAAGAATGACTCAAGTAATGTGTTCATTTCTAGGTCTTCGAAATGATAGTTAGGGTGACCTCTAGTCATGGGTGACAATGAGAGTTCAAACCAAGATCACTTGTTGTACGTTGTATTCCCCCTGTAGCCATATTAAAGGATTTTCATCTCAATGAATAAAAAGGATATGTTGATGTAGACGCCCCATGGGTGCAAGAACTAATAGAATATGAATCTATCCGGGATTCCATGGCCTCATATTGAAGACGGACCACTTTATCAGGTGAGGGACATGCATATGTGACCTTACGTGTAAACCTCGTTGAGAGCTCTATAATGAGAAAAGGGCTCTGAATCTCCTTGTATGGTAATGGTGTGTCCCTCATGCTTCAATTTAATGCACTGATGAAACATCAATGACATGACTTGTATGGCATGAATCCATGGTCGCCTAGAAGCATATTATATGGAAGTTCCAAGTCAGGACATGAAACTTTGTCTCGATGACAAGTGGGACCCACCTCCATGGGCAGCATGATTATGCCCGTTGACTCCTTTTCGTGTTGTTGTATGCGGTGATAGTGATGATATTAGACTCAAGATCTACCTCAAAAGACGCCCTAACTATTTAATCAACTTACATGTGTAGATATTCAACCTTGGTCCGTTATCCACAAGCACTCGTTTGATCTTCCTACGGTAACAACTACCTCAATATATAAAGGAAGATTATGTGTTGGATTCTCGTAGGGATCTCCTTATGGTTGAAGGAAATATGTTCATTTGGTATGATGATTGTGGATCGTGGCTTGCAGTGTGTAGGATCGACCTCTAATGGCACTCCCAACCCCCGAAGAGTTTGGTATAGAATGTCTTTATGCACATGGACATCTTTAGAAGATCTAAGATCAAAATCTTAGCAGACATCTTCTCTAGTTTCTCTAAAATGCTATATTTACCAGTTTTGGGGTTGATGGAGAAGGTTCTCCCGCAATCAAGAGGTGGGCACGCCTTGTTACCATGCGCAGATCCTTTCCCTTGATTCGACGGTGTTGACATACAAGTAGGAGAGTGAATACATCCAATAAGTGAATCATAATAATTGTTGTCTTTTTTGGTGTACAAGTAATTTGTTGCTTTATAACCTTGGGATGACTCTCCCCGATCCGGCTTTGACTTCTCTCGACTTATCATGATTGGGAATGGCTCTTTATATATCCCCATTTTCTCACTAGGTGTTTGCATTTTTCTTGGGTTGTCCACCTCCATCTCCCCATTTTCAATGATGTCTTGAATATAATTACAGAGTCACGAAATTTTTCCATTTTATGCCCCTTGACATGATGCATTTTGCAATATTCATGCTTCATGTACCATGAAGGTTTTGGAGCATTTTCATCAAATGGTTATGTCATAGGATATGTCATCATGTGGGCCACATCTAATTGTTTTAGTATGACTGAAAAAGGTTCATTAAGAGAGGTGAACGTTCTTCATTTTGGTGGTGGTTGAATTGGTCCTCTGGTTAGTTTAAAAGTTTGACTGGTTTGGACCATTTGTACACATTTGGAATTAGTGATCCCATCTCCCACCACATTTTGTTTTTGTTAAAGACCTTCAGCTTTTCCATGGGTTTAGCATTTTGATTATCTCTAGATTGGGTTTTGAGGGTTCCCTTGGCAATGAGAGATTTCTCTATCTGAACCCCTTTTTCGATGACCTCCTCAAAAGTGTGAACACAGTGCATTTGGAGGTGGAAAGCTATATCCGGGTTTAGGTTGGGAACGAAAATACTAACCAGCTATTTTTCTGGGAAACCACAAGGGAAAGGGCTAGCTATCCCTCTCCACCGTTGGAGGAAGCTGGCGAAAGTCTCATTGGGGTGTTGTTTGGCACCACATAAATATTCCATGGTGACATCACTCTATGTTGTACAAGAAGTGACACATGAACCTTTCTACCAATTCCGGCCGGGTAAAAATTGATCCCCAATGTAAATGTGTGAACCACTCCAAGGCTTGACCTCCGAGGCTCTTGGGGAAAATTCTGATGAGATAATTGTCACTATAAGACACCTCTTGACATGCCATATACAAATCTTTGACATGATCCCATGGATCCCCCTTCCCTTTATATTTGTCAAATTTTGGCATATCGAATTTCTTAGGAAAGGTTTGAAGGGTCGTAGTCTTATCAAAAGAATAGGGGAATAATTCTTCATATTGATACTTTCTAATGCTCCCTATATTTCTCTCTTGTAGGCTCGTGAGTGTCCCTTTCATAGACTATACCTCTTGTGTGAGAAATTGTTCTCTAGTGGGAGAAGTGGGGATATATACGTGATGATACCCCGTATTGTCTTCTCCTTGGTTTTCTCTATGGAGTTCACTGATCTTAACCTTAGGCCTCAACTTTTGAACATTTTTTTTCTTCCTTATGTAAATGGGAGGTTAGTAAAGCTAATTGTTGGCTTAAGTTACTAATTCATTGTTGAATCGTGGTTTCTTCTTCTAAAGGTTCTTCCTCTTCATATTGTGGAGGTTCTTCACCTGTCTCTTATTCTCGTCTTTTTTCTACATGACACTTTGATAAAGGTTATTCTATGTCCCACCACTTTATCATTCCCTTCATTAGAGGTAGAAGCATGTCCATGCATCAAAATATCCTCCATATTGATAAGGGTTCATTCTTCCTCCGTAGCGTTATTCGCAGTGGGGTTGTTTCATCTTTTGTGGGAAAATTGGCCCCTAATACTACGACCCGTGCTAGCACTCTATCCTTATTTATGAAAAGAAACTCATTTAATAAAGTAGGATCAAAATCGAATTCTATGTGTGGGGATTTGAATTCATTTCCACTATGATCAACCATATCTTCTATCTCTTTAGGTCCTAGATCATGTCCAATGAAGGGGTTTGACCCTTTTCTATTTGAGGCTTCCCAAACTTGCACTTGTTATTCCCGTATGTCTATTTCTTGAGTCCTAATCATGTTTTAGGAGCCATATTTTGTGATAGTTTCACTAGGGTAAGTTGTAAATATGTTCAAAACTTTGCAACCACACTTAAGTGAAATGCAAGATGTATTGTCAAGAATATGAATGAATTAACAATGTGAGAATACCAATGTAATAGAGTGATAAATCACCAGTGACACAAATGTTTGGTATCTAAACCTATCGATATAAGTACCTCTAGACTATGTCTCAAAATGTAGTTTAGTGTCACAAGATACTTAACAAGATGTTCTTACTTATGCTAAGTTCACGAGAATGAACAAAATGTAAGTAAATACAAAAATTCATTGTGACCTCCTAACAAGATATACTAGAGCAAGCTCAAACTTGATTAAGACCTATATCTCAAAAGTTCCAATTACAATTCATGAGTGATGCAATAATATCACCAAGATATGTTAACCAAAATTTGTGAGAAGGAAAGGTATTGATATAAAGGTGCTTATTAATATAAGCTGTTTCACACTGAGAATGTTCCGTTCCGATTTAGAGAGTTACTTATCTTTTCATTCTCTTGAGAAAGGTATCATATAAGGGTTAGGGCTAGAGAGAGAAACATATAAGGGTTAGTTAGGAGGTGAGTGTTGGGAGGGTGTGCGTATACCATAGAGAGATCAGATCGATTTTGAAGCACTCCTTTTTTACGGGAAGGACTACTGCAAGTAAGAATATAAGACCACCAGATCTTAGTTAGACAATAAGTGAGGGAACTGCCTTGGGCCCAGGAAATATTAGACTTCCTTTCGAAGGTGGTCAGCTCCCTTTCAATACAAATTGATGCAAATGGTAATAAAGAAGCTATTGTGAAATCATGATTTAGGTACCTCCTTAAAAAGCAATAGAGACTAGACTACCAATAATAGTATGTCATGTTGTTTGTTTGGTCACTGGTTATTGATACGTTCAGGTCAAGTTACGGGGATAGACCAGGCTAGATCTGAGGTTGTTAGGAGACAAATAGGTGAAAGGAAGGTTTTGGGTATAAGTCACAGTGACCGATGTCGGTCACTGGATAACCGACCACGGTTAGAGAACCGCTACCGGTAGGGGATAACCGACACCGGTAGGGTCAGTAATCTAGGTGCTTCTGGGTAGAGGTTGATTGTAGGGTGATTGTGGGGTTTTTAAGACTGGTGGATGGTTGAGGGGAATAGTGAGATGATGGGGAAGACTCAAAGAGTGATAAAGCTATCTTCTGGGAAATACAAGGATGTATGGATGAAGGTTAGGTGCAGGGTGCTGGTAGGTGGTAGATCTAGGAGTGAGCTTATAATTACTATGAATCAAAAAGTTCAAGAAATGGTGTTTAGAAACATACAAGACACTACTTACTTGTTCTTGATGAAGATTCAGGTCTGAGGAATGTAGTGACGAATGCCAGATTCAGGTGGGATGATCCGACAATCAAAAGTGAGCTGATGAAGCTATCCTCTAACTTTTCCGGTGCTTGGACGAGTGTGAAGGTGATCCAGTTACTCAGTTGCAATCTTGGGCTCGACATCCTTCTCTGCAAACTCTTCTCTTTTCTTCACTTGTCTCTGTCTTGCAAATGAATTCCAGATCCTTTGTTTTTGGTTGGGGAAGGTCATTTATAGGGAACCGATGGTGGTTACATGTAACCGATGGCGGTCGAGTAGGGACCGATGTCGGTTAGGTCAAAGTTGGCTATTTTTAGTAAAATAGCCAACTTTCCCTCCTTTTCTCCCAAGGGATCAGTTGTGGGCTTGGTCAAGTTATTATTAGGTTTGTTTTGATGTGGGTGAGGGGTGATGAGTCATGGGTGTGAGTCTGGACCAAGTCATAGGTCTTAATTAGGTTGGTTTAGGGTTAGGGCTAGGTCATGATGAGGTGGCAAGGTGAGGTGGTAGGGGTAGAGATGTGGATTTATTAATTATATGGTAATTAATAAATAATTAAGTGTGTAAGGTTTAGGTGGTGAGGTATGGTTAGGTTGCGAGGTGATATGCAGTACAGAGGGTGTCATAAGACCCAAATTTGGTGTCTACATTTTCCCCTTGTTGTCATATAGCTTGTCGTGTAAAGCGCACCGACAATAATAAGAAGTGGTTGCCCCAATTAAGGATATAGGTAATCCCCCTCAAATCTATCACGAGATTGAGGTGATGTGAAATCGGGGATAGGGTTTATAAAGGGTGAATGGTGTTGAGATGATGGTAAGATGGTGGGGTAAGTTCAAGGAAGCAGACGACACATGTTGAAATGCGTAGTAGTGACCAGTGGTACACGATGTGAAGAGAAAATAAGCAATTCATAGGAAAAGGTCGATAGTTTATCAAACAAGGGTGATATAATCACGGTATCCAAGGCATAGGAAGTAGCTCCAAGGGGATATAACGGGTAAGGTACCGGAACGTTTAGGCATGTTTGGCAAGTACAAATGGTTGGTTTGGTTGAGATAAACAAGCATGGGTCTTGGTCTGAAGCAATCTTTGGTGGTGATCAATTCAAGTATCCTAGTTATGCTAAAACATGAACAGTGAGCTCGATGGAACAAACAGCTACATGATAGAATCGTAAATTACGGGTCTTGGTCGAGGTACTTAATTGGTGCGGCCTTGGGTCAGGCCGATTGGTTGGTTGTGGCCTTGGGTCGGGCCGATTGGTGGGTTACGGCCTTGGGTCGGGCCGATTGGTGGGTGGTGGCCTTGGGTCGGGCCGATTGGTTGGTTGCGGCCTTGGGTCGGGCCGATTAGTGGGTTGTGGCCTTGGGTCGGGCCGATTGGTGGGTGGTGGCCTTAGGTCGGGCCGATTGGGTGGTTTAGGTCGATTTAGGTCGGGCAGGTGGGTTAATTGGTTGAGTTGATTGGTTTTGTGCGGCCTTGGGTCGGGCCGATTGGGTCGGGCCTTCGGGGTCGATTGGTTGGTTGTGGCCTTGGGTTGGGCCGATGAATTCAAAATAAGGCTATTTAGAAAAGCCAAGGGTAGGTGAGGTGGTGAAAATGGAGATTGGTGGATAAGGGGGAGTTAGGTAAAGTAAGTAGGTAACCGATATCGGTTATGTGTGTGATAGTCATGGTCACAAGACCGATACCGGTCTTCAGGGCGCCGTGACCTAGCATCGGTTATATGTCAAAACCTATAAAAAGAAAAATACGGCATGTCATTGTCACTTTGTGAATTTGAGTGCCCATTTTTGTCTTTTCTGAGGTGTGAATTAGTTGGGTTGAAATTTTGGGCTGAGTTGGCACTAGTTGAGTGGGGGAGTAAGTTATTGGTAGGCCCCAGAGATCAGGAGACAGAATTTGATTGGTTGAGGACCCTGCTGAGGAGATTTGGAGCCATGGCACAGCCTGGAGGAGCAGGAGGTGCTGGAGGAGCTGGACCACCACCACCTATCCCACCACGATGACGTGTAGTCGTACCGGTAGGCTCTGAACCCCTTTTTGCGTGAAGTTGAAGCATTTAGCTAGGATGTGGGTTTTGGGGTAGGAATCCAAAATTTAATAAAATAATGGATAAATGAAGGTAAATCATAAAATGGAGTTGGTAGGTATGTTAGGTAGGCCAAAACAACAGGGTGGGTAAGTTTTTAGGTAATTCTTGTGGGTAGATGGGTAAAAATAGGAAAAAAGGGGATTTGGGGGCCGTTGTTGGTCCGGCCCGAAATCCCACAGTGACCGATGTCGGTCACTAGGCGACCGGCATCGGTCACAGAATAATTGTATAGATTACTGTGTTATAGACCGGCGTCGGTCATATGTCGACCGGCATCAGTACATACAATGTGGTTGGGGACCGATGGCGGTCGAGGGTGACCGGTACCGGTCACCATGGGTAGAAGTTAGGGTTGTGAAATTTGTGGTGTTCGTTTGTTGTAGGCGGGTAGGATAGATTTTTTTTTTTTTTTTTTTTTTTTTGGGGGGTGAAGGGGAGAAGGTAGAGTTCTTTGGTAAAGGTTATTGGGGTGGGGGGTAATTGAGTGGTTGGGGGCGGTTCGGGTAGGATAGATTAAATGTTGTGTATGAAGTAGGAGAAGTTAAATTGGCAGGGGTATGGTTAGAGGGTGAGAGTAGAGCGGGGTAGTTGGTATGGTATGAGATAGGTAAAGGGGATATTGTAGATGTATAGGGTAGATAGGTGGGTGTAGATGTGTGTATAGAGTCGGGTTGTGGTTGGGTGGGTGAGTGAGTATAGAGGGTTAAGGTAGTTGTTTGGTAAAGGGTAGGCCTAATGGAGTGAGCTATTTTTGCAGGCACGCCCGGCCTAACGATGCGAGATCGGATGCCACCTCTACTAGGGAGTGGATG
Source organism: Taxus wallichiana var. yunnanensis (assembly GCA_018340775.1). Lineage (NCBI taxonomy): Eukaryota > Viridiplantae > Streptophyta > Pinopsida > Cupressales > Taxaceae > Taxus > Taxus wallichiana. The sequence continues at coordinate 80,611,651 of CM031236.1, read as the reverse complement.
CGGCACATGTGACTATAGCGTAGTGGGCAGTCATGCAAGAGGTTGGACTCGGCGGAGTCCAGAGGTATAGGGTTGTGGATAGGGACCACAATGGTTTCCCTCATCGAGAGATGGGATCCGCAACCAATGTCTTCCATCTCCCTACTGGAGAGATGACAGTCACGCTTGAGGATGTGTATCGCATCCTGAGACTGCCGATCATTGGTGAGGTAGTGTTCAGGTGGATGCCGAGACAGTGATGGATAGCATCCTGCAGGTATTCGGGGATGCGGCCCCATTGATTACATATCACAGTGCGAGCATCTGCTACGGTGATATGTATCGCGTGCATAGACAGGAGACACGGCTTGCTGTGCTGATGATGATTGGTATCACCCGCTTAGCCCTTCCCGACTTAGAGGAGGCCACTTCCCACGGCCGTTGATGGGAGTATTACATGAGATAGTGGAGGAGCACACTGCTATGCATGGGCACCAATGTATCTCAGTGCGGCCTATACAGAGACTCGGGGCTATCGCCGTATGAGGTGATTTGGTATATGTTCGACATTTTGTTACACTTTTGGGCCTACGAGCATATCATCGTATAGGACTAGTAGGGTTGCCCAGCAGCAGGGGCCCGAGGTAGTGTATAGATATGGATTTCGAGAGGTGGTTGGGGGTCGTGGGCCAGCCACGAGCAAAGTGATTGCAGGCGAGATGTCACGTATTACAGTAAAATATTAGAGGCTGACGGCACTAAATATTATATAGAGGCCATACAGAGGCCATCATCCCCATGAGCACAGCTACGATGGATCAGTACATCTTCTAGATAGCATGGACGGAGACCCGGGGACTATGAGTGGATTCCCCCAGAGAGGAATACGGCGCAAAGTTGGGCCTATGGTAGGATGAGCCACCTCCCTTCCCACGAGTATCGGAGGGAGGATGTAGAGGTGTCATTACATACTGCATGCAGCCATTTGACCCGATCTTAGGTAAGAGAGAGGCCGGCCGATGATACAAGGTGGACGATGCCGGGTGACGAGTTCATTTTTGGTGTGGTGGGCGAGGCGAGAGGGGCAATCATGAGAGCATATCCCGCACAACTAGACTTGGCGGCTATTATAGCAGAGAGGATCATCTCTTGGGCAGTGCGATTATTACGAGGGGCAGGCTTGCTACTATTACAAAGGCACGATTGGGGTGCTACAGGGGCAATTAGCCCAAGCACAGTACGAGCATAGCAAAGCACGAGCACGGCTTACATGCGGCGACACGAGCACGAGGGATAGGCACTGAAAGCACAGCCTCGAGCACGGGTGTACAGGCAGGTCAGGGCCACTTCTATTAGGAGCCGGGGGACCAGCCCCACCAGCCATGGTGGCATGGGCCCGATATATGGAGGTGAGAGCGGAGGCCCGATATTATCAGGATGTGCTAGATGGTACCGGTGCCGACTATCAGCCATATGCGGCTCACAGGGCGGAGACATCCCAGAGTCACAGGTCACAGGGGGCCGCAGCCACAGCCGGTGGGTCAGTGATGGGTAGGAGGTGAGATCGGCACGAGGGGCCAGCTGAGAGATGAGCCGAGGGAGGGGGAGAGAGCTGAGTCACCCCAGGAGCAGAGATGGGTATATAGAGGATTTGTTGATAGAGACACCGGTCTGCGAACCGAGTGTATATATAGAGGCCTGCGTGCCCACATAGGATTTATTTATTCATTTTTGTTGTATATACCTCTGCAGCGAGCTGAGTACATTTTGTATAGTTGATATCTTGGCGCATGAGCCGAGTATATTTTTGACATGAGAGACCCGGCTGCGAGCCGAGTTGAGATTTTAACAGAGACCGCGGCCTGTGTGCCGACTTTGTATTTTTAGATCACAGAGGCCCCATGCAGGGAAATTTGTATATTTTGACATTGATTTGATGATGATATATAGATGATTTTGCTCCACATGGTGTGTAAAATTTTTGATTTGATGCATGTATTAGAATGTTTCATGTGTTTTGTCGATGGTATTGAAATTTGATGTATATATAGATGATGTTGATGAAGTTTTACATATGTGTTGATGGTATTCTGATGATAGATATTGATAACTATGTCGTTATGCAAGGAAAAGAGGTGGGCGCCACCAAAAATTTGCAAAAAACAAAGAAATGGCCTAGGATAACCAAAGGGAGAGAGGTGACCAATATCGGTTAGGTAACCGATGTCGTGTAGTCATTCGGACCGATACTGCAGTTAGGTAACCAATATTGGTTATGCTAAAATGAGCTTTTCTAAAAATAGAAAAGCTTGGGAGGCAACTTAAGTTCTTATTTTTAGAGTCATGTAGAAAATTAAATACAAGAATGTGACACTTCTTTGTTGATGGCTTATATAGGTAATTACATGGGAGAATTGAGTGATAAGGAGGAAAGAGATAGGTAAAGTAATCGTGGGCTTAGATTAAGAAGGTAGAAAGGAAAGTTATATTGAAGAGGGTGGTGAACATGGATGAACAAGGAGAAGCATCCAGTGGGCAGAGAAGAGAGGGAAGACAGGTTCCACCTCAAGCTGCTGCATCCCAAGAGGTATAAGTTTTGGTTGGAATTCAATTCTTGCATGTTTATGAATAGGATGAGAGAAGGTAAGTGGGTAGAGATGAAAAAGAAAAGGTGATAGGCAAGGGTTTGGGATGGGGTGAGTGTTATGGGGTAGGTAATCGGGGTTTCGGGTATGTTTGTAGGTACCAGAGAGGGGTAAACGAGTGAATAATTATCGTAGGTGGTGTTTTTAAGTAGGGTGTATAGATTTGTGATGACCGATATCGTTTAGAGATAACTGGTATCGGTTAGGTAACTGGTATCGGTTATCTATAACCGATATCGGTTACTGTGTAAAATTCCAGAATGTGATAAAAAACACCTGGGGATTTTATTTATTGATTTGTTGTTTGTTGATTTGATGTATGCAGGTAGAGGCAGGGTTGAGGATGAATGATAGGGTGCCAGATTTGTTGTCACGGGTCCGAGCGGATGTAACACCAGCTGAGTGGGCATTGATAAACCATGTGGGGTTAAGTGGAATCCGCTATTATTCACGAATCGCATGCAATCATGCTATGTTGCAGGTGTTGATTGAGAGATGGAATCCAGAAAAGAATACCTTCTATCTGCCAACAGGGGAGATGACAAAGTGACGTTAGAAGATGTGTTCGAATTTTGAGACTCCCTAATTATAGGAAGACCAAGTGTATCGAAAAGGGCCTAACATGGCGCGGAGAGCGATAACAATGTATTTGGTCATTTGCACGAGATTTGACACAGTGAGGTTTGAAATTCACTTATGGTATAATGTTTGCAACACACCCGAGGCAACAAGGTTGGCAGTGGTATTAATGATAGTGGTGGGGTATTATGCATTACCGAGGGCAGATGGGGAATATTTCCAAAATCATTGATGTGTATTATTTGGGAAATGATAGAAAGGAGCGTGACTTTCGCATGGGCACCCGCATATTGGCGGAGCTATACGGGGTTTATGGGCTGCAGTGAAATCACGAGGACTAGGGCATACTTATTACATTGTTGGGCCTATGAGCACATTGGTGTGTGCGACCAATAGGCCGACCAATCCAGGAAGGAGTGAGAGTTAGAGGGTTGGGATTTAGACGATGGGTCCGAGAGCAGAGCAAGAGGCGAGATCTGAGGCCGTGACAGATGACGTCGAGTATTATAGGTAGATGTGGGAGATGGTGATGATTGCGGATATCCGTTGGAGGCCTTATGGGAACTATATGGTGACGGAGATAATAGGCCGAGGATTTAAGGGGTGTAGAGTGATTAAGGTGGATTGGGACACAGGCCAGGTGAGTACGAGAGGATTCCTCTAGATCACGTGCGACGACAATTTGGATTTGTTCAGGATATACCCATGGCTTATAGACCATACATGAGGATTGACGCCAAGGCATCATTCTCACCTCCCGGCCGACACCTCTAGAAGGACCAAAAGAGACGAGCGGCCGATCGCGGGGTAATGGATGCGGGAGCTGCAGAGTCTTATAGATTATGGTGGGTAGCAGAGCTGCGAGGTTCACGTGAGAGGGCCGATCATCTTGACATAGCTGTGATTACAGCGGAGAGAGATCACCTGCAAGGTTTAGTTCACCTGACTTCAAACGCATGTGAATGAGACCACAGGATTGTTGTTAGCGGTTGCTGATCACGAGTGGAGAGACTAGATGTGAGATTCCTCCATGTGAGAGGGCATATTCATATGTTACAAGAGAGATTGGTGGATCATTGGGAGGAACCAATAGCAGTGGCACCTTTGAGGATGTAGAGGCCGAGGTGAGCGGCGTCAGCGATCACGATCACCACCGGTTCGGGATGAGGCGCAAGGGTGTAAGTGAATTTCATAGGGGTAGAAGAATAAATAAGGATCTTTGACACTGTGCGTCGATGATAGAGAAGATTTATTTGTTTAACATCTAAATAAAACTGAATATGTATGTTGATTTGAGTTTACGATAATAATAAGAATGTTTGTGTTTTGAATGTTTTGAATTGATAAAAGACCAAGGTGAGTGTTATCAATATAAATATGCAAAATCATTTATATTTTAACAACACATGATAGGTTATGGTAGGGGATGGTCGAGCTAACCTTGGGAGACCCCATGTCTCCTAAGTGCTACCTACATAGCCCATTGCACAAAGCAAGGAGGGGCCTCAGACCGATGTAGTTCTCCCTTAGGACCAGGGAGAGGTGAATTCAAGAAATTTGGTTGTGGTTAGGAAATTTGTTGGTTGGTAAAAGTTTGATGTTGGTAGGGTAATGTTGTTGGTGTTGGTAAGGTATTGGCGGTGTTGGTGTGGGTATAGGTGAAGCGAGGTTGAGCTTACCCAAGCATAGGGAATCATGTCCTGATTAAGGTCAACACATAATCCTAGATTCGGGTAAAAGAGGCAAAAGTGTCCCAAAGTTGGAAAGAGCTAAACAAACCACATATTATCATAGGATGAGCATGAATCCCTAGGTACCTTGTATAGGTGAGAAGTCGATAGGTGGAAGAGTTGTATAATCACAATATATCGGATATACGTCACGTCCCTTGAGTTTTGTTGTTTTTTTTTGTTTTTAATTTTAAAATGGTGAGGTGAGGTGGATGGTATAGTGGGGCACAAAGAACTTGTTATAAGGTGATTATTCTAACGAAAGAGAACCAAACCGAATAGATAAGTCCATGAATCAAAAGTGCTTTTGAATATTGCTTTTATTTTTCTCGGATATAGACTGATCAATGAGGGAAGTCTATATGGGATATACATTTTGTTGTTCTTGAGGTATTCACGAAGGTTTGATCAATGCGAGAAGATTTTGATAAAGGCTAACTTTGTATAGTTTTCCTTGAGGAGCAATCTATTTATAGTAGCAGATGTGGCTTTGCACATAGCCATTTGTCCTTCGAGGAGAAGTCTATGTATAACTTAGAGGTCTAGATGTCCATTTGGCATGAAGCATCTAGTTTTGCGGGAATTTTGACTCAAGAATATCCCATAATTTTATAATTGAGAACGTGTTATTTTGATACTTTTAAGTCATGGACCGAGACTAAAAGGGGAAGGCATCTTTAAGAGGAGGTGATGATCAAACCACGTGAGGTTGATTCTACTTTGAGATGCATGAAACAAACTGTATGAGGTGGTAAATGAGCTCAAGGGACGAGCGCAAGGTAGATAAGAAGTGATGTAACACTAAATTCAACAGTAGAATGGTCAGAGATGCAAGGCATTAAGGGGTTTAGGCTCAGGTTTACCATTAAGCAAAGCTAAATGGTAAGTGCCTGATCCGTAAGTGTGAGTGATAATGTAAGGCCCAATCCAATTTGGAGCAAATTTTCCACGCTTGCTCTTTTCTAGTTTGGTTACATGTTGATTCTCTTTGAGGATAAGATCACCAATCTTAAAGGTACACTCATGAAGTCGCTTATCATAAGCACGCTTGATGTGCTTTTGATAGATTTGAAGGTGGTCAAGAGTTGTAAGACGATGCTCGTTAAGAAGCTCTAATTGGGCTAACCGCTCTTGGCGGAAATCATCATTGGTGAGAATATCCTGGAGAGATATTCTTAGGGAAGGGATTTGTATTTCGAGAGGCAAGACAACCTCGGTACCATACACTAGAGAGAATGGTGTGGCATTAGTGGAAGTACGAATGCTGGTATGATAATCCCAAAGGGCAAAGGGGATGTGATCATGCCATTTTTTCCTAGAATTGTTAACGACTTTCATGAGAATTTTGATTAAGGTTTTGTTAGAAGATTCAGCTTGTCCATTTGCTTGTGGATAGTAGGGTGATGAGAAGCTAAGTTTGATTCCAAATTTGTCACAAAGGTCTTGTAACAACTTATTTTTGAAATAATTTTTAGGAACACCAAAAGCACGAGATAATGTGATGATTGATGAACTCAACGATTTTTTTTTTTTGGTTGAAATGAGTGGAATGGCCTCCACCCATTTAGTGTAATATTGGTTCTTTGTGATTATCCAATGGTGACATTGCGAAGAAGGTGGGTGAATCTCACCAATAAGGTATAAACCCCATTGAGAAAGGCCAAAGATCTCGTGCGACCTATAGTGGGTGGCTAGGAGTATGTTGAAGGTTGGCATGTTGTTGACACATAACACAATGCTTAACATATTCGTAGCGATCGTTATTAAGACTAGGCCAATAATAGCCTAGGCGAAGGATCCATTTGGCCATGGTAAGGCCACTAAAATGTCCACCAAAAATTCTATAATGGATTTGTTGGATGGTATAGGTGACCTCGTGCCGGTTAGACATCGAAGGAGGATGCCATCAAAGCCACATTTATAGAGGAGTCCCCCATGATGACATAATGAGAAACACTTTTAAGAAAAGAACGTTTTCCATTACTAGTAAGGTCGAGTGGGAGAACGAGAGGTTGTAAGGTAGTCGTGAAATTGGTGATACCGGGTATCCTACGAATTAGCGAATGATACATTATTTACTATACAAAAATCTAGGACCGAGTAAGATGGGGCAAAAGAGTTGTTGGACTAAGACAAATATGTCGAGTCATTTGGTGAGGCGGGAAGTTGCGGCCAAGCAAACCATAGTAACCACAAATTTATTAGTTGAGCGAGGGGAATGGTTTGGATAGAATAATGAGTAAATAAGGTCAAAAGTGAATCCACGTAATGTTTGTACTTTTTAAGTTCCTCATTTTACATTGGTAGATGCCCGTAACTTGATTGAATACCAATTGAGAGTCGCGAAAATGTTAATAGACTTTACACCTAAGTGTAACGCAACACGGAGACCCAAAACAAGGGCCTTGTATTCCCGTTGTATTATTAGTGCAGGGAAATCAAGCGAATGAAAGAGGCATAGGTTCAAAGCATCAAGAGGAATGAGAACAACGCCGCCCCTGCCGCTATGGCGGCATTTGGATCCATCGAAGAAGATGGTCATTGGATACGACACCTCACCGAGTGAAAGAGTTACAATGAGTTCGTCGGGGAAAGTAAAATTGGTAAATTGTTCCCAGGTAAAGGTCCTTTGACTGATTTCGGTGTACAAACTCAAGGTCGAGGTCGGCGAGGAGCATAAGTCATCGGGCGATGTGTTGGTTTACATGAGGTTTATAATACATATAATGGATGGGGTCGGTGTTGGTGATGACAAAAGTTTTGTGATTCGGGAGGTAATGTCAAAGTTTGGTGGCCATGAATGATAGGGCTAGGCACAACTTTTCTACATGTGTATACCTAGTCTCGTAATCCACAATAAATGTTTCACACAGAATGTTTCCATTCCAGAATAGAGTTACTTCTATCTTTTCATTCTCTTGAGAAACAGATAAGGGTTAGGGCTAGGAGGAATACCTGTTGAGTGTTGGGAGGGTGTGCGCGTACCGTAGAGAGATCAGATCGATTGTGAAGCACTCTTTTTTCTGGGAAGGACTACCTGCAAGTAAGAATACAAGACCACCAGATCTTAGTTAGACAATAAGTGAGGGAACTGCCTTGGGCCCAGGAAATATTAGACTTCCTTTCGAAGGTGGTTAGCTCCCTTTCAATACAAATTGATGCAAATGGTAATAAAGAAGCTATTGTGAAATCACGATTTAGGTACCTCCTTAAAAAGCAATAGAGACTAGACTACCAATAATAGTATGTCATGCTATTTGTTTGTTCACTTTGGTTATTGATATGTTCGAGTCAAGTTATAGGGATAGACCAGAAATTTGGATCCGAGGTTGTTAGGAGACAAATAGGTGAAAGGAAGGTTTTGGGTATAATTCACGGTGACCGATGCTTTGGTCAGCTGGATAACCGACACGGTTGAGAACCGCTACAGTAGGGGATAACCGACACCGATAGGGTCGAGTAATCTAGGTGCTTCGGCAGGTAGAGGTTGATTGTAGGGTGATTGTGGGGTTTTTAAGACTAGTGGATGGTTGATGGGAATTGTGAGATGATGGGGAAGACTCGGAGAGTGATAAAGCTATCTTTGGGCAATACTGAGGATGTATGGATGAAGGTTAGGTGCAGGGTGCTAGCAAGTGGTAGATCTAGGAGTGAGCTTATAATTACTATGAATCAAAAAGTTCAAGAAATGGTGTTTAGAAACATACAAGACACTACTTACTCGTTCTTGATGAAGATTCATGTCTGAGGAATGCATGACAAATGCCGATCGGGTGGGATGATCCGACAATCAAAAGTGAGTGATGAAGCTATCCTCTAACTTTTCGGTGCTTAGGCGAGTGTGAAGGTGATCCAGTTACTCAGTTGCAATCTTGGGCTCGACATCCTTCTTTGCAAACTCTTCTCTTTTCTTCACTTGTCTCTGTCTTGCAAATGAATTCCATATCCTTTGTTTTTGGTGGGGAAGGTCATTTATAGAGGCCGATGGTGGTTACGTAATCGATGGCGGTCGAGTAGGGACCGATGTCGGTTAGGTCAAACTTGGCTATTTTTAGTAAAATAGCCAACTTTCCCTCCTTTTCTCCCAAGGATCAGTTGTGGGCTTGGTCAAGTTATTATTAGGTTTGTTTTGATGTGAGTGAGGGTGATGAGTCATGGGTGTGAGTCTGGACCAAGTCATAGATCTTAATTAGGTTGGTTTAGGGTTAGGGCTAGGTCATGATGAGGTGGCAAGGTGAGGTAGCGAGGGGGTGGAGATGTGGATTTATTAATTATATGATAATTAATAAATAATTAAGTGTGTAAGGTTTAGGTGGTGAGGTATGGTTAGGTTGCGAGGTGATATGCGTGGTGGGGTGTCATAAGACCCAAATTTGGTGTCTACAATAACACACACAAATGGTAACACCCAACACTCTTCAAAATTGAGGTAATAATAGAATCAAACTAAAGAGCTCAAAGTATAACTAGGAATAGTTAAAAATGTGTGCACTATAACCTTACAATATAGATATTTATGTCAAGTTTACAAGAAACAAGATGTAAATATCAAAATTGTAGTGATACGATATAAACAACTTAACCCTTCTAAGAGAGTGGAGGCCTTAGAGGTGAGATAAAAATTTGAAGGATGAGGTCAAAAACCTAGCTAAGGAAAAAGGTAAGAAAAGCATGGAGGGGAAGGAGCATTGGCAATAGTCGATTGAAGACATATACAAAAAGCTGACCTCCTTGGACTCCTAGGAGACTCAACCTTGAGTCTCTTGTAGCAGGGAAAGAGCCTCTTGATCTTGACATTGCACGTGACCTGCTAAACATAAGTAGTGCCAGTCCCCGGGAAGCACAGATGGATAACCCTTCCAAGAGACTGGAGGCCTTAGAGGCTGAGATAAAAATGCTGAAGGATGAGGTCAAAAACCTAGCTAAGGAAAAAGGTAAGAAAAGCATGGAGGGGGAAGGGAGCATTGACAATAGTCAGATTGAAGACATATACAAAAAGCTGACCTCCTTGGACTCCCGCCTTGGGAAGGCTAAGACTAGGCATGATTACAACATTGTTGCCTTTAGGGCCATTGAGGAATTCATCGTGGGGCATGCCAAAAGTGTTTCCAACCTCGCGGTGTCCGATTGCACTTTGGGGCAATGTAAAAGAGAGCGAAAAAAGGACCATCGAGGAGCTCGATAAGACGGATGCTGCCCACATGACCGCTTTGGGTATGTTTCATGCTTGGAAAAAAGTCAAGATCAGTGTTGATCAAGCAGCCAAGAAGTAGTCCTGCATGCTTCTACTGCACTCTTTTTATTATTCTTATTTGCTTTTTGGTCCGGGTTACACTTTTTTCTTGATGTTCTTTGTTAAGTCTCGCTTGTAGTGTTTCTAAACGTGGAATTTCATTGTATTATCGGAATTGGTTAGTCCCTGCTTTATGTTTCTCACTCTTATTCCGGCTTAAAGGCCTTATTTTGTATTCAAGGGTATAGTCCCTTTCAAAAAACTATTTGCCATTATTAAAAAAACTTAACCCTTCTAAGAAAGTTCAAGTGATGAACCAAACCTAACTACAATGATGATCTTGACATGGGTATCAGGATCACAATGGCCATAAATGATATGAATACATCTCTATGCACTTTAGACGTTTAAATTACCCACCACAAAAATGGATGGGCATAAACGAGACAAAAAGTGGCGAAACAATCAATTGGTAACACAAAGGTAGTCACCCTCCTTCCGATCAACAAAGTGTCAAAAAGAATGTGAAGGAAGTAAATCAAAATGGGATGAAAATTTTTGGCTTCACCTCGCCCCTAAGGAAATTAAAAATAAGTGAAAGTAACACGTCACACGTTTCATAATAAAAATATGGTTCACAACTCAAAGACTTTTAGAATGGTCAAAGTGGACTCCTAGCCAAAGTATATTTTCCTAGGTGGTTCTCTCATCCTAGGTGTTACAAAGATTATCCACGAACAAGACGATTTACCCAAATAGTCCCGAATATCTTGGGAGTATCTCGACTTTTCCCCCTTCAAGAACAGCAAGGCGGTAAATACATCCATCATGTACCTAAAAGGGTAACATAGAGACAACTTGCAACTCTATCTTACAAAGGAATCACTAGTCGAGATAGGAAGTGCGGAGCACTTCCCGCTTCATCCACAAGGTTCCGTCTTGTGTGGACTACTTTAGGGGTTCTGGAACCACCCCCATTGTTGTAGCTTAAGGTGTTATTCCAAAGGGGTTATGTTCTAGTTGAGCAGAGAGGACGTACCCTTTTCCAAAACCTACAATATAGTGTTTTGAATATGTTGTTCATTTTATCTTTTTAATTAGTTGTGGTTTGCTCAAACACCATTTTGCAACCTGTATAACAATTATATTAGTAGTTTTGACTTTGTTTTGATTCCTCCATTCTTTGACAAGTGATGGCATTTTGGTCCTATATGACAATTTTTAGTAGTTTTCCATCAAAAGAGAAGGCACCATTTCTAATTCTCCAGATCACCCAAGGATGCAAGAGAAGAGCATACATGATGTCTTCAAAATCTAAAAAGATATCAAATGGAAAAACACTTTAATTCAACTATGCCAAGTTAACCAATTCCAACTCAAATATTCCTAACAACCTCAAAGCATCAACAAGGACTTAAGAATCATTTCTGATTCCCAAGATCACCCCAAGGGATGCGAGGGAAGAGCATACACAATCTTATTCCTATAAGTAAACACACAAAGCTTATCTAACCAAGTAAAAACATGTAAAAACAACCTGCAAAGACAAGTATATGATTAGATAAAACCTACAAGAATGTTAGAACCTCAACACATTAATTTCAAAAATACAAAAGGACACCTATCTTAGCTGCCGACACTAAAATTTTCCTCCGTAATTTCTACTTCATTAATGTATGTATTAGGAATAGGATGTTGTTAAGTATAATTAGTAGTAGCATCCGATAGAAGATAACGGCATTGCTAGTACGATGCTACCAATAATGTATAGTACAGTAATAGTCAAAAGTATAATAGGAATGTTGTGGTAAAAATTAAATATTTGTCGTAAGTGGTCCAAAGAATGTTAAAATGTCAAAGTTGGGGTAAGTAGAGAAGTAGCGTCTACATGATTAGGAATTAGAAATATTATATTGGTAATAAGGACAAGGAGTGAGGTCATAAATATTTTGTGTATTTTATTTGTAAAAATTCTAAAAATGTAGAACCCATGTGAAATGATAAGGTTTATCTTATCTTAAAAGATAAGCTTACATGTACAGATAAGAGTTAAGGTACGGAATATGATTCATCAAAGTGGATTTCTTATCCTATCTTAGAGATAAGATGGATAAGGCTGAAAGTTCTATAAATAAAGAGGCCACCCCCACTCATTTAGCATAGAAGGAAGTAGTGAGAAATATTGTATGAGTAAGTGTGTAGAGGAAGCCATCGGTTTGAAGATGTGTTAAACAAGCCATTAAGAGGTGTAATTGTGAAATTTCTCCCATAGTATTGGTGGAAGGAAAGTGAAGTTAATAACACTTGAAGTACCTCATGGGTGAGATTGTAACAATTTCATGTTAATATTATAATTTACACTGATATTTCAGATTTATCATCATTCCTTCTTATCATAGTCTATGGTATTCTTGTGTTATGTTTGTTGTTGTGTTTCCAGATTACATCCACCAAACTAAAAGCTATGCATTAGTAAATAATCATAGCACGAGGAGTTCCTAGTGAAGAATTATCATAGTGCCGGATTGGTGATGACATTTTGGTTCCGTTGTTGGGACCATTCCTCGTTGGTGGATTTTCTAGAGAGATATTCCCACTTAGTCAAAAATCATTTGGAGGGTAACCTTGTTTTTACTGTGCATAGTAGTTACCATGGTAAAGTCTCTTTTTCCAGTGAATAGTATTTACTATAGTAAAGTCATTTTTACGCTGAATAGATTTACCGCATGATAACTTCACTTTTTCTTTGTGAATAGTGTTTACCACAGTAAAATCAGTTTTTTACCGCAGTAAGTCAAGTTTTACCATAGTTTACCACGGTCATTTCTACTTTAGTGATTCCAATTATTTGTGCACATAAGTCTTGTTGATTGTACTTTTGGTTGGTATTTCACCTTTGTGGTTACTTTTGGAAATGGGAAGATTCTGTTTTTTTCATCCCAATCTAATGAAGATGCTTCCTCTTTCATTCAAGAGTTTAAACGATATTGTATTTGTAATGGCCTTATAAGAAGGTAACAATGGACTAAATTTTTCTTACCTTTTTGGATGGTTCAGCCCTTAGGTGGTTTGAAACACTAGGTGATAATGTGAAAAACTCATGGGATTTATTAAGCTGAAAGTTTTCTTGAAGAATTTGGTGAACAATGAAATATGGAGATCTCATGATCGATATCACAAAGCTATCCCAAGGAGAGAAGGAGAAGATAAGGGATTATCATGCTCGTGTTCTAGAGCTAAGGAGAAAGCTCAATGCCCGGATTCGAAAGGAAGAATTAGCGGATGGGTTGATGAATGGCATGGATAATCTCCTCCTTGTAAGAACTTCATTCTTGGGATGAATCCAAAGATTAGACAACGAGTGAAGTATGACCGCCCATCTACCATTGAACAAGCAAAGGAGATTACAAGAAGGTAAGAAGAAAGCATGGAAGAGGAGCCCAAAGAAATTGTTGCTAAAGTAGAGCCTACACCAGCACCTTTGGTCCGAATCCACAACCACTCTCGGTGAGCACAAATATTTCTCCTAGTACATCTACTGAGTATGAAGATCTACTCAAGAAGATGGGTCAATTAACTATTAATCTTCTTCAAGGAAAAGAATTTAGTTCTCAGGGAGGAGATAGAGGTCAAAAATAAATATTTCTGAAGTTGTATGTTATGGTTGTTATAAAAGGGTTATTATAAGTATAATTATCCAGATAGAGCTTCTACATCCAGTATAAGAGATAATGATAAAGGAAAGTACCTGTGAATTCTTTTGATGTAGTAGATAAGAGCATAAATAATGAAGTAGATGTGTTTGTAACAAAAAGAAAGAAAGAAAAAGATAATCAAGATGGAAATGATCCTAAGAAGATGAAAGGAGAAACTAGTAAGAAACATAGGAGAAGAAAGTTGGGTGTGCAAGATTTTCTGATATCATAGGGGCAAGAACCATAATCCATCTTAGAAGATATATCCAAAAGGCCTACAAATATTACATATGGTCAACTCTTGGCTATGTCTTCTAAGAAGAGGCGGGAGCTGCGAAGTGGACTCAATGCTTGACGAAGGAAGGAGGTTGAGGTCCCTGTTTTGGAGGTAGAGGTGGATCCCTACGCTCCACAAGCTGAGGTATTATGTAATGGTATTTCAATTCATGATGTCTTAGTTGATGGAGGTGCTGCAGTTAATGTAATGACCGAGTCTGTAATGAATATGTTGGGTTTAAAAATTGATCGCCCCTCAACACTTATGTTAAGGTCATTAAATAAGGGAAAAACTAAACTAGAAGGTGTAGTTTCAAATGTGGCAATATCTGTTATGGGTGTTGTATGTGTGGTAGACTTTCAGGTGATGAAAAATGGTACTGTTGCGTACCCAATGTTGTTAGGAAGACCATGGCTAAGGAGAGTTTATGTAAGAAACTACTATAATGAAGGCTTCATGACACTTGGACGTGGTAGAGAGATGGTGAAGATAAACGTGATCCCTCGGCATCATAAGGTAAAAACTATGGATTCAAGTGATGAAACTGATGATTAGACATCCTCTGATTACTTGAGTACCAGTGAAGTGGACACCAAAGATGAAGAAAGTGAGGTTGATGTTTCAGTCATGGATATCCTTCCAGTCACACCTGAATCATGACCCCATAAAATTATCGAAGAAGAAATTGATGATCATCTCCAAAAAATAAAGATTGGTGATCTTTGTGATGAAGAGTGAGAAGGAATCCTACCTCTAGCTCTTTTTAAGGTACAAACACATATTCACTTTTGATTACAAGGAACTCTATCAATTAAGTTGGGTAGAACATTCTATTGAGCTAGTAGATGGTGCTAAGTCCATATAAAGCAAATGCCATATAGAATGAATCATAATTTTTCCAAGCGTAAAAGAAGAAATAGATAAGTTGCTTGATCACGGGATTCATATTTGTTGTGGAGAATTTAGAAATGGGTTTCTCCCATTATGATCTCAATATAAAAGAATGGGAAGATACGCATTTGTGTTAACTACGGGGAAGCTCAATAAGGCAACAAAGAAGGATCTTTACCCTCTTCCATTCTTAGATCAGATCTTGGATGAAGTAGCTAGCTAGAAGTGTTATACTTTTTTTGATGGATATAGCGGATACAACCAAGTCCGTATAGCGAGAGAAAGATAAGTTGAAGACCACGTTCACCACTCCTTGGGGAATGTTTGCTTATAGAGTTATGCCTTTTGGGTTGTGTGATGCTACAGCAAGGTTCCAGCGTTTGATGAATAGGGTGTTCGAACCCTATATTGGGAACTTCATCGAGTATTTCGGATGATTTTGCATCTTTAGGAGCAAGATGGACCACACTGCACTAGATGGAGATATCATTTCAAAAGGTTAGATGAAGCACAAGCCTCACAAACCCTACAAAAGTGTGTCTTTGAATGTTCTATAGGTGTTTTGTTAGGGCATGTTGTATCCAAAGATGGTATTGGTAATGATCATGATAAAGTTTCAAAAATCAAAGAGTTACCATTTCCTATGAATAGAAGTAAGTTGAGATCATTTTTAGGCCATGTGGGTTAAGATAGAAGGTTCATCAAGAATTTCTCAAAGATTGTATAGCCACTAACGCATTTCTTGAAAAAGGATGTTACTTATGAACCAGGAAATAAGGTGCATGAAGCTTTTAAACAACTGAAGGAAGCCCTGGTGTCTTCACCTATTTTAAAGAATCCAGATTGGAGCAAGCCATTCATTGTGTACACTGATGCCTCAGATGCAGCACTAGGAAGTACTCTGAGCAAAAAGGATGAAAATGGGAATGAACATCCAGTTTACTTTGGGAGCAGACAAATGAGTAGTGCTAAGGTAAATTATATTGTAACTAAAAAAGAGGCTCTAGCTATCATTTTTTCTATAAAAAAGTTTAGAAATTACTTGTTATGGCAGAAATTTATAGTTGTAACAAATCATCGAGGCTCTAACATATATTGTCAATAAGCCTAACCCATCAGGGAGGATAGAAAGATGGATAATTTTGCTACAAAAATTTGAATTTGATATTATAGATAGGCTAGGAAAGAAGCATGTCAATGCAGATGCACTCTCTCGAGCCTATGATGGTTTAGATTCATCTTGTGATGATGATGATTTCCCGAGATGTAGCATTTTATCCTTGACACAATCCCTAGTGAATACATAGATATTTGCAATTATCGAATGAATTCAAGTTTCCTCATGGTGTCAATGCAAAGACTAAGAGGAAGATTACTCAATCCAGTCATCCATATTCTATTCTCGCATGGAGTATTATTTTGAATAGGACACGATGGACAGATCAAGAGGGCAATTGGACATGATCAAGGGAAGGACTGATAGAAGAATTCCATAATGGTACATATGGAGGGCACTTCTCTGGACAACTTACAAAGAAGAAGGATATTGGATGCGAGTTATCACTGTCCCACTCTTTTTAAATATTGTTATAATTATTGTAAGACATGTGATATTTTTCAAACCCATGGTAACCGTAAGACTTCATCAGCTCCATTATTTCCTATTCTTCCACTTGGTCCCTTTGAAAAGTGGGGAATAGACATTATAGGTCCACTTCCAACTACCCCATGCCAAAATAAGTATATTGTAGTTGCCCATTATTATTTAACCAAGTGGGTTGAAGTCTCAAGGTTCATATATGAACGCATTGTCACCAGATTTGGTTGCCCATTAGAAATTATAACAAATCAAGGAAGCCACTTCATTAATGAGGTGGTAGAAGCCCTAGTCAATAAGTTTTCTATTAAGCACAGGAAGGCAACAACATACAAGCCAAGCACAAATGGATAGGTGGAACGAACAAATTTTTTGTTGTGTCAAATTCTAGCAAAAGATGTAGCCTTGCAGGTACATAAGTGGGATAAAAGGATTCATGCAGCATTGTGGGCATATAGGGCAACATCAAAGTCAGCAACAAGATACTCCCCATTTCAGTTGGCTTATGGCATTGATCTAGTTCTTCCTATTGAGTTTGATATTCCCACTGTGAGAGTTATGAAAAATGAAAGGATGGATGAAAGTGATTCAGTAAAAGAAAGGTTGGTACATCTTCATTTTCTAGAGGAAATGAGGGAAACAGAAAAGGATACAAGCTATAAGAAGAAAATGAAGTAGAAGGAATACTTTGATCAAAAGATCCGTTGGTCTCCATTTCATGTGAATGACTTGGTTCTAGTATATGATTCCAGATACAAAAAAAGAAGACAAAGAAAATTTCTTCCAAAATGGATGGGGCCCTACAAAATAGTAGTTGTGCATGAAAATGGTACATATTGACTGGAGGAATTGGATGGCACTCCCATTACAAAATGGGTCAACCACGACAAGTTGAAGATTTTCCAAGCACCAGAATAGTCTACTTCGAGGACGGAGTAGAAGCTAGGAAGGGGGAAGATGTCGACACTAAAATTTTCCTCCGTAATTTCTATTTCATTAATGTATGTATTAGGAATAGGATGTTGTTAAGTGTAATTAGTAGTAGCATCCGATAGAAGATAACGACACTGCTAGTACGACGCTGCCAATAATGTATAGTACGGTAATAGTCAAAAGTACAATAGGAATGTTGTGGTAAAAATTAAATATTTGTCATAAGTGGTCCGGTAATGTTAAAATGTCAAAGTTGGGGTAAGTAGAGAAGTAGGGTCTACATGATTAGGAATTAGAAATATAATATTGGTAATAAGGATGAGTGATGTCATAAATATTTTGTGTATTTTATTTATAAAAATTCTAAAAATTTGGAACCCATGTGAAATGATAAGGTTTATCTTATCTTAAAATATACGCTTACATGTACATATAAGAGTTAAGGTATGGAATATGATTCGTCGAGTGGATTTCTTATCCTATCTTAGAGATAAGATGGATAAACCTTGAATTTCTATAAATAAAGAGGCCAACCCCTCATTTAGCATAGAAAGAAGTAGTGAGAAATATTGTATGAGAAAGTGTTTAAAGGAAGCCATCATTTTGAAGGTTTGTTAAAGAAGCCATTAAGAGGTGTAATTGTGAAGTTTCTCCACAGTATTGGTGGAAGGCAAGTGAAGTCAAGTAACACTTAAAGTACCTCATGGGTGAGATTGTAACAATTTCATGTTAATATTATAATTTACATTGATATTTCAGATTTATCATCATTCCTTCTTATCATAGTCTATGGTATTCTTGTGTTCGTTTGTTGTTGTGTTTCCAGATTCCATCCACCAAACTAAAAGCTATGCATTAGTAAACAATCATAGCACGAGGAGTTCCGGTAAATAATTATCACAAAGTGCCGGATTGGTGATGACGGTTCAATAGTAGAACACATAGACGATAAATGGGGAAGAGAGGAAGATGTTACCATGCCCCAAAGATGAGGTGCTTGTGAACAATGAATCCTCCTGTGATGTCAAAAATTAATTTTAACCAAAGGACCTATCCAAATTGCCACAATTACATGATTTTCATATTTGGATGAATTTATTTCTCTTTACTATTTTTGATTTTATTTGATTTTTTTTTGATTTTCTAATAATTCTCCATGCTTAGGTATAGAAGCACTTGAGATGTGTGGAATTCATAGGTTTCTAAATTTCATCACTATTAAGAAGGAAATCTTATTATCACCATAACCAAATTAAGTTCAAAATTTTCTTTTATCCTCACACTCTTTAGTGGTATTGAATTGATTCTCCTTAAAGAAAATGTCTTCTACGCAAAATTCATGAGGGATGATGTGCTTGTTGTAGCTCTTGTACACTTGATTTTGAGACACTTTAAGATGATCCAAGGCATGCAGGATTTTTATCAAGTAGTTCCGGCTCTGCTAGTCTATCCATATTATAATCTTCATCATTATCCAGATAGTCTCACAAGAATATTCTCAAATAAGGAAGCTCGATCTCAAGGGGGATAATGGCTTGAGTGTCAAACACAAGGAATATGGGGTTGTAAAAGTAGTTTTACGAATAGAGGTTACGTAGGCCTAGAGGGCAAGGTGGATTTGAAGATGCCAATTACGACCGGTTTACTATTCTAAAATATTACCCCTTAATCATTTTAAGTAAATTGTAAAAATTGGCTTAGCCATTTGGTTTAGGAAAACCATGGTATATAAAGCTAGTCATCCACAGAGATTGGGACCTTGTGTTCCGTAAGGTTTCCCAACCCATGGAACAAACAAGAATCAACCTGGGAGTTAGGCATAATTCTAGTGTTGTTGACCTTCACAACATCAAAGTTAGTCTCATAAGTCAAATCAAGTCAGGATACGAGTGGGTTTGAAGTCCGTGAGAGGTTTAAAATCATTTAAGGACATAATCTATGAAACAAATGAAGTGATAGGATAATTATTTAGGTAAAGTTAGTTCACCTTTGGTGAAGAATTCAAAGACCACAAAGCATCCTTTTTGCAAAGAATCAAAGAGTGTGGATAATTCATAAAAGTTGTGAGATCTTGATTCAATGTTCCATGGGTGTTTCAAAGGTTAGTTTTCCACATACTTCAAAAGTCACGGAACACTAAATATCACACTGACAAGAAAAATACTATGGAACATTAAAATATTTCAAAAGGCATGCAAAAAAAGGGAGGAATGCAGAGAAAAACTATGAAATGAATGATGGGGCATTTTTTCCATAGCTCTCATTGTGGTTAACCAAATCAATAAATCTTGGTCTTGTTGGAAATGTCTCATTAATGGCCACATTTTAGGATCAACAATTTAAACAATTTATGTTAATCTTGGGGATCATAATACCAAACATGGGTTTACAATAAAAAGGGATGTTCTTGTACACACAAAGATATCAAATCATTCCACAACCACCATCATCAATGAGGAAAGGTGTCCCGTTTCCCTTATGTAGTTTAATAACATATGGACATGATCTTTTAGAGGTGACCATGTGTTTACACAAGATAATTAATGAGTTCTAGTTGATGTTTGCAGATTGAATTTCAAGTTCACTCTCTTTTTCCTCCTATCTTTCTCCCTCTTCTATATATTGTAGAATAATGTTCATTTGTAAAGGTTGGACCCTCTTGGATTGTAAGAGAATTATTCAAAGTAGTGTTTTCCTTTGCATTTTTATTTTTCGGCCTTAGATATGGCCCTCTACAAGTGGATACTTGCCTCTTTCCACCATTGTAATCGATTGTGCATCTCTTGGAAGAAATAATGTTTTTTTGTTATTCTTTTCCCGAGTTCATAATTTTTGCATCTTTTGTCTTTCCTTTATTGTATTGGTTTGTTGTGCATTTTTATTTTTCTTACATATTTATTTTCTATTGTGCTCCATGAAAGTGAGTGGTGAGTATCTCTTCATATTGGACACATATGTCTTCCCTTCTGTGTGCATTTTCACTCATTTGAGACTCTTCATCCCCATATTTTTATTAGTCTCACCTCCCCTTAGTTTAGGCATTCATTTTGATACATCTCCTTCTCACCCTGGTCCCTTAGAATCATAGATTAGCATTAGGTAGTTATATTTCCCTTCCTAGGAGTAATTTTAGCTAAGAGTAGAAATATGTACAGAGAATTCGGTCTTCTCGAAGGTTTTTCTCAAGTACAAGGTCCCACGACTTGGAGATGGTCCCAAGTTTCTTCAAATCCCCAAGTCATCTTGATATGTGATGAGTGAAATTTTGAGCTTTAAAAGTTTTTGCATGCCTAGTGGGAGAGAAATGTTTTATTTTCAATATTTTTTAAGTTTTTGTGTGTGACTTAGTAATTTCTAGGTTTTGAAGTCTTGTTTCTACACGTCTGTCAACTCCAATCTTCATACTAACTGGTTTCAGCAATCAAAGTGCCTATTTTCATTAAAATATTACAACCAAGAAAAAAACAAGTGGTGAATTTTTTCAAAGTATTTGAAGTTCTCACCCAAGAGAACTACAAGAGGTAGAGAAATTTAAATATCACCATCTCCTCCAAATCACACTCTTTCTAGTCCTCCTACTAGTAGGCCTTTCTTGTTATCATCCAGGATTCTAAGACCCATTCCATTCATGGAACAATAGAGAGTTAAACATTTTTCAACTTCATTGGTGGTAGTCCTCTTACTCTTAATATATTAACGTGACATTTCAGTGATAGCCTTGAAAATTATTTCTTTCTTCACTAGTGAAAATTCCACTACTCCAGCTGATCATTTTTAGGATATTGTCAATGTTTATTTAGTTCATTTTATTACCAAGAATTATGTTGTTGTTAGGATTCTTATTTTTTTCTTTTGAGGGTAAAGAACTTTAGTTGTATAGAAGTTTTTAACACCTGCAACCATTCACAATTGGGATGAGCTGGGAACATCCATTTGTAATTGATTTGAGGAAAAGGAAGACAAAATTTCTTGGTTGGAGCAATTGACAACTATTAAGAGGGCTTCCAATGAGATCAAGATAGATTTCAACTTCATATTTCAGAAGACATGGGACATAATTCCAACTCTCTTAAGACCAACTCAACAAGGTGATTTTCTTTATTTCTTAAGAGCATTGAATTTTGATATTGTTGTTATGATATAATCTATGGGTGTTATTCAATTACCTAATGCCTATCCAATAACCATTAGGGCTGAGAATTGTCTAATAAAAGCTATAAAAATAGCCCCATAGGTGCCTATGATTATGCTAAAATGTAAAATAATATCCTAATCTAATGCAAGTTTGTTGTAAAATAATTGAATAAATAAATACATAAATAAACTTAGGCATCTAAGAAATAAAAATATGAAACCCTAAGTATAGAGAGGGTTAGAAGATCCTTAGATGATTCAAAGAGGTTGTTAGACTATGTTGTAGTGGAGAATGACTGAATAGAGATGGAGTACCTCTCATAGAAGCCTAGAAAATTTTAGATCTGGTAGATATGACTGGACTGGGGCACATGGAGAGGGACAGGGTGCTCGTGGGTGCCTTGGTCTTGTTTCTCAGGTGCCCTAGTATATGTATATTCTCAAAACCTGAATTCTCAAGGTCATAATATGTTCGTTAATACTCACCTTTTGTTGCTATGGATTCACACACAATGATCATTGAGGTGTCAATAAACTTGTAATGAAGAATAGACACCTGTAAAACCCTCAAATAGACATCAAATCTAAAAAATGAAAGATGCAAAATGAGGGGTAGGACTATCCTTGGCCAACCATAATGGTGTACTTTAAGCGTGTGTGATGCACTACATATCGGACCCAATGTAGTTTTGTTTGTGTGTGTTGAATTATGTCCAATTTTTCTCTTGTGCGTGTCACACTTTGTGAGCAACCAAAAATAACTAGATGTATAATGTAAATAATGTGTGCATGGAACAATAGACTCCCCTCCTATGAAGTGTGATGTAGATGAACCAACCTCTATCCCTTGTGATGGATCTAGATGGATGCAATGGATCTCTTAGATACCTTTAATGGATGCAACCTTAGGTGAAGATAGAATATTTTTATTGAGTAGTCCTATATTATGGTCACATAACTTTATATTTGAATGATTCCCTTGCTTGAAATTTGTAATTAACCTTGAAAATTCCAACTACCAAAAATATAAGATGTTCACATGGCTAGAAAGAACCCAAAAAGTGTGAGTAATTTACAAAGGGGATAGCGGCGCCCAAATTGGACGAGGCCACCAAACACTAGCTTCTTGGTCTAGGGCTAGTGTCTAGGATGAAAAACGTCAAAGACTCGAAAAGGTAGACTAAGAAAGAAGAGGTGTAAGACCAAGAAAAGTGATAAAAAGGAAAGAAATCTGGCCAAAGACATGGGTTAATTAGTACCATTCTTACTTAGGAATCATATGAATAGTAATATGTAATCAGGACTAGATAATTACCCAAAGTGCATGATTTTGTGTCTACATTTTCCCCACTTTATGTTGGTGAGAGGAAATCTTGGTAACATAAAGTAGATAGATATGTGTACCTGATAACCATGTATATCGGTGATGCAAATGTGTAAAGTGACTAGAAAAAGTGTGGGATGATAAAAATGTGAAGTGTGGATGCTAAGAAGGAAAGTGTAAAAAGTGATGATGAAAATGAACCTAGGGTGGAAATGTATGTGTAGATGTCATGATGTACTTATTTTTGATATCGATGTGTATGATGTTGTTGATGTGTGTGATGTTGACTACCGCTTCCCATACAAATGGACCTACAAAAGAGAAGCCAACAAGTAGTCAAATACGCATGTATATATGTAAATATGTGTAAAAATGTGTAAGTAAAGTATGTAAAATGAAAAAGTGTGAAAAAGAAACATGCACACTGATCCATGATGAGGAAAATAGTGTAGAAAGGATCATGTAAATGATTTCAATGCATGATGATTTCAGGATATGTCATGCCAATGTAATGGAAGAAGTGTAGGGAGAACTATCTAGTGTCTTCCGCCAACCTTTAACTACTTCCCTTTGTGTAAAAACCACCGCAGATGATGTGTATTGTGCTAAGGACTTTCGCCCTATAAAATCCATTGTGTAAATGCCTAGTGCTAAAAAAATCTATGCGTTGTCAAAATCCTCTATGACATGTCAAAGAACTGTGTAAGTTTTCCCTAATTCTAGCACTCCAGAAAGACTGTCAGATTGCCCCTAATACCGGCACTCGGGGAAGGCTGATGTACTAAGGCCCTAAGTCTGATTTTCATCTCGTCCACAAGTGAAATTGTGTTGTACAAGTGTCACGTTATGTGTAACTCTATATGGGGTGATTCACTCACCCATATGATGCCCCACCTCATTTGGGGTTAATGCAATGTCACAGAAAGAGTATGCGGCCCAAAAAGGACCAACCGATGTAGTGAACTATGCCTTCCAGTGGGGAAGAGAATGTGCTTGGTAGAAACCAAGGCACACATGAACAAGTGGCCAAGAGAAACAAGTGTTAGTACAAGCACAAACATTCATGTTAAATGTAAGCTAGCAAACAATGTGTAAGTTAAAATATGCAAGAAGACAATATAGAACACAATAGGTAGGTTACAAACATGGGACACCACTCATGATGTCACAAGACAGATAAGGCCATCATGGCCATAAGAAATCAAGTGTGCACACAAGAAAAATGGAAAATCCCATAAAAAATAGCATACAATGACAATAAATGGCTAATAATGTAACATATAACCATGGAAGCACATAGCCTTGCATAACAAATGTTGTGCATGAAGCACCCATTAGCATGTTAGAAAGATAAAAAGTATGTAAAAGCATGTATAATATAAAAATGTAAAGTACTAAATACAAAATAAAACAATAACACCTGTAGTGTATTAAAGTGGATGCCCCCAAGATCCTCTATGGGATTGGTAATAGGTAATGTGCCAAACATCCTGCTGCATGTAATGAATCTGTAAAATATGTGATCACAACTAGAAAGGAAATTGAATGCACTTGTGTGTATGATATAGATAATTACATACAAGATATGTATCTAGCATGTTTAATAAGATGTTCATGTAACAAGTAAAAGAAACAATAAATGCAACCAAGATATGCAATATGTTTTGGATGAGGTGGAATGAAATACAATGTGAATGATAGGAAAAGCATGCCCCCGAGTGGATGGAAATGTCTGCAATTATGTTCATTTATGTACACCCCTCAAGTATTAAATAATTAACCGTAAATGAGAGAGTGTCATTGGGAAATGGTCTGAAATGTGTACAGAAGAAAGATGGTGATTGTAAGTTGTCATGTAATGTGTAGGATTGAATGCGATAAAGTAAAATTGATGAGGTGGTAGAATGTGTGATGATTTAGCCTAAAGTGTATATCACTAAATGTGTGAAAAATATGTCAAAAAGTGTGATGATGTAGCCTAAAGCATATATCATGAACTGTATGAATGAGATGATAGAAAATGTGATGATGTAGCACAAAGAGTATATCACAAAATGTGTAGATGAAATGATAGAAAACAGGTTGATGTAGCCTAAAGCATATATCACAATATGTGTGAAGAATGTGGTGGCTAAAAATGTCGCATAATATGATAAAAGGATTGGTTGAGCAAATGTGTGAGTTTGATGAGGTCCATTTGATTGGTAAACCCTCGTCAGTCGAGTATGGACCGAGGGACTAAAGTGCATCATCGGGTAGTGAGTGCAGCATGTAAAAGGAGATGAGTAAAATATGTAATATGTGTAATAGTTGTGTCATGTGATGTGTAAGGTAGGTAGTGTAAAATGTGTAGTGTGTAATGTAATATGTGTAGATTATATAAGTGTGAATGACGGGAGCGTGTATGATGTATAGATGTGTAAATCACAAAGTGTAGATGATGTATAATAGATGGAATATTGTATGATGTATGAAGATGTGTAATGTGTAAGATGATTAAGCAATGCTAAATATATGTATGGTAAGAGTGTCTAGTGTAGAATTTAAGAATGTATGGTTTGTATAGTGTGCAGTGTGTGAGGTTCATGTGTATAGTATGCCCTCAACATTTTAGTTCGAACCATAGCACAAGAGTGTCATAGGTTAATGGCGATATGTGCATGTCATATGTGTAAGTCTATATGTGGAGTGATAAGAAGAGAAGATGTTGGTTGATGTTAAGGGGGAATTTATGATACCCCCATGTATGTAAGTGATGTACATCTAGTCAAAAGACACTAAGTGGATCAATGTAGGGAGTAGTTTCCTTAACAAATGTGATAGGACGTTGAGGTCGTAAAGATGTGTGATAAAAATCAAAGTCAATCACATTCCTAGGATTTAAATCAAATGGTTCATTGACATTGTAAGCTTCATCTGGGTTCCAATCATTGACATGGGCATTGTTTGGAGTACAATGAATAATTATAAGTTTAATTATAGGAGGTGGTTACTAAACTTGACTTGGAAATGTTAATGGAGGAGGACTTAGACCAACCTTAATAGGAGGTTGTTTAGTTTGACTCGGTAATATTGTAGATGAATTAGTAGGAGGAGGTGAAGGATAACAAACCTTGAGAGGTGATTTCTTAGTTTGACTTGGTAATGTCGTAGATAACTTGAGAGGAGGCGGAGTGAGACTAATTTTTAGAGGAAGTGGCTTAGTCGATGCTTGAATTTTCATAGAACTACCATTAAAAGTGATGATTTGATGATCATTAGACATAAACGAATCATATTTAGGAACCCATTGGGATGTAATAATTGGAGAGGACAATGTGACATGATGCGAGTTCAAGTGAATGAGATAAAACCATTAATGCTCAAGATGTTTCATTCTTCATGATAAATCATAGTAGTCATTGCCATTGTGTCCATTAAATTAATTATAATTATAATATGGATGACTTTGATATTTGACAAGATGATAAGGAAGATAGTCATGAGTAGATGGTAAAGTGATCAATTGATGACTAAGGAGCTCAATAAGAATGTAATTTTCTTAGCATTGTGACCAAACATAAGAGGCTCTCGTGTAATGGAAATACTTGGGGTAAGTGCAGCAAGTTGGGGGGACTATTATGTTTGTGGGGCCTATTTTCATGTTAGAGTTTGGTACACCTTCCATGTGTTACACTAAGATATTTTTATGGTGGTCCCGCTCACTTGGTGAGCGGGTCAAGTCAGGGGTTCGGGGTGAAGCCCCCGAAGCAAATTTTCATGGGTGGTTTATTAACCCATGGGTAATGAGTAACCGTTATGGGCTGTTTTTTTTTTGGGCCCATGGTTTTTCGGTACCCATTTTTTTGTAAATATTCCTCTTTAGCTACCTATTGATGTACTTATACATAGATGGACATATAATAGGATTTTGATATGAGTTTGTTTTTTTGAGAAGGTGAATAGTGTGTGCGAAGTCGGGAGAGTTTGTTGAGCACACTCTAAACAAGATCGATTATCAGAATCTGTGAAGACTGTTGGCTTGTAATAAAATCTGAGCAAGTGTTCTTGGTGGATGTAGCCCACATTGGGTGAACCACATTAAATATTGTCTTCATGTTGTGCATATTTCATTTCTGTAATTCTATTCATACTTCTTATTATTGTGATTCTGAGGAATTATTCCGCATTAGATTCTATTAATTCCTAACATGAACCATGCCGAAAAGTCAAAAATATGTCATAAAAATGGTACCATCGCATAGGGAGACTATTATCTTTTATAAATATCAATTTTAAAGTGAATAGGATAGGATAAATATCATTTTATATTTTTTTACTAATAGGTCTTTAAGACACTTTTTTCCCGTGAATGTTCATGTCTACGTTTAAGATCAGTAAATTTTGTTTCACTTATCGAATGTGATAAAACTTATACCATCCCGACCATGGTGAAATCATATACATGTTAAAAAAATCATTTGATTTCAATATTGTTTGGTGAATTTATGGCGGGCAAACGGAAAGTGCTTTCTTTTCTTTATGTTTGAGACCACTTTCATGGAAAAAATCATAACAAATAAAATGTTGATAAAATAAATACAAAATAAAATATATCCCAAGATAGATAGTGGCATATAACTTCTCACCAAAGGAAAAATATATATATCAATTTTTGGTCATCCAAATCACGGGCAAACAGACTACAATCTTAAAGGTGTTTTAAAAAAAAAAACCAAGTCATTGAATTTTGAGTGTTTAATATAGCTAAACTTGTCCATTTTTAAAAAAATAGTAGTTTAGAAACTATATTCTGGATGCTATGATTCATATTTATATATTTTTTTCTAATTTTGAGTGTATGCATTGCTAATAATCCCTACAAGTTGATATTATGTTGTTATTTGCAATATGACGTCCACTTATGACCCCTTTTTGTCCCCCAACTTGTTGCACTTACCCCTTGGGGCACACTAATATAAGCACATGTAGAAGACATAGAATGAAGATGGGATGTAGAAGGAGAAAAACATGATCCTAAGAAGCATCCTTAAGATGTTGGATTTCAGATTTGAGATATGTAATTATGGATTCCATAGCCTAAAATTTGTCTTGAAATAAAGAATTTAAATCTTGAATTGAGTCCAACCATGTATTGATTATATGGAGGATCACTAATACTAGGGTTGTTAGATAGCCGATCTAAAATAGCACTCACTTGATGTGACAACGTATCTCTAGGGAGATACATGGTGTCTAGGAATTTTTCCAAATAACTTGGCAATTAGGATGCATTTGAATTAAATCATACAAATAAATTTGAGAAAATTTAGGAGCCATGATAGAAAATATGATGTGTTAAAGAAGGATCCAAAATACCGATCATGAGTGGGGTTCACCAAAATGATTATGCTAAAATGTAAAATAATAGCCTAATCTAATGCAAGTTTGCAGTAAAATAATTGAATAATGAAATATAGAAATTAACTCAAACAAATAAGAAATAAAAATATGAAACCCTAATTACAAAGAGGGTTAGAAGAGACTCAACTCATTTGAAGAGGTTGCTTTATAATATGTCATAGTGGATACCGCTGAAGAAATATGGAGAAACATTGCACAGAAGCCTAGAAAAATGCAAATCGACAAATTTGACTAAACCTAGGCACAGTTTGTGATATGGGTGTTTGTTGGAACCTTGGTTTACGTAAATGCTCAAACACTAGAATTCTCATGATTATAATATGTTTGTTGATGCTCACCTTTTTTCGCTATGCATTCATATCATAATCTCCAAAGTCGAAATAAACCTACAATGAAGAATAGACCAGTAAAACACTAAAATAGACATCAAATCCCAAAAAAATAAAGATGTAAAATGAGGTATTAGACTGTCTTCAACCACCACATTAGTGGACTTACAACTGAGTGATGCACTACATCTTAGACCCAATGTAGTTTTGTTTAAGTGGAATTGTGCCCTAGGTTTCTCTTATGCGTGTCACACTTTGTGAGTAGTGAGCAAGTAACTAGATTTAGAATATAAATAATGTGTGCATGGAAATAATAAAATCCCCTCCTATGAAGTGTAATGAAGATGAGCCATCCTTTTTCCCTTTTGATGGAGCTAGATGGATGTAGTGGAGCACTTAGATTCTTTGATGGATACAACCTTAGGTTAAGATAGTATATTCTTAGTGTTTGGTCTTTTATTATGGTCACATAACTTTATATTTATATGATTCCCTTGATTAAACTTCGTAATCAACCCTAAAAAGGCTAACTATCAAAAATATAGGATGCTCAAATGGCTAGAAAGGACCCAAAAAGTGTGAGTAAAGTACAAAGGGGACAGGGTGCCTAGAATAGATAGGGGCACCTATCGCTGGTGTTCTAGTCTAGGCATTGGTGTCCAGGATGACAAATGTCAAAGACTGAAAAATAAGATTAAGAAAGAAGAGGTGTAAGACCAAGACAAGAGATAGAAAGGAAATAAAGGTGGCCAAAGACATGGGTTAACTAGTACCATTCTTACAAAGGAATCATATGAATGGTAGTATGTAATCAAGACTAGATAATTGCCCGAAGTTCATGATTTTGTGTCTATAGCCTATGAATTTTTCCATGAATTTCCTGAAATTCCGTAACCTACCATTGCTCCCATTCATGAGAAAACCTCCAAATCTACTCCTTCCACATCCTATTCTCCCCAATTTAGCAAAATGATGATGATGAAATGAAGGCCCTCATTAGAAATTTGTCAAATAAAGTTATATCCTTGGAAAAATAGAAAGACCGATCTTATAGAAGTTATCCTAGCCAAGGGAAATCTTCTAACCAAGGATTCAATCAAAATTACCAGCCCTATAAAAACCAACACCCTAACCAAATATATGGGAAAAATCATAAAAATGATAGATGGAAAGGTCAAAATATACATCTTCCACTTCAAATAGTTTCTCCTACTCAGTCACTTCCTTCGCTAGCTCAAGTAATGCATTGGTTCTAGTAAAAAACAATAGAATAAAAGAAACAAAATGGTTTTTCCCATGCAACCCATTGCATAATCAAATTATTTTGTAAATGCATTAAAATTTTAGGATTTTATGATATAAAATGCGTCTAATAAACAAGAACCATTTATAAAAGGATCCAATCCTAACTGGAAGGAGTTTAAGAAGCTAACCATAACACCAATTTTTATCACCAAATCACATCACCCCTGAATTACTAGCTTTTTTTTGAGGCATTGAGTGTGACTGGGTAACATGGGATTATCTCTCAAGTTTGGGACTTGTGAACTTGAGATAACCCTCAAAGAAGTTTGAATTCCTCTTCCTAATCTAGATCCTATTGCTAAAAATACTCCTAATGTAAAAAAACAACTAACTAAACCTACCCTAACACTTCCAAAGAGACAAGAGAGAGGAGAGAGAGAGAGAGAGAGAGAGAGAGATTGCATGAGAAAGAAATCCTATACTAAGGGAGTGGTAAAAACACTAAGAAAAATGGGGGTGTTAGACAATTCTCGGTCTACAAATGGACAAGGATGAGCATGGAGATGATGGACATGCATCACAGACGAGAGAACATATAATAAACCATTCCAATAAACACAACATCAGCTACATTTTTTTGATGGTAATAATAATATGCACAAAAAACCCGTGTCATGAAGAAAGGAAAGATTAAACTAAAAAACTATGCAAGGCTATAAGAATTAACACAAAACAATTATTTATTGCTCCATATATTTTCCACAAGTACATCATATTATAGGGAGAGGTAAGATTTCCATTACAATTATTAGAGTGAAGGCTTGAAAACCCCCAAATTCATAATAGGTCAGCTGAGAAGAAGATGGGAGAAGCATGGAAGAAGTGTCTAACCCTTGTAAATGAGCTTCCCTTTACATTTTAAAGAAGAAATTTTGCAAGAGAAAGGGAAATTCATATTTTTGGGGCATAAATCACCCACAAGGGCACCATGTTTGCTTGTATCATATTATGGGAGCCCTTACTTATGCCCATACCTCCTATACTCTACCTTGTCAGGGAAGGATGTGTGCCCATACTTCATTTATTGCTCCTTCACCTACCCTAGAATTTTCAAATATGGGGAAGTTTCTTACAACTTTGGGCCACCAAATTCTCCCAAATTCCATTTTTTAAGATATCATTCTCTAGGGATTTGAATTACCTCTCCATCGACTATAATTTCATGAAACTATTATGAGTACAGTGTAAGGTATCTTAGTTTTAGTGGAGGGGATATTTTCCCATTCTATTCCATGTGCATTGTATCATGCCAAGCAACTTGCCGAGATGGTACCGAACTCCTTTCTGCATTGGAATGGTGGGAAACTTAGCCCCTTTATTTCTCCACTCTATGCCTATCATCTTGGCTCATTGGGTTCCATTTCTATGCATCCCACTTTGCATTGGGCAAGCTCCTCTTTGTCAACAAGTTTCTTCCTACATGGCCTAATGCCTCTATTCAAGTGACCCCATAATTACCTCGATGGGACTTGAAATTGTCTCCCTATACTAATTGTCCCATCAAGTTCCTAATAATTTACACCCAACATCACTCCTACCGATTTAGTCGGTGGGTCATCCTACCATGAGGTGACACCTCACCTACTACCCCACACATTGACTCATCACTCGACTCGAGTCTCCAACCACCTTGATGCACCCCCTTTAGAAAAAAAAAAAAATCTCATTTATACATCACCTCCCATATATTTCATGTGCTCATTTACATTGCAAACACCGCTCCCACCTCCAAACTCGAGTCCAAAAATGGCTCGCATCGGATTTTGGAGTTCAAGATTTAACCACATCAAACTTTGGAAACTCGGTGGTACCCGAAATATTTGATACAAGATCCTCTGAAATTCTGATGTGCATTGAACCATTGACTTAAAAAAAGTGTGTTGGTGACTCATCCATCGAATCCACATTTAAAACAACTTCTTGTTGCTTTCATGCTTTGTCTCGCCAATACTACGAACCCCAAAAATTTTAAAGTCTGAAGTCACTTGGCCTCGATGTGACTTGGACCCAAAACAATCTTCCCCTTCACTTCGAAAGTAACTCTCCTTTGCTTTGAGATCGACCCCAAGCTATCCTCTTGCTGCACCTCTCGGACTCTCGATGAGTTCCTCCTTCATTGATGAGCTTGATGATCAAATAATACCGTCTAAAATAACATGAGTCCATGTGGGATAAAAGGCCAAGATCAAAGGCGGGAAAGCAAGTTGATTTCAGGACTTAGCCAATTTTGGGCATGAGGATCTATTTTTGGAAGATGGCATGTAGAACACATCAACGATGCTAGAGATGTGCACGCCATGCATTATCTATATTTGGAAAAGCAGTTCAAAGCATTTATGCATGGAGGCAAGCTAAGAATAGAATTGACACTTGATTAACTACAAGAGAACTATAGATAGTGCACTTGCATGTGTGGCTATAATTGTAAATGGCATGTGGCTAATAATAGCATGCAACCTATTTCTGGAGTAGTTAAGCGGTGAAGGGAAAGTCCCCACCCTATATATATGATGTTAGGTGCATAGTAATATATATATACAGAGAGAGGGATTTTTGGTATGTATCATAGAGAGCAGTGTATGTATGATTCTAGATGTAAGAATGTGTGTATCAGATCCATAAACGCCATGGTATAAATTAATAGTACTATAAGGAGCTTCTATATTTATTAATAGATGGAAGATATTGGCTGAATCTAAGTGTCATTCTATGTAATTGAGTAGTGCATGTTATTAATTCAATCATGATTACTATTTAAGCTTGTTCTTTCATAGATCTATGGGTAGCATGCACTGTAGAATGATGGATTAGTTATGAATATATATGTTTCTTCCTTCATCATGTTATCATCCTGTTACAAGCAACCCTAAAGAGGGACCTGGTACCTTTGTGCACTTTGGGTGAGCTCAGTCTAGGCTGAGTGATGTGCCAACGCGACTAGGGTGTTATCTTGCAAATTCTAGGCTACATCATTGGTTCCATTGCTGGGACCTCTTTTTAGTTGTTTTTAGGATGGTTCATGATGAAGACATACCGATTAACTCTAGTAAGTATTGAGGAATGGATACATGATCTGGAGGAAGAATATGCATGACGGTTCAAGCAGTGGATCTGAGTTTAACACACACACTTGGGTAGAACAGAACATGTACGATAGCTTATATGAGATTTTTTTGCTATCTTTCTAGTAGAACTTTATGAGTGGCTTATGGCTTATGCATCTTAGTGGAATTAGAGATATCACACACTTATTTGGACATAGGAAGAATTTTAGGCTCTTTATGATGTTGATCTAATTTGGACTCGCACTGGTGGATACATGGTTTCATGGTGTTCTAAATAGTTATATTTTGGAATACTCAATTTCAATGTACTCTTTCCCAGAGGTCGCTGAATTTCAGTTTTTGAGGTATCCAAGAGGAACATATTTGCATGGTATTCCATTGGTGATCAAGATCTTAATGGTAACTTTGAACCTGGAGAGTAAATTGATGGCTAACTAAACTTCACCACACGTGAGGGTAGGAACAGTTTGGTATTAAGATGGCGGACCTAGCGGTAGAAAAAAGTAGAGAGAGGAAAGGTGGCTTAAGTATAATGAGGCATGTGAGAGGGAAATAGAGAAGCAACGTTTATTGTTGTAGAAAGTATGGCATTGAGGAGAGAGATGGCTCGTGAAGGATTTATGGCTCACATAGAAGACATGGAGCTAGAGCATTAGGAACTCCCCCATCTTGGAAATCATGATAGAGATCCCTTCTTGCCTCACACAGAAGTGCGCCAGCAGAGACTACTTGGGCCACAGGCGCGCATCTTAATCCACCTAGTGACCTAGCCTTTGCACTTGGTTTTTCAGTATCTAGTACGACAAGTAATCAGCAAGCTAACTTGGGAAGTAGGAGAGTAGGAGTAAGTCAGGATCAAGTACATCAATGGCAGGATAGACAACTTTCAATGTTATATGGAGGAGCATTCTTAGGTGCATCATCCACATAGAATGTGAGCGCAGAATTTTGGATTCACCTCTAGAAGTGGAGCTACCTCACAGACTATAGGGGTTTAGTATAGTACTACTTGTTGGAGCACAGGGGAGTACATCTACAGGTCCTACTCCAGCTATAGGTGGAGGATCAGGAGGTATAGGTGGTTCTAGTTCTAGTGGATCTAGTGGTTCTGGAGGCAGAGGGAACCCAAGGGGTTCTGGATCAGGTGGTTAAGGTCCGCAACAACCAAAAAATATCTATATGGAGATGTCTCTTCATCTCCCAAAGTATAGAGGTATAGAGGATGTTTTCAAACATGTGCATATGTGTGAAATCTTGTGGCACGCTAAAGGGATTACAACTACTGAGCAAAAGGCAAGTCAATTCGCTACTACATTATAGGGGGCATGCATAGCTGGTATAGGAAGTTTGACCCTGATCAAACTTGTGTGGATTATGTAGCACTAAGGGATGCTTTCTTGAAAGAGTTCCATATCCCTAAGTTTGAGCAAAAGAGTATAAGTGCACTCAAAGATATCAAGAAAGGCACTACTGAGAGTGTACATGAGTATGATGCTCATTTTAAGACACTTCTATCTAAGTTGTCTTATGATATCCATGCTAGCCAACATGCACAATGGTTCGTTGGAGGATTGATTACACCTTTTAGAAGGGGTTGTCACATAAGACATACACATGGATCCATATGAAGCACTAGAAGTAGCTTTGCATGTTGAGGTAGTTGGGAGCATTGACATTGGTGTTAGTCCATTTCTAGAGGCACAGATTACAGCTATGGAAAAGCAGTTAGAGAAGCTATTAGTGAATTCAGCCCATGAAACGTGCTCAGGAATTTGGTGTATAGATTGTGAAGTGGAAGGTCACACCAAGGATAGTTTCCCTCATAGATCTGTATGCTCATTACTACTGGACTGTGAGATTTTCATTTGAATCATGATGTGAGTCACTATCCTTTACAAAGCATGCAATAAGGAAGAATGATCTTGCTTTTGCAAGATTTTTAGTCCATACCCATGATCGAGGATTGTTGGTTGATTGGTCAGATCCAGGATGCCATAGACATTGGAGTACGAAAAACAAGTATAACAGATAATTCTAAGGGTAGGAATGAGCACCAGGATCAGGATCATAATCAAACACACTATGACAGGAATGAGGGGCATTTTGAAGGAGGTCGTGGAAGGGGACGTGGATATTGTGGTGGATATGGAGGATGAGGGAGGTGGAGGAAGAGGAGAGTTCCCTCATGGAACATGTTATACATGTCGATCTCCTAACCACTACAAGTGTGAATGTCCTCAGAATAATGCATGTTATTTCTACAAGGAAGAACCATAGCTATGAAGAGTGCCTGAACTTATATGAGCATCTGAGTAAACAACATAAGCAATAAAACAAAGGTGTCGGGATGGTTAGAATCCGTGGTAGGAAATTAGTGGATGCCCAAGATAACAAAAAGGGCTGAGGCATTGAAAGTGAAGATTACTACACACGCTGAAGTTACATGTGTATGAGAGGCATTGCACCAGAAGCCTACGATTCACCACTGAGGAGGTTTTGTATGCAAGGTATCCAAATCCTACTCATTAGAAGGAATTTTACCAAGACACCATGGAAGTGCTAAGGAATCTTCAGGGTGAGATAAAGTATCTAAAGGAGTATAAGAAGGCATCAAAGATAGTCCAAATTGATATCGACGATGATCTCATGTAGGAGGTGTGCAAGATGTTGCACCAAGAGAACATTATTCCACTCTTAGGAAATTGGTTAAAAGGGAACACTTCGCGCGCAAGCCTTGAGACCAACGACGATAGATACTACATCCAAATCTTCCTCCTGATAACATTGACTATAAAAAGAAATTACTCTAAATTCTATTGTGGATGGGTGGCTTTTGAGCAACATATTGATAGATACATGTGCGTAAGTAAATGTGCTAACATTAGATGCATGGGTACAAATGGGGAGGCCCCCATTACAACCATCATCTAATGTGTTATTTATGGAAAACTAGACTAAGGCCACACCCATAGGAGTTTTTAAAGATGCATCTATCACTATACAAGGGGACAAGTTCACTAGGATTTTGAGGTATTAGCACTTATAGAAAGTAGACAATTTTCCATATTTTCTTGGATGCCCTTGGTGTTATTCGAATAATGCTAACTTGAGATTTAATAAGGGGTATGTCAGCTTTGAAAACAAGGAGGAGAGGGTTGTGATACCTTTAACAGATGGAAATTCTACACCATATGTTAAGCCTCTAAGTGAGG
This sequence comes from Taxus wallichiana var. yunnanensis, assembly GCA_018340775.1. Lineage (NCBI taxonomy): Eukaryota > Viridiplantae > Streptophyta > Pinopsida > Cupressales > Taxaceae > Taxus > Taxus wallichiana. The sequence continues at coordinate 80,575,320 of CM031236.1, read as the reverse complement.
AGGATTTAAACAAAGTTTATGTATGCGTGCTATCTCAGGATCCAGAGGTCAATGAGCCATCGAAGGAAGGCATCCTATACAATGGGAGGATTCTCATTCTATTAGTGATACTATGAGTATTTCTTGTGACAATTGGGCTCATGGTACATATTAATTAGTAGGGTGTGAGGTAAAAAGTGTGGTTGTACACAAGAATGGACTTCGTTCAGATCGATGAATAGGTAGAATGGTACCTTGGTATACAGGGGTAGAAGATCTCCCTGCATTTTTGAAGTCCATGGAAACACAGTGGATAGATCAAGTTAAGAGAAGGGATATGTTAGCATATACACTACACGGGACAGCAAGCGCGGTGGGTAGTCCACAGAGATAACCTTATACACTAGGAAGAGATTGGAATAGCTTTGTCTACTAGGTTTATAAGAAACAATGCACCTACGCAAATCTACACTTATCATGGTGATCAACCTATTCAACATCACATTCAACAAGTGTGAGAGACTCTAGACAAGCAGAGGACGCAGAAGCATTACCACCTTCACTCTTGGTGCATATATTTTATTCCAAACTCCAAGGATGCACATGTGCTTGGTATGTATATGCAGAACTACATAGAGAAACTGGGAACTGGCATGATTTGACTATAGGTATGATCTAGACATTTGACTACTTCTCGACTCAACCTCCTGTATAAGAGGTATTAAAAATTTTCAAGCACTTAACTATGGGAGATAATGCAAAAGGAGAAGAGAATATTTAGGAATTATTGGTGAGATAGAGTTTAGAGCATGTTTTGAAAAGGAAGAATAAATAGACTCCAAAATACTTGAGTGCGCTTTCCTTGAGAAAGAGAAAGGAAAGATTTTCTACATGTAGATGATGAGGAAGTTGAGAACCTAGATATTGAACTTTCATAGGGGGTGCGTGAGGTCTTAAACAATGCAGACAAGGATACACATGCCTACCATGAACCCATGAAGACAAAGAAGGTAAATATATGTTCAGAGGCTAAGCTAAGGAGGCCATAATTGGATATTTCTGGTCAGACTCGAAGGTAGAAAAAATCATCGAATTACTCAGGATTATCATGACTTATTCCCTAGAGGATATCATGAACTTAAAGGCATGCATGAATCACTTGGGGAAATGAAGATCAAAATTAAGGATGGTGCATGACCAGTTAGAAAGATACCTATAGGATGAATCCTAATTTTGTGAAAAGGTAAAGGAAGAAATTGATAAAATGTTGAAATCTGGAATTATCAAGCCCCTTGATGAGTCAGAATGGGTTAGCCCAATGGTGATCAGTATCAAGAAGGACAAATGGATTAGGATATGTGTGGACTATAGGGAGATGAATGCTACATGCATCACAGATCCATTCCCTATGCCATTCACTAAGGAAATACTAGGAGTTGTAGGGCGTGAAATATATTCTTTCACAGACAGATTTTCTAGGTATCATCAAGGTTAGGATCACTCAGAGGATCAAGAAAAGACAACATTTACTACTAAATGGGGTAGTTTTTCCTATACTGTGATGCCTTTTGGATTGAAAAATGTGCCTACTGTATTCTCGCGGATAGTTGTTTAGGTATTCAAAGATTTTATTCACAACTTATTACAGGTCTACCTAGATGATTAGATAGTATATGGGCTTGTGAAAGATCATTGTGACAATCTGTGCTTAATGTTTGAATGATGCAGATAATTGAGTATCTCTTTGAAAATCAAGAAGTGCATATTTGCTACACCATTTGGGATATTATTAGGGCATATAATCTGCAAGGAAGGTTTACTAGTTGATCCAAGCCAAGGTTGTAGTCATTTTAGGCCTGGAAGCACCTACCAGTCAAAGTGAGGTGTGTGAATTTTTAGGTCATATAGATATTATAGAAAATTTATAAAAGGGTATGTCAGAATTGTTATACCCTTAGAATAATTACTAAAGGGGAAAGGTACATTTTATTGGGGAGAACCGCAATAACGTGCATTTGAGATATTAAAAGAGAGACTTACTACCGCGCCCATTCTAAATTTTCCTCATGGGATAAACCATTTCATGTGCATGTGGATGCTTCTAGTATGGCCATTGGCATTGTGTTAGCTCAACCTGGTGAAGGTATTATTGATCATCTAATCTGTTTTGCTAGTAGGAAGTTGACTCCTGTTGAAAGGAATTATACAACTACAGAGCACAAATCTTTGTCGATGATCTATGGATTGTACAAGTTTCAACAGTACTTTTTAGCAACACCATTTTTGTTTTATACAGATCACATGGCATTGAAGTACTTGGTAAATAATCCATCTTACAGGGGCACATATGCAGATGGGTGCTCCTATTTCAAGAATTTGACTTCACGATTATAGTGAAGCTAGGGAAAAGCAATTGTTGACCAGACCATTTATCTAAAATCAATTTGGGAGAGGATGCACAAACAATTGAAGAAATAATGTTAGATACAGTTATACAGGTTACAATGCACGCCCATGGATTTAGAAGACACTTTTGTCTTTCTACAAATAAATATGGCACTAGAAGGAATGAAATCATTAGAAAACAAGCAACTTATTATATGCGTGCGACACCATTTATGTTAATCAATGGTGACCTTTACAAGCTAGGAAGAGATGAAGTATTACGTCGTTGTGTGTTAGAGCATGAGCGCAAGGATATCATGGAAGAAGCTCATGGTGGTATTGTAGGAGGACATTATGCAGGTGATGCGACTACTCGAAAGATCTTAATTATTGGATTATGGTGGGAGACATTGTATAAAGACTATAAAGACTATTGTAAGGCATGTGATCATTGTCAGCACCTAGGAAAACTAGGGCAAAGAGATGAGATGCCTTTGAGACTAATTACTAGTGCTGAACCATTTGAGAAATGGGCCATTGACTTTGTAGGACCTATTTCACCGGATGTGTGTAGGACTGGATTGTGTTATATCATTACTTGCACATATTATCTCTTACATGATGTAGAAAATAACACCTACGAATGATTGATTGTACAGAAGCTACAACCACTATATTTCTATGGGAGAATGTTCTTACATGATATGGATGTCCTTTAAGCTTGACAAGTGATAGAGGTACACACTTTTTGAATGAGACAATCAGGATCCTATTAGATGAGTTTATGGTTGCACACCATAAAACTACACCTTACCATCCTCAGGAAAATGGAACTACTGAGGCCTTCAACAAAATTTTGGGACAAACTTTGACAAAAATATGTGATGTTGGAAGAAAGGATTGGGATAATAAAGTGCCAACTATTCTTTGGGCATATAGAAAAACTTACAAGAGATTAAACAAAGCCACACCATTTCAGTTTGGTGTTTGGCACAGAAGTGTTCTTCCTATAGAATTTATGTTACCTTCTTTGTGCATTGCATGCACTAGAGGTCTAGCTAATGAACAAGCTTTAGAAGAATGTATTGACAAGATGATTCAACTGGATGAGCACCGAGCCATAGCATGGTGGAGTCAGAAGCAAGAAAAGGCTAGGAAAAAGGCATGGCATGACAGAAACATAAGAGATAAGAAATTTGAGATTGGCCAAATGGTCCTTCTTTATGACTCAAAGTTCTTACGCCATCCAGGAAAGCTCAAAGTACATTGGTTGGGGCTATATGTTATCACTTCTATACTTGAATCAGGTACATGCTAGTTAGAAGCACTTGATGGAACACGGCTACCTGGTTACTTTAATGGGAGTAGGTTGAAGCCCTACTATAAATAAGTCTTCTTGGTGTTTGTAATAAGGCAATATTGCCATTTAGTTTAGGTTTTCAATTTTGTATTTCCTTAATGTATTTCCTTCATTGTCGCTATGATTTGTCAATTTAGTTGTTTTTTGTGTAATAAGTGCGCTTACATGCATGAAGCTAATTACTGTATGAAGAATGTTTATGCACTGAGAGGACTGCACATACTTTTAGTGTGGGGTGGTTGTAGTGATCCAAGAGAAAGATAGAAAAAGACTGTGGGAATTGAAAGATGAAAGGAATAAGCTACTACGGGTGTGCTTTAAGTCAAAAGAAGATTGCTTCTCAAAAGGTGACCAAGGATGGAGATGGATGAAGGAACAATATAATGCGAGGTAAGCGAGAGGCCATGATAGCTACCAAGAGAAGGTACAGTGATGAGGTACTCGGGTGTAGGAGCATGCACTGAAGAGAAGTCTATGACTAGAGGGTAGGAAGGTGCGCTAGAAGGTTATAGTTGGGTATGAAGATGTACCGCATGGAATGAATGGATTTGGTCAATGAATGAAGGGATATTTGGTAGGTGAGGAGTAATAAATGCATCAAAATTTGAAAAATATATATATGGATGTGATGCAGATTCATTTTTACCATTGAACTAAGAGTATTTGAGAGAAGAGGCAAGTGTGAAGAGCTGAGTGATCAAGTTAAGGTGTGAAGGGTGTGAAACCAAGAGTGACAACCAGATTTGTGGTATAAGAAGCTTGTGTCCCCAGTGGTGAAGGGTTTGAGAGAAGAAAAGAGATAGGAAAGAGTTAGGTTACAAATTCTAGCTAGGGTATAATTGACTCGAGCTAGGGTTTGATTTCATGGAGTTACAGAGTTGAAAAAGGGACATTTGTAGGGTAAAAATGGCACTTTGAAGAAGGCATCGATAGCAAGCAGAAATGGAAAGAAGAAGGTAGTCATTGAGGAAGATGAGATGGCACCCAAAAGGAGTCATTGTCGGTAATACCAAGAGTTTGGATTCACTCATTAGAAATATTAAAGTGAGTAAATATAATCATATGACTTCAGAGAACAAAAGGAGCTCGATTCCTTGCTCATGGCAAGAACAAACAAACACATGGTAGATGACATGCCAGTATATGATGATGCGGGTGAAAAATTTTTGAAGAGAATTGGGGTATATCAGTTGTATGAGTTGCCATATTTTGGGAAGTATGAGCCCTTGTACCAAGTGGCTCATGAGTGGGTACACAAAGACTCCTACTTTATAGGATATAGAGTTGGAATTTCATCGGTGCTAGTTTCATCAGTTACAGGTCTGAAGGCCACAGGAGAAGACATAAGAGGTGATCTTGTAGATAAAGCCATAATTTTATAGACCAAACAGAGTTGGGATACCTGAAGGGTCCGCATGGAATGGACATAGATAAATTAAAGAACTGTCCAATTGTACAAGCTACAACACACCTTGTTACTAAGTTAAATTATCAGGAGTGGTGGTCGTAGGTAAACACTATGTGGTTGCATGTGGTGCGTAAGATGTTTGAGGGATGATCTAAAACATTACATGTGCTATATTAGAGCAGAGATAGTCAAAGAAGTGCACACAAGGGGAAATATAGGTTTGGGGTTGTTCTACTATCACCTTTGGTCTTCATGGAGATTAGAGTACCAGACATACCAAAGGAGAAAATATGGGAATACCCCATGGAGGATACATCCCCAACTAAAAGATTCAGCAAGTACCTATGCAAGGGGACCATGACAAATGAAGTAAAATAAAGGGTGGAGAAGTGGTATGATAGGCTTGGTGTGGAATTTGAGGAAGAGTGGCACATTCTAAAGCACCTACCAAAGTGGTAGGAAAATAAGTTTAGTTTGTTATATACCAAAGCATTTTCAGTGGAGATTTCAAGGATGGAGCCTAAATTTCAAGGTGCAAGTTACCTTATGCATTCACGCAAGGTATTTTCAAGAATCTATTTATAGATTTATAGACAAGTTACCTTATGCGAGGTAGAGCGCAACTACCATACATTGAAGAAGAAGTATGTTTCAAGAATCATTTTATAGGTTCTCGAACATATAAGTTTGGTATATGTGGGGAGGCCATGTATCTCTAGCTAAATCCAAAAATGGAGAATAAAAAATATTCGAAGGTGATTTTGCACTTCAGGTACCACCAAAAGGAAAGCATACAATGGAGAATATTTCAGCACCTAAACCCATGAGGAATCCAAGCAGGATGATAGGAGGAGGTAGATAGTGGTGGTTTGGAGCATTAATAGGATAGATCCTACAAGTTAGAGTGAATAACACCACCTTTTTATGAATGGTACAAGTGGAGCATAGGTTTAAAAGGGTATTCAGGAGAACCAATAAGCAACCCAAACCTCCTGGCGTAAATGCACTCTCCCCACAGAAGGAAGTGCACAAAGAAGGAGGAAGTTGAAGTTGAATGAGGAGGTGGAAGAATCGGAGGAGAGCACACCTACATCTCTTAATCCAGGCAATATGAAGAGAAGGGTGAGGCAACAATATGGGAAGGAAGAAGTGAAAATACCAGAGGAAATAGCTTGACAAGAAGCCCCAATAGACACATGGAGATGTAAAGCCAAATTTGGAGGCTCATGTCAGAGGTCTAGAAGGGTAAGTGGGGAGCACATAATAGTCATGGGGTATGTAGAGGTGAAAGTTTCTCAGACGGAGGTGGACTGGGAGTTATGGAAGAAACATGGAGTAAATTTGATCCATACAATGAAGCGACTTTGATGTGTGTGGAGATTCGTGTGTTTTGAGATGACAAAGGACATAGAGAAAATGAGTAGGTCAATAATACCTTTGGTGAAACAGAGGTGGCTAGAAGAAACATGGACAAATTTTCCACAATTAAAGGAAGAAAGGACATAGAGTATTCATAGGAAGCATCGAAGAAAAATGAATTATTCATAAGGAGGAGATTGGGGACACTGTAATCAAAGCAAGGCCACACTTAGAACCCAAGGTACCACAGACATTTCCTTCAACAATACACTATGTGGGAAAGTTGGTGGACTTGGTGCTCGAAGATGAAAATCTACGTATGCAAGTGCCAAAATGATCAAAGAAGGATGCCGAATGAGAGAAAGCATCGGTGATGAGAAAAATCACATCTTATGAAGGGTTGTTGCAGGCATTACAAGAAGTCTTAAAGAAAGTGGACCAAGATTTAAATATATGCACAGCTCCAGAGGTGCTCATCAACATTAAGACCTTGGAAGAGAACAATGAGGTCTAGAAATCCATGAAATATGAGACATTGGGCTACGTAGAAAGGTTGTCAATAGTTAAGAAAAAGCAAGGCCCACAGTAGAAAGACAAGAGCCGCACAAGACTCGGCTAGAAGAGCTTGGAAAGCTGATTGCGTAGAAGATGGACCTTTTGGAAGGGAGGATGACATCCATGTCCAGTGTTGTGTTGGTTCTACAAAATGAGAAAGGGGAAATTGTGAGGGATGAGTTGGAATCCATTGTTGTGGACATCCCAAAAGAAAGAGAACATGCACTCACTGAATGGCAGGTTTTGGAGGCTGCAATAAAAGAGGAGTATCTAGAGTTGATACTACAAACTGATACCGAGGAGGTTGCTTAAATAACCTCATATAAATTCTTTATTTATCCACATTCTTTCATTGTTATTCTTTCCTTCAAATTTTGGAGATGCCCATTGTCGAGATGACAATGAGATTAGTGTGGGGTAATGTTGATCAAAGAATACTTGTCTAAAATCACACAAGGAGTCCACATGGGATAGAAGGCCAAGATCAAAGGCACGGAAGGACAAGAAGGACCCGTGCATGGAAGGCAAGTTCAAATTTCAGGACTTAGCCAATTTTGGGCATGAAGATCTATTTTTGGAAGATGGCATGTGGAACACATCAACGATGCAGAGATGTGTACACCATGCATTATCTATATTTGGAGAAGTGGTTCAAAGCATCTATGCATGGAGGTAAGCTAAGAATAGAATTGACACTTCGATTAACTGCAAGAGAACTATAGATAGCGCACTTGCATGTGTGGCTATAATTGTAAACAGCGTGTGGCTAATAATAGCATGTGACCTATTTCTAGAGTAGTTAAGTGGTGAAGGGAAAGTCCCCACCCTATATATATGATGTTAGGTGCATAGTAATATATATATATATATATATATACATAGAGGGGATTTTGGTATGTATCACAGAGAGCAGTGTATGTATGATTCTGGATGTATGAATGTGTGTATCAGATCCATACGCGCCTTGGTATAAATTGATAGTATTGTAAGGAGATTCTATATTTATTAATAGATGGAATATATTGGTTGAATCTAAGTGTCATTCTTTGTAATTGAGTAGTGCATGTTATTAATTCAATCATGATTACTGTTTAAGTTTGTTCTTTCATATATCTATGGGTAGCAAGCACTGTAGAATGATGGATTAGTTATGAATCTATATGTTTATTCATTCATCATGTTATCATCTTATTATCATAACCCTAAAGAGGGACTGGTACCTTTGCATGCTTCGAGTGAGCACTCAGTCTAGGCTGAGTGATGTGCCAGCGTGACTAGGGTGTTATCTTACAAATCTAGGTTGCATCAAAGCTTGAGCTTTAACCTATGCTACGTCGTGCCCATCTACATGATGACTCGCCTCCACCTTCATTGACCGAGTCATCGGGGTTTCACAACTCCTTGCGAGTGCCTTGATAACTCCACCACATTTCCTTTCTTCTAACCTAGCCCAACCCTATGATGACCCTCCAAACTCTTATTTTGCGTACTCATTGAGTAACTCGGTGAGTTTCTTAGCGATCACACTAGCTTTACCTCAAGTTTTTCCAATCGCAACCATGTCGTGCTCCATTCTTCCCCGGCTCCTTGAGTTTCTCGGTGAGCCCCTCACTTCCTCTCGTGGCATCTTCATGGCCCTAAACATCCCCGATTCATCCTCCCCCTCTACATTGTATTCTCATGAGCACCAAGTTGTGTATTGATCCCTATTTATAATCCCATGAACTCTCCAATCTAGCTCACCAAGTTGACTCGAGGAGTTAGGCTCACTGCGGAGCCAATACCCGTGGCTCGCTTTGAGCTATTTGAATACTCGGCCTACCAACACTCCCACTAGCTTAGTGAGCTATTTTTTAACTCAGTCATTTTTGGAAAGATTTTGAACTAGGCCCGGATCTCTAGATTTTCCTAGATCTTCCCACACCTATGGACTATGAAGGTCTAGTAAAACACCCAAAAATCATTCTTTGCCATATTTTTCCCATTTTTCCTATTTTTGTTCTTTTTTACTAAATGTGAACCCATCAGTCCAGGTTTTCACCTTGGGCAAATTTTGACACCTTGAAAACCCGAGAAGAGGAAAAAAATTCCTCCGAATTATTTTTAGCTCATGAAACACTTCCATATTCTCCGAAACATGAAATTGTGTCTATAAACCCTTGATCCTTATATGAAGGTCCTATCCATTTCTCTCTTGTTGTCCATTTTTACCCAGGGGTAAAAATGGATAACAATTCTAGTGACTCATGAGGATATCTTCCTACTAGATGTGATCAACTAGTTTCACGAAGTCTCTATTGGGAATGGAGTCATGTTTGATAGCCTAAAACTGATCCAAGCCTCTCGAATTTCTCCCCAAAACTGATTGGTGCCTCGCTGAACCATGGGCTGACCTATTACACGTGAATTTTCCAATTTTCACAATAATGTTTCTAAAATTGGATTCGGGACATCGCAAAAATTTTTGAACCTAGTTTTTCATCCTTTCCCTCTCCGGGTGATCTATTAGGATTGAGAATGTGTATGTGAACTTTCCTAATAATTTTATTCTTATCAATGTGAAGCACTAAAGTAATTAATTTCTTGACAAGAATGAAGCACTACGAGATCTTTAAAAAATGTTAATTTGGGAAGGAATTGGGAGCTATTGTTAAACAAATTTTCCTTTTGTATGTTGCTTAGAATATTGTTAAAGGTTGGGGCTTCCTCCAAATCTGTAAGATTCATAACTAAAATTTACTCAAGAAGGATTTGAGGTTGATCTTACGCTCGACACCTAAGAAGACCTTGGACTGATTTGAAGTAGGCTACTCATTGAGGTTGGAGACCCATTATTGTTATGAGACCTACCATGTATTGTGTAAAACTACCCCAAGAATGATTTCGATTTACGTAAGAGCAATTCAAAGCTCAAATGTGATTGATCTTGAAGGGAAAAATTAATGGAAATCATTGAAATATGTCCCTAAATATGATTTTAGTTGTTCTTCATTTGAAACAAATTAAAGATTACAACTTTTCCCTGTAACTTTGAGCTTCTTCTTACAAAAATCTTCCTTGTCCGAAACATGGTGCCTATATCTTTGGAGAAACAAAAAAACACCAAAATATATACAAAAGACAAATCTTACACACCCCAAGTGAGACATGTAGAGTGTGCACAAGAACTTATTTTTGAAAATAAAACCTACTCCTACCTTACACTAACTAGAGGTAAGGAAAAATTGAAACAAACCCTAACACCGGCAATGAAAAAAACTTCCCCCTCACAATCTTTGACCATGCAACATATTTGATGAAATACATGGTCATGTTCATGAGTGAAAACTGATATGGAAGAAAAATTTCAACCAACTAGCCAAAGTATCAACATTAAACAAATAAATTACCTCCTCGAGTTACTTACTGTTTAGATCTTGGAGGCTTTGGTGTTGACCTTTGGTGTTATGAAGCTCATCCTCATGTTTGGAAGTAAGCATGACTAGCTATGGCTCCTCCATTTTTGTTGAGCTCCTTGACTCTAATGAAGCCAAGTTCCTTATGGTACATGGTATGATCTATTAGACTTTCCTTCTTCTCTAAGTCCCACCTTTAATAAAGAAGTATTTTGCAGACATCTGCAGCGTGAAAAGGTGACTATTTGTGAGCTGATTTTGTCTTTTTTTCTCATCTACAAACAACTAATCTTCTACATTGATCACTGGTATGGAAGTAGTGTCATCCTTAATTATTTTCTTTTCTTTGTGATAAAATACTCCTCCACAACATGTATCTTCTTGGGATTTCTTACTGACTTCTAATGGAACCATTGATGACTCACTGCAACTTGATGAAGCTTGTTTCTCACTTGAGATTTCCTCCTCTCCTTGAAGACCAAACCGACCTTGACTAATTTCCTAGTCCAACAAGAAGTTTGATAAATCAAAATCTTCAATTTGTTGTTCATGAGGACTGTTATTAATGAGCCCTTTTATTTACTATTTTTAATGCCTCATCTTTTTATTTTGTTTATCCATGTGTACTCCCCTAAAATTGTTGTTTCCATAAATTCATATGATAAACTTGAACCGACACTTATATTAATTAATATAACTATTACTAAGTTACTCTATTATGTGGATTTTAAATATGTGTGTTACTCTCTTGGATATAATGAAATTATTAATAGTGTTTTTTCTTAATGCCATAATTATTTTCAAGAATTTGTTATATGTAGTCACTAACATGCAACCAAAGAAACTTTATCACAATGTAAAGGGACTCGTCCACGAAAAAGCACTTCATGACCCAAAGAAGAACACATACATATACAAGACCATGATTTTGGGAAGCTTGATCAACGTGGATACTTCACCTAAGTTTCACATGTTAATAGAGGAGTATTTATGAAAATAATATGAAAATCTCATGCCAATTCCTGATTATGTTGTGCAACTATTTGTGGAACTAGTTGATTTAACTTTATAATCGATTGTTAGACATAACAGTTAGTTATGTTGTTGTATTAGAACACCTTTTCTCGGTTCGATTACATGCATAAGAATCTATATATTTCTTGGTAATGATCTTGTACTTAATCAAATTGTAACTATTAGTTTGAATTGGTCTCTTCACGTCTTTGCTAAATATAAAGAGAATTTCAAGACTATAGAAGACATTGATCAAAATTTAGAAAATTATTGTAAGTTTCATTCTGAATCTTCATGTTGATGAATAAAATATGAGGTCTATCACTTTTTGTAGATACAAGACTTTGGAAGGGTTAGCACCCAAGGCAGGGCCCACTTTTGGTTTGTTAAACCCCCCTTTCCTTTTTATTTTCTATTTTAGTTCCTTGCATGAATAGATTAGAATTACAACATTTTATTCCTTTACTTGTGTTATGATTTTACCTACTTTATTGATTAGTCTGTAGCATCTACTTTCATCTGCAACTTAGTTTATTTCCAGCATTATATTTTCCAATTGTTGTGACAAAAATATTTTAGTTTATACCTCTTAAGAACTTGTAATTGTGTATACAACACTGGTAGAGTTGAAAGTTTATGTCCCTAGGTTTGATGAATAAATGACTGTGGATTAGTGAACAACATACTAATTGTTGTGAGTTAATTTACACCACCATTTTTGGCATTTTTTTAGGGACCCTGCCAAGTTATTAGGTTTAATGAGGTTTTTTCATTTCTTCGAAGCAGACTAGGATTTTAGAATTCATCTCAAACTATAACCCCCACTAATTACCGTTGAATTAGTTGAGTAGTTGATGCATGCATTGTCCAAGGGATTCCCATGGTAGATTTTTACCTAATCCACAAGTAGCACAAATATATTTATTTACCTCTAAATATTCTCGAATATTCTAGATAAGAAACCTCCATACTTGGTTTTCTTTTCAAAGATAATCCCATTAGTGATAGTTCTATAGATGCTCCTTAGAAGCTAGGGATGGAAGAAGAAGTATACTAGAATGCTCGAAATGGGGCAACCACCTTTGAGTTCCCCATCACTAACAATAATGTAGTTGCTAGTATGAAGAATATTTCTCCATCATCCTTGCCAAATTTCCATGGAGCTATGTCAAAAGATCCAGACACCTTTCTCTTTGAGTTTGATGTTTTGTGCAAGAGCTATGATTATACCACTGATGCACATAAGTTGAAATTATTTCTGTAACACTCAAAGATGTAGCTTTAAGGTGGTTCATGGGATTAGGAAGGAATGTTGTTACCACATGGGCACAAATGAAGGATAATTTCCTCAATAAGTACCAAGACTATTGCAGACCAAGCAACAGAGGAGGTGATGAAATCTACATAATGACACAAAAAGAGGATGAACCATTGGAAGACTATTTGGAAAGGTTCATGTTCTATGTTCAAAAGTTGAGAAACACCACTAACATACCACCTGACTCCCTCAAATTACTCTTTTTTAAGGGACTCAGTGAGGAGGAAATGGATTCTCTAGATCTGATAGAGCAGGAACATTTCAAAAGCTTCTTTTGACCAAATCTGTGAGGCCTGTAAAAACTATTCAAGAGCTACTATGAAGAGGGTAATGAATGTAAGATCAAGAGGTGGATTATCTACCAAAACAATGGGGACATCTCTAATTTATATATTGTTATCATGTTTAAAAACATGAAGCAAGAGATTGTCAATGATATGGCCAATCAATTAGATGCTCTACACGCCAAAAAGAAGAAAGAAGATACAAAAGTAGCACTCACAAAGTACTTGTCATGCATGCGTAAGAAGGAAATAATATTGTAGATGTAGATAATTAGCCACCATTGCTCAAGAAAGGGATGTTTCACCTTATTTTAAAATGTTAGAGATAGAAGATGGAAAAAAATTCTATGTTTCTCAAAGGAAAACATGGCCACTAAGGAAAGGAGGTATGACACAAGACCCTATGCATTCATTTCAAAATTGTTCTAATAATTCATATATGCAGCCCCCACCTTGGGCTAACCCTCAAGGATGGGCCCATATCCCAACAAATCTCAATAATAGTGTCAACCTCAATTATAAGGCCAATGACAAAAGAAATGGAAAAATCTCCCCAATCATGGAAGAATCCTTAGAGGGGAGGACAACACTTGAATAACCCACCTCCTTTTACCAACAAGCTTACCCACATCCTCCTCATCAACAGCAGAAACAAACAATGATGCCAAACCCGGAAGCAAGATCCTAGCCAAAAGCTACATAACTACTTGCTCAACCAATGCCTAATCCTAACAATAAAGTTTCTCATCAACCGATATCACTTAACTAGCTCAATACTTGACCTATTCTATTAATATCAATAATATCCATCTCTGAAGAAGAGAACGTCCTTCACCAACTGGACCCACAATTATAGAGATTGTTGAGGAACCACAATTGTTATATGAGTACCCATAACAAATCTAGAAGATGATCCATGTTGATCCGTAGAAACCTACGTAAAAATCTAGTAAGCATAAGACATATGATAATGAACCACCATTTCCTAAAAGGTTATAAGAAAAGAAGACTGACCTCAAATCAGAATCTGATTTTGAATTTTTCAATCAACTCAAAGACATTTGTGTTAAGATACCATTGATTCAAGCTATTAAGGATGTGCACATCTACAATAAACTAGTTAAGGACCTATGCATTAAGAATATAGGAAGGAAGAGGAGAGATCCATCTACTGTACATGTCATTAGACAACTAGATGATATTATGCTTTGGAACTTAGATCTGGTCAAGTACATAGATCCAACCAGCCCTTTAGTAAATGTCAAAATCAATGGCATAGTGATAAAAACACACTGATTAACTTACGAGGAAAAATAAATTTAATGAGAAAATAAATCATGGATTATTTGAAGTTAGAGGGCATGATACCAACAACCACGGTCTTGCACTGACTTCTAGACAGATCAACATTTAAGCTTAAAGGAGTTCTAGAGGATGTATTAGTAGTGGTAGAATCTTGGGAATACCCTACTTATTTTATTGTTCTCCAACTAAAAGCAAGCTTAAGAGGATATCCTATCATCCTAGGAAGACCATGGTTAGAAACTTCTAATGAATTTGTAATGCCCGTTTAAACAACCACTTGAAACCAAAGAAACAACCTAGGGTTAGCTAGAAAATTATGGGATAATCTTTTTTTGTTTAAGGGATCAACTACTAGATTACAAGATCACAGCTAGCACAAACAAGATTAGGATTAAAAATCAAGAATGACTTGCAAAAATTCTTCTAGCAACAATTAGTAACAAGCACAAGGTCAACAAAAGAGGTTTAAATTCATCACTTAGGTTAGGAAGGTAAATTCTCTCTCAACCCTACTTTAAAAGGCTTACAGGGTTCAACTTGATTTTTCACATAATTAGATTCATCAAAACTTTCCTAAATCATGCCCATTAGATAGGAAATTTTCTCACCTTTCCAACCATATAAATAATTCCTCCTAACTCCTCATAATTTGCAAGATATGGGCAGCGAGTTTAGGGAGGAAATTTTCCCTTGGGGAGTCCGCGGGCTTAGGGAGGGGGACACGTGGCTTCTCTAATTGGCTACAGTGGGCGGGTGGGGGAAGTGATATATTTTACCAAGGTCAAAAATTTCTAAAATTTTCTAATGGAAATTGACGGGAAATTTTTAGGTTTGCGAACTGCCAGGAAAATTTTCCCAAATTTTCCCACCAAGGCATAAAAACTTCAAAGTGCCATAACTTGAGCTAGAAAGCTTAGTTTTGGGAAAATGAGGACTTTTCAGAAATATATCAATGTCCTCTTTGCATAGGAAATATAAAATTTACATTTTGATAAGTTTTTAAGGGTTAATTATGTAAAAAGTATCTCGAGACTTTAAATTTGTGAACTCGACGTTTTCCAACTTCTCAATTTGATAAATTTTGAACTCCTCCTTCACTCAACATGTCAAATAGACATGGAGGATTAGTCTAGGGAGGGTTTAGAGTGTTTTAGTGAAGTCTAATTGTCTAATTTGTTCAAGGTTGCATTTTTCTGGCAATAGACGAAAAAATGACTGTGCAAGTTCTCATTTGAAATTCATTAAGTTTTGGAGGTTCTTTCAGTAACTGTTATAGTGAATTTGAGTTCCTTAGGTCTTCCTAAGTATGAATCTCAAGGTTTCATAACTTATTGTTGAGTATAAGTCTGAACTACTCATTTTAATTAAAATGTGCATTGCCAGATTTAAGTTTTAAAACAATGAGTTGTTTCTTTTAAATTGATTTAGCAATTTGTCTTTTGAATGTGCATATGATTCTAACTTAGTCAAATACAATTCTTATTAGATCATCCATTCAATTCTAAATAAAAATGCATCTCTGATTTCAATTTCAATTTCAATATACAATTTTGCAATTAATATAACACTATCTTTCATTCCATACGCATGCTTCTTTCTTTTCTTTTCAAACAACAATCAATTTTCAACAATAATTCAAATCAAATGTGCAATACACTTTTGAGAAAGGAATGCATTCTTTCATTTATCCTCAATACAATTTTACAACTTTCATTTTTCATTTGTTTTCAAATACAATACATACAATAACAACGTTGTTTCTTATTCCTTTTAAAACAGAAATATCATTCTTGGATAGCAAAACAATTCCAAAGATACAATCCAATTTTGAAACTACTTCAATATTTTATTCATAATTCAATGACACTTTTACAACTTAACACTCTTCCAATTTGATTACAAAATACAAATTACAATGCTTATAATATCATTTACATTTCTTTCCAAAAACATAAAACAAGTGTAATTCTTCTTTACATTCCTCAATACAACTACAACTTCCATTAACAATGTAATGCTTCACATTACAACATTTATACATTCATCCACTCAAAGTGGGAAAGGTTACATTGAATTTCTCAAAGGGAAATGACTGTCAAACTATGAAATTCCTTCTCCAAACAACAGCATGCTTGTTTCTTCTTCTTTGCAACTTTGATCACAACAAGGAAGGGGGAAAGGAAACACTCTCCACCCAACCAAGACATCTAATGAGAAAGGAGAAGTCATCCTTCCCCATTAGCCCCCAAGCCCCAACCATATTGAAATGGAGCATGAATATCAACACATGGCAACAAAGGCTTCTATCACATACAAGCAACATTCACATTGCATACAATCAATAAGATGCACAGTTCAAAATAAGACAGCAATTCCCAACTGCATTTGAAACAATTCATACAACACATAGGCTTGATCAAGCAAGCCAACAAGAGCAAGAACTATGGGGAACTCCTTATGCCTCCCAATTTAGAATTGGGCATCCACCAAAATGCATACCACCAATAAACATATCAACCCCATAAACCTTATATCTCCCAACCCCTCCTTATTGCCCCCATAGTAAGAAATGCAAGTAGTTTCTTTTCCAAGGTGGATCCCAAACCAAAACTCCCTCCTCAATAAAACAGTGCCATTGGCAATCCCTTATGCCCCCCATATGAAATCCCCATAGCCTTCTCCTACACCATGCCCTAAGCATTCTACCCAACCAGCCAAGAATGCAAACACAAACACCATTTAAACATGCATGCAAGAGAAGGAAAACAATTAAAACATAGCTCAAGATCCTACCTCTCCATACTGAAGTTTGTTCCAAGCTCACAAGCTTTCCACAATGTCAAAGTGCAGTCCAAAACCAGCAAAGTATAAGCATGAAAAAAGACTCCAAGCTCCAAAAGGAACAACACCAAAAATGGCACCCCTAAGAGGAAATGGAGAAAGTTACATCAACCATAAATAAGCAAGAAGTTTCACTTTTATAGGATAGGGGAGAGAAGAGGATGATGTGGATCCATGTGGGATGCCACATCATTCTTCCTCAACCCTAAGAGGAAATTCAACATTCTTCACCAAATCACAATAAATAAAATGAAAAAATGACTTACACACTCCAAAATGACCCATACTTCAAAAGGACTGCATTAAAAATATGTAAGGGAAGTGCAATTAAAACTTACAAATTGTCACATCAAAAAGCATTAAAAATGCCTAAATTAACCCTTAAAACCATAGGCATGGTTGGTGGATCATTTTAAGAGGTGTGGGACAAGTTTAACTTGTCCCACAAGCCTCCAAATTTGGCCTCCAAGGTCAAATTCGAATTTCATAAAAGATGGAGTGTTTAACATTCCAAAATCTGCCTTACAAGACTCTTACATATTTCTTACACATTCTTACATATTAACTTACACACTCTTCCAACATTATTATTTAAACTCAACAAATTTATTAATTACATTCCATGTCCCAATTAAATTTAAATAAAGTTTAACTATATGACTCTCACATTAAAACTATCACATTTAAATTAATTAAAAAAGGAACACATTACAAATAAAAATACATACAACAATAATAAAAAGGAACACATAATTAAAACACATATCCCATGGTCACATATAATGGAAATTCCCCATGGGAAATCCTAACATAACTCAACACACAACGCACAACATAGTTGCCATGGTGACCTTGTTGATTTCACCCGGAATTTCAATATGGTTAGTCTCCAGTCCCCCGACATTGTTGTGATTTTTAACCTGCAAAATGCAAATACCTCCTTCACCTCATGGCCATATCAGAACATCCAAAAATGATATAAACAATATCTCAAAATCATCCAAACACACAGATCACAACAATATCAATAATTCAACATTATCATTTTTAATTAAATAAATCAACTATATCATCATCAAAATCTACCATACCAGATCTACTCAAAATATCCAATATCATAAGTCCAAATCAACATCTATAATATGTCCATGTCACAACAGTATATCATCAACCACATATAGAAAATGTCTCTAGTAATCATCAAGCATAATAACTGAATCCAGATCAATACTAATCCATGATCTAACATCTAACCATCATACTAAAACAAAACATAGTAGTGTCCATAATATGATCAATAGTATCAAAATCAAGTATCTTAAAGTGTCAAAGGAAGTGGGAACTACAAAATTCATTGGATGTAGATCTAGTAATATGATCATCTCTAATGGAAGTGGCACCAAAAATCTTATGCTTTACCCTCCTACACAACCATTCAATGAAGAATACCAAACCATTTGGGTTGAAGAACCAGAAGAATACCAAAGCTCAGTTCAATAGCTCATGATGCTGGAGAAGTCATGCATAATAGAGGGACAAGAGGAAGATGTTGTTCTTTCTAATGTTCTCGTAGAATAATTATGGTAAGAATGAAGAAGAAGATGGAAAATTGCAATGCATAAGTTGTCCTAAGAATCAAATCTTACCGTAGTAGAGTACTATGAATGTTCTAGGTAAGAACTGCATCCTACACCAACTTCTTCCACATGATTTTATATTGAATTTTATAAGTAGCAACATATGCTCCATGACTGATATTTCTAAGTAAGTGGAAATTGCACTGAAAGCCACTCAATGTGAACAAAACATTGAGCATGTAGCAAGAAGCAGTTATTAGTTTCTCTTCTCAAAAATCATAGGACAACATTTGCATGGGACTATGGAGACATGCATGGAATCCATCCTAAACTCGTACTCATAAGATATACATTAAAGATAGTTGTAAGCCAATAAGACAACCACAAAGGAGAATGAACCCAACAGTGAGGGATATAGTAAATCAACAATTAAAGAAATTATTAGATGTTGGATTTATATATCCAATTTTAGATAGTCAATGGGTTTTACCCCTTGTCATTGTACATAAAAATAATTGAAAATGGAGAATCTACATGGACTATATGGAGCTGAATGCAGCAACAAAGAAAAATCGTTTTCCACTCCCTCTATTGATCAGTACTTTGACACTATTCTGTATGGCTATAGTGGCTACAATCAAATTCAAATTACACCAGAGGATCAGGAAAAGACCACATTCACATGCCCATAGGGAATGTTTACATACATAGTTATTCCCTTTGGTCTCGTGTAATGCACCGCCACATTTCGGACATCGGTTCTTAGCATCTTCTCATATCTAACCAATGACTGCATGGAGGTGTATATGGATGATTTTACAGTCCACATGATAGTACTTTCGATGAAGAAATGAAGAACTTAGAAAAGGTTCTCAAGATATGCAAGGAGCATAACATATCTTTGAGAAACGAAAAATGTTATATGATGATGTCTGAGGGGATAGTGTTAGGTCATTATCTATCATCTACTAGAATCTAGGTAGATCCAAGTAAAAATATCAGTGATTATAAACCTGCCAACACCTAAAAAGTAGAAATATGTAAGGAGCTTCTTAGGTCATGTTGGGTATTACCAAAGATTCATTCAAGATTTCAATAGAATTACAACACCATTATTTGTTTTGTTGGGAAAGGATGTTGCATTTGTATGGACAGAGAAATGTGAAGCTACATTCCAAACTTTGAAGCAAATGCTAACTTCTACACTTGTTTTAAGAGGACCAGATTGGATTTTTCCATTTCATATACACACTAATGCCTCAAATCACACCATTGGATCTGTTTTAGGACATAGATGGGATACTCAATTATGCAATCTATTATGTCAGTAAGAACCTACAACATCGTTGAGCTTAACTATACAATCACTGAGAAGGAGTTTTTGGTAGTTGTATATGCCATCAACAAGTTTAGGCACTATATCACGAGTTATCTAGTATTTATCCACACAGACCATTCTACCATTAAAATCCTCGATCAAAAACTAGTTGTAAGTAGTAGGATAATCAGATGGTTGCTTCTCTTACAAGAGTTTGATGTAAAAATTGTGGATAAGCCTAGGAAAGATAATGTTGTAGAAAATTTTCTCTCAAGGATGGAGAATAATAATGAAGTAGTGGTGGATGATTCTTTCCCGATGAGCACTTGTTTTCCATTTCCACCAAGACACCTTGGTATGTTGATATAACCAACTATTTGGTCTCAGGTAAGACACCTCCACACTATCTATATTCTAAAAAGAAATATATTGTTGAGAAAAGTGTGAATTTTTCTTGGATAGTTGGTTTCCTATTCCACACAGGGAAGGATAATGTTATGAGAAGATGAGGAAATTTATGATGTCCTCAAAGCTTTCCATAGTGAACCATGTGGAGGACATTTTTTTGTAAAAATAATAGCACATAAAGTATTAACAATAGGGTATTACTAGCCTACACTACACAAGGATGTAGCATTGTATGCGAGAAGATGTGATAAGTGCCAAAGAATGGGAAAGCCTACCAAATTAGATGAAATTCCATTACAGCCTCAACTAGTATTGCAACCATTTGAAAAATGGGGATTAGAATTTATTGGTCCCATAGATCCTAAGTCTCAACAAAAAGAGTACATTCTAGTGTGCACAGACTACCTCACCAAATGGATAGAAGTGAAAGCATTACCAAATCAGAAGAGTGAAAAAGTTGTAAAATTCCTATATGACCATATCTTTACAAGGTATGGAGTGCCAAGAGAGATTGTCATAGATCAAGGTACCCACTTCACTACTGAATTTATTGTTGATTTAGCTACAAAATATGAAATCAAGCATAGGAATTCTACACCTTATCATCCACAATCCAATGGCCAAGATGAAGTAACAAATAGAGAAATTGAAGCCATCTTGACAAAGACCATTGCATGTGCATAGAAGGGATTGGTCAGAAAGACTTCTAGAGGTAGTTTGGGCATTCAATACCACATGGAAGACAACAACTGGATTCACACATTTTGAGCTACTATATAGTAAGATTGTTGTTCTCCTATTGAGTTTGAGCACAAGACATTAAGAACTACATTGGAATTAGGCATATTTTTCTAAAGCTCAAAGGTAAAGGATTCTTCAACTCAATGAGTTGGATGAAATGAGGAGGCAAGTTGTTCATAATATAGAGGTGGTACAAAAAAAAAGGATCAAGTGGCATGATAGGTTCATCAAAACAAGGCAATTTCAAGAAGGTGATTGGGCTCTTCTCTTTGATTCCAAATACAAGGACCACATGGGAAAATCCAGACAAGGTGGCTAGGTCCATATGAGATTGAGAATATCTTTCCCAATGGAGTTGTGAAGCTCACCACCATTGATCATGTGAGATTCAAACTATTGGTAAATGGTCATAGATTGAGGCTATATAAAAATCCAACTAATAGGAACACCTTCATCCAACAGTTCAGAGGAGGCCAAAGCAGGATGGAAATGAGAACATCATAATTGAGGTCAGAAGTTAAACCTGTTAGTTCATCTTTTGAAGTTTTAGGGAATGAGATATTCAATGGCCTTGGTATATACAACTTGCTAGATACCCAGGGAGGAATAAAAGTTATGTGATTAGCCTTCATGGTGATCAACACCACTCACTAACATGTTTTATTTTATTATCATTTCTATTTTGCAAGATTTGGTGTATTTATGGCAAGGAGTGCATAATATTTGATGAAAGGAGGTGGTGCAAATACTAGAACATCCACTTACAACAGCATGCAGCCAAATACCTATTTTTATTTCCTATTTGATAGAACTTGAGATTGTATGAAGAATCAAGGACCCAGATGAACAGACAAAAAGAGATGAAGATAGTTGGCACTAGAAAATTCAATCTTCCCTCTCCGGAATCAATTGAATTCATTATGGAGCTTATTCTATACAACAACACCTACAACAACATTACTTACAACAACACAGTACCTCAACATGCAGCCTCATGTATATAGCCAAGGGCACAAAATCTAATAAGGCACATGTCATAATCATTTGGCATACATCTTGAGTTAAGTGCACTCAATTTCCTTTAATAAAGTAGCGCTAGAATAATTATATGTAATTAATATATGTGTTAAGTCATCAATAAAATTTATTAACCATAATGTTCTCGCCACTTTTTATAATGTGACATGTCTCCACATCACCCCATGATATCACAAATCCTCACTTCACATGGGGATATCCTTCAATTCAAATACCACGCCTCTCGAAAATGGCACCTTTGAAGCACTATACGGAAGGAAATGCGAAATCCAATCAGCTAGGCTAGTATAGAATACATAGAGGTAATTGGACCTAAAATCCTTACTGAAATGGAACAACAAGTTAAAATGATTCATGAATGGTTGAAAGAGGCAGTAGATAGGCAAAAACGCTATGCATATCTAAAAAGGGTTGATAAGAAATTTGAACTTGGTGAAAAGTCTTTTTACAAGTTAAGCCAAAAAGAGTTCTATAACCTTTGGTAAGGCTACCAAATTATCACCTAGTTATGTGGGACCCTTTGAAATTGTTGAAATAATCGATCTTGTAGCTTATCGATTAGCTCTACCACTTGCTTTATCATGAAAGCATGATGTTTTCCATATTTCTTTACTTAAGAAATACGTCTCATATTTATCACGTGTTAAATTGGAATTCCTTGCAGTCCAAAACCCAAGAATAATCATGGTAAAACCCATTAGAGTGTTGAAAACTCACTAGCTGCACTTGAAAAATAGTGAAATTAGTCAATGCAAGGTCCAATGGGACCGGTTTGATGAAGAAAGTGAAACATGGGAAAACCTCAAGGACATGAAAATTGCTTTTCCGCATTTATTTGAACAAAATTAATTTTGTTGATTGATAATACTTAAAGATTTTTTCTTAATTTATCAATAAATCTACCAGTTTTGGGTAGGTACTAAATTCATTAGTACAGAAACAACTATTTTAATGTTGAATAAGTTATGGAAAATTTGGAATTCTCAAATTTGGTTCTTGTTTGTGAACTTATGAATGAAAGAACTATAATTAGGATTGTATTTCTTGTTTGAAATTTTGGACTAAGTTAATCATTGAGATGATGATTCTTTTTAGGAGGGAGGTATGTAACACCTCTAGCATGACTGGTACCTATGATGACTTCTGTTATGGAAGATTCAAACATTGATAGGTGATTTTGTCTTAAGACAAAGTGTACTCTTATGACCTATGAAATCATGTTGCAGTAGGTAATATGTTATCTTCTGAAATAGGTACATTCTATCATGTTTTTGTGTAATTTAAAATGAAGCAATCCATCTCTTTTTATGCAGAATAATACACTGCTTGGGATTGAGAAATTGAGTTTCAATTTTCATTAATCTTGGGGATTCAGAACAACATTACCTTGGATCAATTTCATTGATCCAAGGTATGCTTCTAATTTTCAAACCTTGTTGTCATAATGTCCAATTTGGATATGAAAGGCTTCTGGACCTTGAATGTGTGAAGGCCATGAGCCATCTGATCTTCTTGGCTCTCTGCTTCATATCTGAATTTGGATAACAATCTGGTTTCTCTTTTCTATTAAAGTAAGATGTAAATTTTATATTAGGAACATGGAACCTATTTACACTATGTTCCTTAAATTAGGAAATTTATCCTAAAAAGAGTAACCTAACCTAAGTTACTAAGTTCTTTTGTTATTTTGGTGATTAATGGACCTAAGACTAAAGACTTATACCTATGGACCTATGTTGGTTCCTATATTTATGTTGAATCTAACCTTAAGTGAGTGGCTAATCTAAAGGGGCCTATGGAATGCCATGGGGAGTGGGTAAGTGGGAGGCAAGTGAATCCTAAGAATTTATGGTGAGTTAATGAGTCCTTATCCCTTTTAATATCCAAATTTGGAAACGGCATAGGAAAATTATATGAATGAGTTGGAATCTATGCCAAATTTTTGGATGCATGTAATTTTGAACTTAGTCTTCGCCAGAATTAGAGGTGGCGGTGGTGGGAAGATTGGGAGGATTGACAGTCCTACTTCACATTTAATATTTTGAATTTGGTGAAACCTCCTAGGAAGAAGATAGAGGGGTTTGGTTTTGTTGTTCATTTGGTTTTTAGATCTTGAGCTCTACATGTGGTAGTTTTTGTTCTTTGAACCTCCATTTCGATTCTTACATGTAAGTTATTTGTGCATGAACTTTCATGCCTTACATGGTGTTAAAGTAATAATTTTACACTGAGAAGTAAAGAGAAAGAGGAAGTTTTGAGTGTTGTTGGAATTTTGAAGGAAGAATTGAAGCTCTGCTTAGATATTTTCTACGAAATAGAGAAGGTAAAGTATTATCAGGAATGATAGGCCCTATCCATTAAGTTTTATGATTTTACTTAAATGCTCATAAAAAAACTCTACTCTTAAGGAATAATATGGTTTTGTTCTTTTGATTAGATTTCTTTAGCTTCTTGATATAGTGTTGTTTTCTCTTCGGAATGCATTATCGATTTTGTTTGAACATGGAAAGTGTGTTCTAGGTTTGTGGTTTTCATACTTCTGAGTAGCTAGTTTTGCTATATTCTTCCTGCATAGGCTTGAAAACAAAGCCGAGATCTGTAGGTGTTCATAGTTAAAAGTGATCTAACCTTGTAGGTAACTTGGTTTTCTTAAATCTGGGGAATCTTGTTCTAAATAAAATTGTTTCATCTCCATTGGAAAACTTCAGTTAGGGAACTATTTGGAATATCATGACTATTTCTAAAATCTTGCATGATTCTTTTGGGTAGTTAGATTCGTGAATCTTGCTTTAACGTTTACCATTTTGTCACTGATAGAAGGCTCCAAACTAGAGAACTCGTCTGAAATCTTGTCGTTGTATGATATTTTGTTGTTCTGGTGGTTACGGGTATTTCCTTCATGTTTCAAACTTTGACCATCGTTGTTCTTGATGAAGGATAAATGTATTATAGTAGATGCATGTTGAACATTTGTATGGCTATTTTGACTTACATGACTTCTCTCTCTAATGTTGTTTATGGGGATTTTAATGGAACCCTTGAGTCATCGATACATCACTATTTTGAGGTATAGCTTGTTGGAGAATAAGTCGGAAGAATGATAATGCCAGTGGATGATTTGTTTTCATTTTAAACTTTCTCTAAAATGGTAAGATGGTTGTGGAAAACCCACTTCATGTTTTCTGTATTTAACTCCATTTTGGGTATATATTGTTGTTAAAGATCTTTCGTCAAGGTGTTTGTTTCCCTTATCTGTCAGGGTCATTTATCGGGTTGAGAACTTCTTGAGTTCTCTTAAAACCACTCATGCTTCTAAGTTGGGTAACAAAACTTTTGGATCTGTTCAGATTATTGATGGGCTGATTTGGTTTGACCTGCAACTTTATTGTTCACCTTCCTCCCTTCACTGGACTATTTGGAAGTGAATCGTTTCTTTAATCCTTAAATGTAATCAAACTTTTTGAGTTTGATTTCCTGTCATGACCAAAGGAAATAGGGAATGTGGATTACGTTCGCTCTTCTGGTTCTGTTGTACTCATTCTATTCGAAACTAGGGGGACAATTCTCTGTTTGAAATTTAACATGGGTCTTATGTGGTCTGACCTTTTCATTTAAGTTTTCTTGGTTATTAATGTTTCTCTTTTTCTAAGAGTTAGGATAGAAGTGGAGACTACAATCTCCCTCCTTCACTCTTCTATCTTTCTTATAGGATATTGTTTACTTGGTGAAGTTGTTGCCCCTCCTCTGGGTTGTTATGGCTATGACACTTCTTGAACATGTGTTAGGACTGAGTGTAGTAATGTTCTTAGGGTAGAAGAGAATAAGTTTGAAATGTTTAGAAGGGTATTGAATTTATATAATTTCTGAACTTAGCTAATCTACTCTTTAACGTAATGTTATAAATGGTGTATCTTGTTTGGGATTTGAATGTTAGCTTGTTTTCTTGATTAGAAGAAACCTTACACTTTAGATGAGGTCTTATATAGGTTGTCTTGACTTCTAACTTTAATTGGTTCCTAATTCTGAGCCTGAGCATTAGGATGCTTCAATCATAGTCACATTAATTATTATGATGATTTAGATTACCCTTACTTATTCTTATGATCTTATTTATGTTTGATGACATCATAGAATTTAGGTCAAATTTTTGATAATGAGATGTTTGGATAAAAAGTAATGTTATCAATGTTCAACTATTGAGTTATGCCTAAATAGAGCTTTAGGTAGTTTACCTTCTTCTGTTAAATAGGTTTAACTGAGTGAGGAAACTTAAATGGAATATACGAAGTAATAGTAAGGTTTAGATGAAATGATTATTCCTCTTAACTTAATATTTTAATTCTTTTTGATAAATGGAAATTAGGATGGAAAGTTAAAGTTGTTAGATTGCATGACCTAACCTTGCTTTTGATTTGAAGTATATCTCTTTTTCTCTCTCTCTTATCTAGGATTGTACTCTTTTTGGTTGAGCCTCTCTAATTTTTCTTTCAGGACTATTTCATAACAAAGAAAGTTCTTTTTATGAAACAGTTAGCTAAAAGCACATTGTTTTAATGATTTAGTGCTTATCATGCTCAGTTCAATGAACTAGACCATGCTAGCAATTTTGCAGATGGACTATGGAAAATATGAAAGGAGAAATACTTATTATAAGTTACATTTGTTTTATTTAAGAGACTAAATCTTTATTATGATGAAAAATGGCTTCATTACTAAGATGTACTTGATGAAAAAGAAAGTTGTAATGAGAAATGATTAAGTGATGTTGTTTTGACATTTTGTGATATCTGAAATGTTTGGACTTAGTAAATGTATAACTCCTCCCGATGAATAAAATATGTGTGAATTTCTGTTAATAATTGTAGTAAGACTTTCTTGGCATGAATTGGGCTGAAATGATAAGTATTACTCTAATTAAGGAAGTTAGTTCACATACTTAAATATTATGGAATGGTTGGGGTAGGAGTCGAGTTGTTGGTTGAATAAGTTTCTCTAGGAGAGATGCAACTTATAAAGTTATTAATCTTATGATACTCTATCATTAAAAAAGGGGTTGTAATTAAATTACATGGATGTATGTGTTTTTAACCATGTTTATAATTCTACATATGTAATTTGACTATATTAGGAACATATGAATTATGTTTTCATTAATGGGCATTAGCCCATGACATAGGAAAAAGGGAAAATTCCCTTGAGGGTATACATTAAGATTTAAGTTATGAACTTTCTTAAATGATAATGAACAAAAGGGTGAATGGGTGCAAATGTGCTTCCTTATGCAGATTTCCTTAATCTTAAACTAGAAATTAATTAGCTCAATCACCTTTATATCTAAAAGTGACTTAATGTCCCTTTCTGTTGCAAGTTGTATCAGTTAAATGATAATCATGAAAATAAATAGGTTAGGAAGTATATTTTATCTACATACCTACCTCAGATGCAGTTATAACTTGTAACCTTATAGGTTAAAGAACCTGTTTGAATCATTAAGGATGTTGACATTAAATTATAATGAAGAATTTAATATAACATCAACTTCACTATAAGTTATGTTCATCCAGATGAGGAAACTTAGTTGGATGTTGACACACACCAACTGCAATGAAGTACCTTCATAACTACAAGAGTCGTTACGAGGTTACTATGTTGCAGTTGACATGTCTCAATACCCTTCAGAGTTTTTTCAACTAGACTAACATAAGTTCTTGGCTAGATCACAATTCTACCCTATGCAGGGATAAGGACATGATCTAGTGTGTCACTTAGGATCTAGACATACCCTCAATGTTGACTTAGGATAGTCCTCCACACTAGACATAACCCAATCAATGTAAGTCAATTGTAGTGAAGGAATTATTCCATTTGAATAGTGTCTATGTACCCTTAGTCTATGGATAGACGAGCCAACAAGTAGTCCTCACACTAGGGCATGTAGGAACCTATGCAAGTCTCATGCTATTCTACTGGGGTTGGGATCTCATCCCTAGAGTATTCAGTGCGAAAAGAAAGGAATGAAAGAGGGAGAAGAGAAAGAACGATCCGAATGGAGAAAAGAAATGAATTCCAAAGCGTAAAGGTCGGAAGATTTATGAGTTTTAGTAAAGAGCCAAAACTTGCATAAATAAACAAAGCAAATCGATGTGACGGAAAAGTAGAAGGAATTATTCCATAGATCTTAAGAATAGTATATTTCTATGAGGAAGTCAAATAATTGTATCATACAAGAAACATCTCCTCAAATCTAAAAATGTTTGGCAACAAGTATTCTCATATTTATAGAAGATGAGGAGAGAGAAGGCAAAATGGAGCCAACCACTTATTTACAAAGATATTTACAAAATATCTAAAAGTCATGTTGACTTTATCACCTTGGTGGATGACATCATCCCAATGCAACATGGATGATGTCATTGCTAACACATTTTAGACATTTCAAAAGAAAGTCGAGAATAGAGAGAGAAGAAGAAGAAGAAGAAGAAGAAGAAGAAGCTACTCATCATCATCATCCCGCGGCCAAAAGGGGTTACCTGTTTACGATGTCGTATGGAATGCGAGCGGTATTCCAAAAATTTGCTGATCATGGCCCAAATTGATCCTTGATGGATCCTTGTGCCGTTCTTTGCATCGCAAGTCTACTCATATCTATGAGCTTCTCCGGGAGTTTGGAATAATCCTTCTCCATATAAGGAAGAAGTCCCTAGATCAAGAGGTTGTTGATAGATTCAGTGTCGAACGTGACCTCTCCTCGGCCCTGTCATGAGAAGCTATCTCTTTGAAGATCCGAGAGATCGGTGATCTCAAGGTAAGGGAAGGAGTGAGCAACCCCCGAGTCATTGAGGACAATTTTCTCCATGCAGCATCCGGGGCCTCTTCCTTTACCTTGTCTTCTTTTCTAAAACAAATTCCAGCTGATCTATCGATAGTCCAAAGTGGACATAGTTTTGTTGAGGGCCCTTGGATGACCGAAGACTCCGAACTTGAATCTTCGTCAACAATGAACATTTATGGAAGGTCTCTGGAGTCTCAAAATGTTCTAACTCTTGATATCAGACCGCACTAATGCTTGGAGTTCCTTATTCACCTTCTCGATGTTCGGTATAAACCGATATACTCGGCGATTACTCTTTCACTATCCTCGAGGATCTGGCTCCTCCAAGCGAAAAAGCCATACCTCCTTTCGCCGATCTTTGAGTACTCATTGATCTTTTATGGAATCAGAGTCTCGCGCAGTTGTGGGAGGTGCATTTCCCATCTTCTCGTAATGTGTGTCTGCTAAGCCTTTTCTCCTCTTTCATTTCACAAGCTTTTTTTGCAGAGTGCATCAATATGAAAGAGCTTCACGCCTGGAGACATCGAGGATGTCCCCATGTGACTTGGGTCACGGTGAAATCGGAGACAGATCTTCTTTCTCTTTGAGAGGGTTGGGTACGCTTATTTCCATGACTCTCTCACCAGCAGCTCTTTGAGAAGCGTGTAACCGGCTTGTGCTTCTTTGCTCCTTTAGCCGGAATGGCCAGAAAAGTCCAATGAATGGGAACTTTCCTCTTTTTCTTGGCTTGCCTTTGAGAGATCCAAGCTGGTCCTATGAGGCAACAACGGTAGAAGAGGGGAAAAACGTGGAGACAGCATGGAAAGAATAGCCGAAGAAATTCCACGGGAAAGAATAGGGGAACAACTGCAGAAGACATAGGAAGGGAAGGAGCTCGGAGATGAGGGAAGAAATAGAGGAAGACAAATGAGCGAGGGAGGAGAAGATAGATGAAGAAGCAGGGAAAGGGTAGAAGAAGGGGCGGAGGACACGACCAAAGGGGTGGTCGTTTGAGTCACTCGAGGAGGGGGAGGAAGAGAAGAAGAAGGGATAGAAGGGACGAAGTTGTAGAAACGCCCGACATCCCGGGTGGATGGGCGTATAGGACTAATCAATTCTTTTTGGCGAATCCGAGTTATTACTTGTTCAGGCTCGAAGGAAGAGGACTTTAGGGCTTCCTCCCGAATGGTGCTAGGCTCACCTTCTCGCAATGGGAGGTGCGTTACCCAAAGGGAAGTTGTGAAATCTACCCCGAGGTAGATTAGTCCGTTCATGCGGCACCAATGCTCGTTCTCCGCAAGTCTCCTTGATCCTCTCCTTAATTCTTTGAGGAGACTTATTCCTCGCCAATGGCCGGGAAGGGCCAATTGTCCCCATCTGTGTCATTATACACCTTATCTACTTCATCTCCCGTAGTCCTGGAAGCCTTCGGGACAATGGCCACTCCGTATTGGATGATTTCCTCCAATGCTAAGCGCGAATGACAAAGAGTTCCACCTCATGGAGAACGTCAATGTAAATATCCTCAATTTGAGGGACATGGATCGGATCGAGAAGCAGCCAGGAACGTAGGCCTGGCTGGGAAGTCATGCTTCAAATTGAGTAGCTCCAGCTCTGCGAACATTTCCTTCGCCTTATGGTAGGAGGAGCATGTGTACCGGCCCACTGTGAGGGGGAAAGGAGTTCCGCCCTTCTTTCTTTTGAGGCACTTTTCATGGTACGTGACCACTGTCTTGATAGTTCTAATAGAAGCCTTGGTATAAACTGCTGGCACGGGTTGGCTCTCCCAAAAAGTTGGCAGGATAGGTGAATGGGAAATTGGGTGAATAGGGCCCCCATTTCTCTCGTGTTTCGCCACTATGTTCTTGGTTGTCCGGCTATGAGTCATGTTTGGCCTCAAGATGACATGATAGAAGAATGCATCGTTAACTTTTGCGAAAGATGCTATTCTACATCACGGATAGTAATCAAATATCTTGGCCACGAGGCCATACTCCACTTTGGTTCAGCCCCGGATAATAGCGTTGCGGCGTAGACTACATAGGAGTTCATATGGAACACTCCTGTTGTGGCGAATGTCAGAGGCTGCTCGAGAGATGATGCCTGATTATTTCACCCAAAGAAAAGCACGATCGGGAAAATGCAACATCCACTTATGGAAATAGTGGGCATCTCGAAAAGACTCGCTCAGGAAGGTGATAGTATCACTGAGTTCCTAAGAAATCCGAGGCCACCAGTCACCGCCTTCTTATTCTTTAGGTAGACCTCATTCATCAATGCATGCATTTGGTTTTCGTTGTCTTCCCAGGCCTTGATGCATTCTCGTTGGCCAATGACCCACGTAGTTTGGTGATGAGGGATGCCAAGCATTATTTCAAAATGATGGGCAGTGAGGTTTATGACTACCTCGCCCTTGCTATTCTCGACACATCTTGTGTCCTTGTTGTAACATTGCGCAATCACCATCATGAATTCGTTGTTTACACATTGTGGGATTGGTGAAGTGCGAGGCACGCGCCTATTAACTTGTCCATCCATGGGCTCCTTGTAACTTTCTGAGTTCTAACCCAGAATTCATCCATGTCAATGTGACCCAATTCAGAGTCTCTGACATCCATACTGCACTCAGCCTGTGATTCGGGCATCCTGACCCATATTTGTAATGAACTTAGCTTTTCCTCTTGGTTTGGTGGGCTTTTTGCTTGACGTAGACATGTGTTCTTTCGAACTTAGTTGCTGATCTGCACGAAGAAGAAGTGAGACCCAATCCAAAAAGGTTGAATTAGTCATTTGATCTTCCATTGGAAAGCTAGCAGAAGGAGTTAGAGATTTAAAGGCTCAGGGCGCAGGAAAAATGCAACTGGCAGGCCAAATAGATAAGGCTACGAAAAGGAGAGGTTATACTAGCGCCAAAGGCGCATGGCGCATGGATGAAACAGGTTGCATTTTATAGCAGGGCGCACAGGAAATGCGTGTTACATTGGGGTTCGGTGCGCCCTTTGGCGCATGGGAAGATTGTGTAACATGGACAAATGATGCGCCAAAGGAATATGGCGCGGCGCATGGAGGGTTTACACAACATAATGTTACCTAATGGAGGGTGCGCCCGCTATGTAATCTTTATACTTGCGCGAATAAAGTTTGTGTTGCATGAAAGCTGGGTTTTGGCGCATGAAAACAACATGTAGCATGGAAAGAAGGCGCGCCAAAGGTTTCAAGGAGGCGCGAGATTTAAACTTGCAGCATGTAAAATCGAGGGATGCAGGTCTCAAACCTGCAAAGATGGCGTGCGCCCTCGCGCGGGTCTTGAGCATGTTGCATGGCGGGTAAGTGCATCGAGGGGCGCGACTGTCTTTATTGTTACAAGGCGCGCCAGTGCGCCATTTGAGATAAGCTAACTACTCAAATCATTTCATTCTTTTCTTTCTCCTACCTCATGGACAAGTAAGGTTGTACAAGCTACTTTCAAAACAACTCCCTTCCAGCAGATCTGGAAAGAGGGAGGGAGAGAAGGAGAAAAAGAAGAAAACGCGATGGAAAAGCACAGGGGGAAAGACTTAAACATATCTCTTTTAAACACAGACCAGCAGACCAAACACAGACCAAAACACACCAACAGAACACAGACCAAAACATGAAAGCATGCAATGAAAAAGAGGATGAACCTCTTACCTTAAATATATGTCAAAATCTGAAGAGCGGGTCCACAGGGCGAGATAATGACAGAGCAGAGCTGACAAGTCCAGAGCAATCACGTGCTTGACAAAAGAATGAAAATGACATGGGCGCGCACGGATATTTATAGAAAAACTTGTCATTAATGCGCCAACCACTTTTGAAATGGCGCATGAAAACTGCTGTCGACAGGGGAAAGCGTGCGCCCTTTGGCGCATGGAAGGAATTGACAACAGAAGAATGAGCGCGCCTTTGGCGCACCATATGCATTGTCGACACGAAATTACGTGCGCCCTTTGGCGCACCAAAACTTGGTGTTGCAGATAGATTATGTGCGCCCTTTGGCGCACCAAAAAGTGATTCAACATCCTTTGGCGCACCGAAAGACGTGTTAACATGGAAAACCATGCGCCAAAGGCTTTTAAGGGGGCGCACCAAAACTTGGTGTTACAAGGAAAATCCATGCGCCCAGCCACCAAAAAAGGCTCAAAAAGACTAAGTTCGAAAACTAGATTTCCGGGAAGGGATTTTACGACGTTTCGAACGCGAAGGATCCCTAACAAGGGATCTAAACAAAATTTTCGGTATGATGGTTATCGGTAAAATTGCCCTTGTCAATTTTACGGGATATGTAATGCAAACATCATAAACATGTAAATCTTTGGCCAAAGTTTCACAAGATGCTAGTTGCGTTGTCCTATATCACCTAGTTTAAGAAGTGGAATTTTAGATGAATATCAGAACATATATAAAATGTAACACTTGAGTACCCATAACAGTTAAATAAATTGAGTCTACTTCATATACACATTCTTGAATAACATGAGAGATCGGTTTGTATGAGTCATGAAATGAGAGATTAGTGTTTCACTGAGTCATTACAAATGCATATGGTTTTCTATTATGGGATAGTTTGGCATTTGAATGTGTGTTCTAAATTATGATTTATACTTAGAGACAACATTGTGTCATAAAAATAATTTCCTTATTTCTAAAGTCTTTGAATGGGAATGTTACAATTGTGTTCCTACTTCAACAATGAGCTATACAAGGAGAAACATATGGTGGATTATAGACAATTGTGTAAAGAACAACCACTAATGATCAAAGCAGAGGAAGGTAATAACAAATAAATGATTGAGGAATATGGAAATTTTATGACAAAGAAGAAAATAAAACAAAGGGTATACATAATGAGACAGAAGCCCATGATGAGGAAAGAGACTACATTAAGTATAATAACATGGAAATAGTACATACTTGGAGGGAAAGATGGGAAAAAATGTCACCAGAGATGAAAAGGAAAGAAATGCATTCATATCCTAATATCATCCAAACTTTCAGAAGGATAAATTCCTATATTGAAGTCTCTAAGGGATGTGGAAAAGCTTGGTTTCCCATTTCTTATTATCCACCAATTTTTCATTTTCCTATCCCCCACTAGTTTGGAAACATAGAGCTGGATGAGGACTTACAGGACAAGGTAATGGAAAGGTACATGAGGAATGTAGGTTATTTCTTTAGTGAAATATAAGGCACCTTAGCACCAATGGACTTCAGGAGGCTATGCAACATTATTCAAGTTGACCCCAAGAAAAGTGAGGAAGAACACAAGAATTCTTGAATGAGGACATTCAAGAAGCTCAATTTGGGGGTGTGATGAGCCCTTTTATTTACTATTTTAAATGCCTCATCTGTGTTTTTTTATCCATGTGTACTACCCCAAATTTTCATTTCCATATACTACGAACATATATGATAAATCTTGAACTTATGGCACTTATATTAATTAATATAACTATTACTAAGTTACTCTATTCTGTGGATTTTAAATGTGCATGTTACTCTCTTAAATACAATGAAATGACTAATAATGATTTTTTTGAATGCCATATTTATTTGAAAGAAGCTATTATATGTAGCCATTAACATGCATTCAAAGAAACTTTTCGCAATGTAAAGGGACTCATCCGTAATACATGCAACAATGGGAATTGTCTACAAGAAAGCCCCTACGGCCAAAAAGAACACACACATATAAATGACCATGATTTTGGGAAGATTGATCAATGTGGATACTTCACTTGAGTTTCACATGTCAATAAAGGAGAAGTTATGACAACAAGAAGCAGATCTCATGCCAATACAATATTATGCTATAACTACAACTATGGAACTAGTTTATTTAACTTGATAACTAATTGTTAGATGAATAGTTAGTTATGTTGTTGTATTAGAACACCTTTTCTCAGTTATAATTACATGCATAAGAATCTATGGATTTCTTGGTAATGATCTTGTACTTAATCAAAATGTAACTGTTAGTTTGAGTCAGTCTCTTCACGTCTCTGTTGAATATAAAGAGAATGTCAAGATTATAGAATATATTGATCCATAATTAGGGAATTGTTGTAAGTTTCATTCTGTATCTTCATGTTGATGAATAAAATCTGAGTTCTATCATTTTGCTATAGACACAAGCCTTAGGAAGGGTTAGCACCCAAGGTGGCCCACTTATGGTTTACTGACCTCTCTTACTTTTGTTTGTTGTTTTAGTTCCTTGCATGAATAGATTAGAATTGCAGTAGTTTATTCCTTTACTTGTGTTATGCTTTTACCTGCTTTATTGATTAGTTGTAGCATCTAATTTCATCTACAACTTATTTTATTTCCAGCATTGTATTTTCCAATTTTTGTGACAACAATCTTTTAGTTTATACCTCTTAAGCATATGTAATTGTGTATACAGCACTAGCAGAGTTGAAATTTTACATCCCTATGTCTGATGAATAAATGGGATTAGTGAACAACATACTAATTGATGGAAGTTAATTTTCACCACTAGTTATGGACAACAATGTATTCTTAGATGTCCTCTTCTATTATGGATTAATCAACAAAATTAGATTCTCCAAATGAAAGAAAAATCTCTCAATGGTGTTATATTCATTCAATGTATCCAAATCTGATTTTTTCTCCTCCATGTGCTCTTTTTCAATTGGAATTGGACATGATTCTTCTTCCTCTTGGATCTGATTCAGAGCCTGGTGGTGGATCAATAACCTATGAAAAGATAGTGCCATCATGCACACTACACTTTGAGCAACTGGACACGTGGTCATCACTTTCTTGTTCTTTCTCTACCGCTACTACAAAATTATTTTTCAACTCTTGTTATCAATCTAAACCTTTTCCGAGGCTTAGTAATTAGTGTAATTTTTCTTGATGTTGAACTTGAAGCCCATTCTTTCAATTTTCTTTCCATTTCTTCCTTGCTAAGATCCTCGTCTTCTCCCCTTCACTAATTTTTTTATTTTCTCTTCCCAAAATGGGTTTGGGACTATAAGAGGAGGGGTGGGTTGGGACCTACCGATGTTTTCATTGGTGGTGATGGAGAGGAATACTTTATATTATATTCTCAGTCGAGGGACTTGGGTTTAGAAGGGAAAAGGTTAGAGAAATCAAGGTGGGTGTAACACTAGAATATGGAGAAGGGATTCCACCCAAGGGGAAGCATACAAGAAGCTAGAATCATGAAACTTTTGAAATGATGTAGATTGGGAAAGAGAAAAGGAAATACTATGAGGTGGTGGTGTAGGACTTACCCATTGACAAGGTTTCCCTACACTAAGCTCATAATCCTCTATCTCCTCAATCCATCTTACAAGTTGAGGCAACACTTCAACCATGAAGTCAAGATTCTATTGAGGGCTATAATGTCTTGGCATAGGGCCAACCCATGGACAAGGTGTCCTAAAACCAATCTTGAATTCTTTCATCCGAGATATAACCATGGTTTCTCCATAATTGCCTCCATCTTCTCGAATGTTTAGTTGTAACCAGGTGTAGGATAGCCTCCCAAATCTATATATCCCTACTCTTAAAAAGCTACAAAGTTTGGTGAATAACCAAACTGACATGTATCCTACTCATAGGAGTATGTACACTATTGGTTGTCATTATAAAACAAATTTTGAGGAGATTTATAATATCTTAGGGATAAATATTATAAACTTAAAGGTGAGTTAAAATGGTTTTTTGCTCGCAAGTGTGAACTCCATAGTGGAAATGAATTCATGATTGCACAACTTCATGGAAGTAAGAAAATGAAAGATATGGATAGAAAAATGAATGGAAGAAATGATCTACAATGCAGATAATGGGTTTTCTAAATCAATTGAGTCACTAGATGTGTTTTCATGTGAATCTAAAGGTTGGGTTTACCAAGGCACACATCCAATCCTCGATAAAATGAAAATATTAACTTTAAAGGGCCTAAAACCTAATTTCATAATTTTGACCTTGTTTCGTAGTCAATCTTTGAACTCTGAAATTCAGAACTCAACTCATGTATAACTACCTTTAACGTCCAAAATGCAAAGAAACCTCGTAAATACAAAATGCAAAGTAACCTCCAAAATTTGAACTACAATGTAACCCCAAAAGTATAAGAAATACCCAAATTGGATCTTAAGACCACCTTTGTAACCTCCGACCTCCGATCTATAGTTAGAAGAACTTGGGACTTGTTTTGCATATGTGAAACCCTGAAAAATTCATTTTTGGTAGTTGGACCATGCATGAAACCCTCGAAATCTAAAATTTAGAACTTAGTATAGTGGCTAAGATATTGAATTGAAGCTCCTTTGAATTATTGACATCTTGATGTCCCACCGAGCATGCCAAAACCGTTGTCACTTAATCACAATACCCCTTGAATTTCTATCTTTGTCACAGAGGCGTTTGATTTGACTTGGTAACATGGGAATATCTCTTAAGATGTGGGACTTGCAAACTTGAGATAGCCCTCTAGAGAAGGCCAACTTCCTCTTCCTAATCATACTGATACAACTACACCTAATGCAAGAAAAACAACTAGCTAAACCTACCCTAACACTTCCAAAGAGATAGGGAGAGATAAAGACTACATGAGAAGGGAAATCCTACATTAAGGGAGTGGTGGTAGTACTATAGAAGGATTTCCACATTATTTTGGGGATCTTCCATTAACACTACTTTTTGTCACCCCTGCCCCTTTTCCTTTTGGCATTCTTTTGTATTTTTTTGGAACTTATTTTTTCTAAGTATGGAACTAAATGTGAAGGGTATCCATGTGTCCCTTTAGCACATTACGATAAGGCAAAAGCATTAGGAACCTTTGACTAGTGAAAATCCTCCACATGGGAAAAGCATGGCTAAACGGCCCTAAGTTGGTTGGATTGTCATAATATAAAGCAAATGAGCACACATGCCTCCATGTGTTTCCCAGGTGTAACTTCAAAAGTAGAAAGAAAATGAGAATCCTTCAAGTAGCGTGATTCTCCATGTATCATACAAGGAAACTTCCACCATCCAAGGAACCAATTAAAGATGCAGATGGCTCAAGGTTCGGTGGAGTGAATGCAATGTCGGGTCCCAAAACATATAGTTAAGATCTACTCCAAATTTTGAAGATCTCATAGGTAAGAACTAAATGCGGGAGGTGGAAATATTAATGGAGGAACATTGAAGCAAGAGCCATGGGGACTATATCAAAATGTTCTTGTTCCCGTAGAAAAAAAGAGGGGGAATAGACAAAAATAATTTCTAGAGCTCACAGAGTAATTTAGGTTTAATATATTGTGTTAACTAGCCTTAGCAAGGCTCCGTTGTAAAGGAATACTATAATTTGTGCCATTTTGGCCTTATGTACTATTTTCTCTATTTATAAGAGTTATTGTTCTGTGCAATAAATGTTCATAATATTTTTGTCCTTTATCTCTTCATGTTTACTTTTATTTAGTTTTAGATGAATGTAAAAATACCTATTGTACTACATGCCCTTAGATATTTTACATAAATCTATTCATTCACTCATGGTTATGTTTTAGTTTCATCGGCCTTTGATAATTTGAGATATCTCCGAAGTAGTTGATCATGCTGAAAGCTCTTCAATTAATCTAGTAGCTATTTCAATAATATCTTTGTGCTCTTTAGTAAAGTCTTGGTGCATTACCTTAGATAGGATTTATTTACTATTTTATTTTCTCTCTAACCCTTATCTCAACATAAATAAGAGAAGAGCCAACTTCTATAAAATCTGGAGGTTATCTTAGGGGCCAAGTCCCACATCTCTAAGATTTCCCATGACTTTGGTGATTCATCTACAAAGATAATCATTAAAAATTTTCCTAGCATGCCCAGTGGGATAAGAAGTGAAAGATTAAACTTTAAATATTGCTAGGTTTGGTGTGTGACATAGCAATTTATAGACTTTGGAGGCTCTGTAGCTACACATCTCGCAACTCCATTCCACACATCTATGGGTTTCAATAGTATTGGTAGTTTAATCCTTTCTATTTCATGAGAAGGATTCAAACAAGGTTAAGAACAAGAGAATAAGGTGCATTTGAATACCTGCAGTTATCCCCATGTAGAGCCGTAAGAGGTATAAAAATTCAAATATCTCCATCTCCTTCGAACCTGGACTCTGTCGACACCTCCACCTGTTAGGCCCTTCTTACAATCTACTAGAGTTCTCATACCTATCATAATGGCTCATCAACCGCCTCCTCCTCCAAGACAGTTCATCTCATGGAATCAAGGAAGTCCACTCATCTTACCAGTACATCCTAATAACATGGAATCCCATCCCAACAAATGTGCTAAAGGCACTGCCTAAGTTTAGCAGTGAATACTTTAAAACCCGAAGGAACATCTTCAAGATGTTATAGAGATATACACAATACATTAAATCATGGAGCAAGACGTTGCCTTAAATTTACTAACTTCCTCATTTAAGGGAAAAGTTCTCGACTGGTATAGATACTTGACTCCTAACTCTATTGGTACATGGGATCAATTGGGAAATGTATTTTTCATAAGATTTAGTGAAAAGGGAGATAGATCATCACTTCTACAACAACTTATCAATATCAAGAAAGCTTCGTAAGATCCTATGACTGATTTCAATACCATATTCCACAAGACATGGCAAAGGATTCTAGTTCTAGCTAGACCACCTATAGGTATGGCTATTGTCTTTTATCTAAAGTCCCTAAACTTGGATATTTCCATGATGATTCAGTCGTTAGGAGGAGATTATTTTCCATAAGCATATGATATTGCAATCTAGGCTGAGAATAACTTAATAGATGTTCGGAAGCTTCCCCAAAGATCTCTTTGTCAATGTATCCCAAGGTATCTCCCCTTTCGTGCAAAAACCTCAAGTTATGCCCAAGCTCTGCATCCATGAATAGCTACCCATCTTCTCAAGGAGCCACCACTCCTACCGCAACATCATCTTCTTCTTCTTTAGAAATGGAGGAAGTAAAAACATCCTTAGGAACTTCTCTAATGAGATAGTCAATCTTAAGAGGAGTCAAGGTGCATACCCAAGATAGAATTATCAAGGCTATCAAGGGGGTAGACCCACTTACCCTCCACAATATCAAAATGATCAAATACCACCACTGCATAGCCATCTAACCAAATTTTCCCGGTCCCGACACCACTCTAGACCCTCCCACCCAATAATGGGAGAGAAATGATTCTAGGACAAAATAATTTGGTGAAAGACCCCAATGCTTGGTGTTTTCCTTGTAATACCTCCCATATGCCAAAATATTTCCCCAAGGAAACCTACATTAGAGGATAACAGAGAAAAGAGGAAGGGAATACCATGAGGCCAATGTTTTTGGACCTTACCAGCCTATGGGAGTTCAAAATGTGGCCTTTTTCATGGAAATGCAAGGGATGTGCATAGAACAAGAAGCAGAAATTGCGCTTGAACATGCACTTTTATCTTGGATCGAAGGAGAAGAATTTATTTTCACAAATGAAGTATCTACTTCTACTCTGGTACAATTAGATTACAACACTCGCTCCAAAAGGTGGATGATATAAGCTATGATCCTTATTCCACTAGTAGTAAATGGAACAAGGAAGGAATCTCGAAATCCACCACCCCTCCGCCCGAGTTGGACAAGAGAGTCGAGAAGCGACTCAAAATCAAGGTACCTTCCATCTAGTAGCTAAGAGGTTGAAATACCAATAGATCTCCAAAGTGCAACCACTCGGGCAAATGAATGTAGTAAGATAACTTAAAAGGGTACCATCCAATGTATCCTTATGGGATATCTTGGGAATTTTATAGTAAATGGAGTTGCTCAAGAAGTTTTGAAATTTAATGGTGACCCAACTATGACCAGAAGGGGAAAGAGTGCCTCAAAACAACTCAATCTCAAATGAGGAGTGAGTGAAAATGAACCAGAAGGAAGGGGTAAGTAAACTAATATCCCAACCCTTCTTCATGACTCTTATAATCGATAAGAAATTACTACATAACTCCATGATAAACTATGGCTCAAGCACTATGGTTATGACCAAGGAAATTACAGATGCTTTAGGAATCAAATAGTATCCTTTAAGGAGAGGATTCATCCAAGTAGATGGGAAGTTAGTTGAAACCATTGGTCTTATTAGAGGTCTCCCATTACACTCTATTCCTTCCCAAACATAACAATTCCGTAGGATATAGTTATTATTGATGTTCCATATGTCTATCCCATGATTTCAATGCTACGATTAGAAGCTACTTGTCTCTAGATTTGTCTCATATAATCCTTTAAACTAATTATGGATCCAAAATGAAGGTGTTATTAGAACCCCTTGCAGAGGAACATATAAAAGATCAAGTGTCCTCGGGTTTTGAAGCCTCCACACCATGATCACCTAAGAAGAGTCATAAACATGATTTTCTCATATGGGTGGGATTTTTACCCATAGGTTTATGGGATGGTTTTTTGCCCATGGTTT
The DNA here is from genome assembly GCA_018340775.1 of Taxus wallichiana var. yunnanensis. Classification (NCBI taxonomy): domain Eukaryota; kingdom Viridiplantae; phylum Streptophyta; class Pinopsida; order Cupressales; family Taxaceae; genus Taxus; species Taxus wallichiana. The sequence continues at coordinate 80,533,753 of CM031236.1, read as the reverse complement.
TGATACCCATGGTTTTGTAAAACTACTTAAGAAATTGTCTATTTATATGGTTTTATGCATATGATAGAAGTATGAAAAACATTGCAGATGTGCTTTGAATTCGGGTGTGAATTCTGTAGAGTTTGTTGAGCATAGCTCCAAACAGATCTGGGTATTGTATTGAGAGAGTGGTGGCTTGTAATAAAATATGAGCAAGTGATTCTTGGTGGACATAGCCCAAATTGGGTGAACCACGTTAAATACTATCTCTTTGTGTTGTGTTATTTTATTCTGCACTTTTATTTGAGATCTGTAATATTTTCTGCATATTAGTTTCTACTATTGTGATTCTATGTGAGGGATTATTCCACATATTTTATCCCTTATTTCCTAACAATTGGTATCAGAGCCTGGTTTGGTTTGCTGAAGTGTTGAATCACAGGGAAAGTTTTATCTTGAGTGGGAGCTATGGAAGATGATGGAAGATCTAGGGTTGATAAATTCAATGGGTAGAATTTAGTCTTTGGAAGATGCAGATGGAAGATTACCTTTATCAGAAGGATCTTTATACTCCATTGTCTGAGAAGGTGAACAAACCCTCGAGCATGACAAGATGTGGAATGGGATTTTCTGGATAGGAAGGCACTTGGGACAATCCATCGTGTCTTGCATCTTGGTATTATTTAATGTTTCAAAGGAAAAGACTACAAAAGAACTGATGGATGCATTAGGGAAGTTGTATGAAAACCCTCTTGCCTCTAATAAGATATTTTTAATGAAAAATTTGTTTAATATGAAGATGTCTGAGAATGGTTTAGTAGAAGATCATCTAAATGATTTTAATATGGTTGTAAATATGCTAGCTTTGGTTACAATAGAATTTGATGAAGAAGTTAGGGATTTATTAGTTCTGTGCTCTTTACCTGAGAGTTGGAATAGCCTGGTAATGGTGGTAAGAAACTCGGTTCCTACTAACTCAAAGTTGAAGTTTGAGGATGTTGTAGGGGTGATTCTAAGTGAGGAAATGTGAAGAAAAAATCTGGTGAATCTTCTACTTCAAGGAATGCTTTGACAGTGGAAACTAGAGGGAGACAAAAGAATAGAGGAAACCATGGAAAATCAAAGGATCAAGCAAGGTCAAAATCCAAAAGCAAGATAGTATGTCTGGCACTGTGGAAAGTCTGGGCATGCAAAGAAGGATTGTTGGGAGCTTCGAGACAAGAAGAAACAACAGGAAGAAAACAAGGAGGAAAATGTGGCAATGGGTAATGTATGTCAAGATGCTTTGATTCTTTCTTTGCACAATATTATTGAATCTTGGGTTTTAGATTTGGGGCTTCTTTCCATGCTTCTCCACATAGGCATTATTTTGTTGATTATGTTCAAGGAGATTTTGGGCATGTTTTTCTTGGTGATGATGAGCCTTGCAACATAGTTGGAAAAGGTTTTGTTTAGGTTAAGATGTAGAATGGGAATACTTGGCTATTGAAGGATGTTAGACATGTGCCTACATTAAGATGAAATTTGATATCGAGTAGGTAGTTGGGAAGTGATGGTTGTACTGTGATATTTACAACGGACTCTTGGAAGGTTACCAAGGGTGCTCTTGTGGTGGAAAGAGGTAAGAAGGTTGGAACCTTGTATTTAACCACTTATAGCACTAATGTTTGTAATCTTGTGGCTTCAGAAGTAGATACAACATTGTGGCACTATAGGCTCTGGTCATATGAGCCATAAGGGCATGGAGATCATAAAGAAGGATTTTCCTAGATATATAAAAAAATAGGTTTGGAGTTTCTGTGAGGATTGCATATATGGGAAACAAAAGTGAGTAAGGTTTCTCAAGGTTGGACCTACAAAGAAAGAGAGTAAGTTAGAGTTGGTGCATTCTGATGTGTGGGGGGGCTCAGGTATCATCTCTTGGGGGTTCAAGTTATTATGTTACTTTTATTGATGATGCAACAAGGAAAGTTTGGGTTTATTGTATTAGAAACAAATCTGATGTATTTGACACTTTTGTTAAATGGAAAGCCTTGGTAGAGAATGAAACAAGTCTTAAGCTAAAATGTCTCAGGTCAGATAATGGAGGGGAGTATTACAACAATGAATTTGATGATTATTGTTCTAAGAATGGAATCTAAGAAAAAGATGGTTCCAAGAACTCCACAATAGAATGGGGTATCAGAAAGGATGAACAAAACAATAATGGAACGTGCTAGGAGCATGAGGTTACATGCAGGACTGCCTCTTTCTTTTTGGGTAGAAGTGGTGAGCACAATTGTGTACTTGATAAACAGAGGACCCTCAAGTGCCTTGGATGGAGGCATACCGAGGAGGCTTGGTATGGTAAGAAAGTTGATTATTCATTTCTTAGAGTCTTTGGATGTGAGGTGTTTTTCATATAGACAAGGATGATAGGACCAAGCTAGAGGCTAAATTAAAAAATGTACTTTCATTGGTTATGGTGGTGATGACTTTGGATATAAATGTTGGAGTATTAAGGACAAGAAAATCATTCGATCTAGGGATGTGGTCTTTAATGAGAAAGTCATGTATAAGTAAAGCAAGTTGCAGGAAAATAGGGAAGAATCCAAGAAAGAATATGTAGTGGTAGAGGATCTTTCCGGATGGAAAAGTGACACATGAATCATTTCAGAACCCTCAACAGAACCCCAAACTCCTATATGAGGAGGTCTTCTAGGTAAGAAGAGAACCCGAAATGTTTTTCTCCTTCTCTTTATTATTTATTACTCACTGATAGTGGAGAGCCAAAGAGCTTTGATGAAGCAATGCAGGTAGATGCCAGGAAGAAGTGGGAGCAAGCCATGGATGAGGAGCATTAGGCTCTCATGGAGAACTAGACATGGGATTTGGTGAAGCTACCCGAAGGAAAAAGAGCATTATAGAACAAGTGGGTGTTTAGAGTCAAAGAGGAAGAAGGAGGAAAGAAAAGATACAAGGCCCGATTGGTGGTCAAGGGGTTTGCACAGAAAAAAGGTATAGATTTTGATGAGATTTTTTCTCCTGTAGTAAAAATGACTTCTATTAGAACTGTTCTAGGAATAGTTGCAAAGCAGAAGACTTGCACTTAGAACAACTTGATGTAAAGACTACATTTCTCCATGGTGATTTGGAGGAGGAACTATATATGCAGCAACCAGAGGGCTATGAGGTCAAAGGTAAAGAGGAGATGGTGTGCAAACTAAAGAAGAGCTTGTATGGCTTGAAACAAGCTCCACGTCAATGGTATAAGAAATTTGATAGCTTCATGATGGAGCAAGGTTATATTAGATGTCATTTTGACCATTGTGTGTATACAAAGAAATTTGAGGATGGTAGTTATATTATCCTATGTGTCTGTATGTGGATGACATGTTGGTTGCAGTAAAAACATGCAGGAAATAAAAGTACTCAAGAATAAAGCTAAGTGAATCCTTTGCTATGAAGGATTTGGGGGCAGCCAAACAAATCCTTGGTATGAGGATATCTCGGGATAGGAAGGAATGGAAGATGACTTTATCTCAGGAAGAGTACATTAAGAAAGTCTTGGAGAGGTTTAATATGCAGGATGCTAAACCGGTTGGGACTCCTTTGGCATGCCATTTCAAGTTATCAAAGGAGCAATGTCCCAAGAGAGTAGCAGAGAGAAACCAAATGTCCAAGGTACCTTACTCATCAGTTGGTAGTTTGATGTATGCCATGGTGTGCCAGCCCGATATTTCCCATGCAAAGGGGAGTGGTGAGTAGATTTATGAGTGATCAGCAGAGATCACCGATAGCAGTAAAAGTAAAGTGGATCCTTCGGTATTTGAGAGGGACCATGGGGATAGTTTTGTGCTACAAAGTGGATCAAACACCACTTTGTGTGGTTATGTAGATTCAGATATGGCTGGAGATGTAGACAATAGGAGGAGCATGACATGTTATGTTTACACTATAGGTGGGACAACAAGTGAGCTGGATTTCATGACTACAGAAGTTGGTGGCTTTGTCAACCATGAGTCGAGTATGTTGTTGCCACAGAGGAAAGAAAAGAAATGATTTGGTTACAACAATTCTTGAGGAGTTGGGGCATAAGCAAGAGGAAGGAAAGCTACATAGTGATAGTCAAAGTGCTATACACCTAGCTAAGAACTCTGCTTTCCACTCTAGGACAAAGCATATATAGTTAAGGTACCATTTCATCAGGACAACTTTGGAGGAAGAGAAGTTCAAGCTGGAGAAGATCATACTAGTCAGAATCCTATAGACATGATGACCAAGGTGGTCACAAGGGAAAAATGAAGTTGTGTTCAACTTTGGTTGGTCTTCACGGAAACTAGTGAAGGGTTGAGAAGCTTTGCTCAGAGGAAAACTAGTCTCCAAGTGGGAGATTGTTAGGTTGTGGAGCCTATTTTCATGTGTGAAAGTGTTCAAGACTATACACTAAGAGTACTTGTACACTTTTCATGTATCCTTGTTGGGGTTCAGGGGGTCAGGCCAGTCGCCAATGGGTTCAGGAGCTCCCTAGTGGTCCTGGGGCGCAAGCCCCCAAAAAATTTTTTTTTGGGCCTTAAAATGTGCCCGATATATTAGAAACATGATTTTCTCATATGGGTGGGATTTTTGACCCATAGGTTTATGGGATGGTTTTGGCCCATGGTTTTAATACCCATGGTTTTGTAAAACTACTTAAGCTTAAGCAATTGTCTATTTATATGGTTTTATGCATATGATAGAAGTATGAAAAACATTGCAAATGTGCTTTGAATTGGGTGTGAATTTCAGAGAGTTTGTTGAGCATAGCTCCAAACAGATCTAGGTATTGTATTGAGAGAGTGGGTCTTGTAATAAAAATCGAGCAAGTGATTCTTAGTGGACGTAGCCCAAATTGGGTGAACCACGTTAAATATTGTCTCTCTTTGTGTTGTTTATTTTTATTCTACACTTTTATTTGAGATCGTAATATTTTCTACATATTAGTTTAACATAGAATCAGATAGAATGGCCAAGATCGGATCACAATTTGACCCAACCACATGATCCGATAAAAAATAAAGTGGTGAGGTTGATCATTCACTCATCTATACCTAATAATGTGGATCATTGGTAGGTTTTTGAAAGCAGACCAAAGAATTTTCTCTTCTTACAAAAATCTAAAGAGTTTTTAGACCAAATCCAACCTAGAATTAAAGAAGCATACAGAGATCAAGTCATCCACTCAAAATGAACAAGCTTCCAAAGGGACTAATAACATTGGAAAGTCTTTTTTATTTTGATGATGTTAATACAAATAGGAGGAATTTTTTGTGGTTAAGGAAGATTATGTAGAATTAGGAGTGGCCAATGGGAAGAAACTAAAGGTCGAGAAGTTAGTCACTCAAAAAAGAAGGAGAAATTATTATGGATCTATGCCATAAGTATGAGAAGGTAATAGCTTGGACTTATGATGACCTACATGGTTATAATAAGGATATCATCCAAAGATCAACTATTGACCTATAAGAGGGAACTAGACTAGTGCATCGAAGTAGATGTTGATGAATCTAAAAGTAGAATCTCTCATGACAAAGAACTCGGGAAGCTCCTGCAGCTAGGATAATCTTCTTAATCAAGAACTCCACAAGGGTGTCCAATCTTATACCTTGGTAAGGAAGAAAAATGGTGAAATCAAAATCTACGTGGACTTTAGAGATCCGAATAAGGTATCCCATAAATATCATTACCCCTTGTCTTCCATGGAGCAAATACCGCAAAGAGTATCGAGTTTAGAAAGGTTCTCTTTGATTAACATTTTTTAGGATACAACCAAAAATGGCTTGCAGAGGAAGAAAAACTTAAGACCGCATTTACAAAAAGTGGGGAACCTCTTGCATATGCAAAGATATCGTTCAGACTCACCAATGTTGGGTCTAATTTTCAAAGAGACATGGATGTTGCATTTGGAGAGCTTATTAACCGTGTAATCCTAATATACTTAGATTACCTCATAGTGTTTACCAAAATGGTGGAAGATCATTTTGACACTCTACAAGCTATATTTAAGAAATGTCGGTATTTGAGAATCCCACTGAATCCAAATATGTGTGTTTTTGGAGTGCCGAGGAAAACTCATGGGACACAATATCTTGAAATATTGGATATCAATTGATTTGGAAAGAGTCAAGGCCATTCGGGATTGTCTCTACTTGTTAACAAGAAGGCAATACAATATTTCCTAGGAAATATTAACTTTGTCAGCAGATTCATTTCAGATTTTTCTAGAATGATCCACCCAATCACACTGATGCTAAAAAAGAATCTAAACTTCAAATGGACCATTAAAGGTCATCAAGCCTTCAAGGAGGTCAAAAAGGAAATTACATCTACACCAGTGCTACACAACCCAAACTTCTCCAAGGATTTCATCATGTACGTATATGGGAGCGAGCACAATGTAGCATTCGTGTTGATACGAAAGGATAGTCATGAGAAGAGGATAATCCAATTGCTTTCTTTTCAAAAACTCTCCATGATTATGAGACAAGGTACAACTTTGTGGAGAAACAAACTTATGCCATTTTCAAAGGTCTGAAGAAATTCAGACACCTCATTACCAATAGTAATATCACAGTCATGGTGGTACACTCTAGTGTCAAATAATACATGAAGGAGGGTGAGATAACTGATAAAAGTGTGAAATGGATCACTACGATCCTAGAATATGACATTGAGATAAATCCCATGAAGTTGGTATGAGAGAGATGTATATTCCATTATCTCACACAAGATCCAATAGTCCCAAAAAATGAAGAATCTGAGATGGTGCTCCATATCCAAGAAAATGATTCCAAAAACTGGGTATCAGATAGGATGCACTTCATGTAGATAGGTGAATATCCAAGCCACCTTCCCCTCAAAAATAAAATATATTACAGACAGCAAGGATCCGAATTTATTATTATTGATAATTGTCTTTACAAATGGAACTTTGATGTGATCCTTCTTAGATGCCTATAAAAGGAGGATTCCTAAATTTTCTCACACGAGTTACATCATGGAGGCTTGGGAGGTAACTTCTCTTCCAAAATTACCACCATAAAGGTCCTATTTTCATATTTCTATGCAATGGTGAGAAAGAGTAAAATTTACCAATTTAATACGGACTTTGGAGAAATTTCATACTTCCCCTTAACCCTATATTAGTTAAAGAAACATTCACACAATGGGGTCTAGATTTTATTGGAATGTTTAACCTAGTTTCAAGCATGTGTCGCAAGTGGATTCTCACCAATGATTACGCTCACCCGATGGATAGAGACAGTTCCATCGAAGGAAGCCACTAATAATATGATCTTAGATCTCCTTCGAGATATCACCACATGCTTTGGACTCCCCCACATGATCATATCATATAATGCCAAGGTTTTTTGGGTGCCAAGGTGTCTTACTTCACAATGAGGCATGAAATCTATTTGAAGACATCCTCCAACTACTACCTACAAGGTAATGGTTTGGCAGAATCCACCAATGAAAACCCGATCTTAATCATACGGAGAATGGGGGATGAACATACGAGATTGTGGCATGAGAATGTGAAGACAACATTATGGGTTGATCGAATCACACCCAAGAAAATCCTCAAAGCCTTGCCATATGAATTGGTATACGGTAAAAGCATCATAGTTCCCATCATTTGTGAAAGTCCTAGTATTACAATTATTAAAACAAATTGATATTGAGGAACATGGAGTGATGCAAGTAAGACTCATGGAGATGATGGAGCTTCAAGAAAAATGGGAGACAACCCATGAATCCATGATCAGCCATCAACAAGTTTTCAAGACTTGGTTAGATCATAAGACTTCATATCTTGATTTCTAAGTTGATGCTTTGGTTTTAAAGTGGGACGCAAGAGCTGGAAAGCTTGGAAATCATGGAAAATTTGACCCCCTCTAGATAGACCCATTCAAAATCAGTACATGTAAACAACACAATGCCTTTCAACTCGAGACTATGAAGTATATAAAAGGTGATCCCTTAGCGATTCCGGTGAACATGATCCATCTTAATCCTTTCCATTGATTCTTTTGAGTATTCTAAAGTATTTATCATATGTATATTCCCCTATTTCTTTTGATTTTGCCTTATTTTCATGGTCTTGCACCTTGAATAAGTGTCCTTGGACACGAGTGTCCTATGAGACCCCTTTTGCTCCTTTTCATATTTTGGAAGGTGTTGTACCTTCCTTCTTTTCCCTGAAGTAAATGATCCAACGGCTTTTTGGGATATTTAATGAAAAGGATTGGGGTTTTGATGAAAAATCTCTTAGGAAATGTAGAATTCAAAGGCTTAAGGGTAATATAACTAAAGTACCTTTATATGATGTGATGAAAGTTATGCATGAGCCATTACTTCACATGATTCGAGGAGGCTATTTAATGAAATCTTAGAGTATACAAAATCCTCATTCTAAACACTAAGGGTCTCTTGTTCAAGTGCCTAAGTCTGAAAGGAATGATAACCAAATCATACCAAGCCAAGAACATAGTTGTTAATCAAACACCATGATCAATAAGATGAAATCAATTCACCAAAATAGCTTTACATAAAGCTTTTGCAAACAAATGAGCAACAATATCATATATTATTATGGAACTCAATGAAATACAATGAGAATGGGCCTTACTTATATAGGCAAAGAATAACAATCTAAGACCCAATCAAGGTCGTAGATCAAGCCATAAATCATCAAAAGAACTATTCAAGTCCATAGATTTAGGAGAGAACTAGACATCAAGGATCTAGTCAATACCATAGATCAAGGAAAGAACTATACCTAACAACTAGATAATATCTCCTAGTATCTAAATAAGATAAAATAAATATCCACACACATAAGTGGGTGAGGATAAATATAATAAAGGTAAATAAAGTACCTAGGTGGACATGAGCTAAGGTAAATACCTACTCTAAAAAAGTCCCTAGTTTGAAAAAATCAGAGCTTACAAGTAGATATCAAGTAATCAGGCGAGCATCCGGTTCCCTACCACATCCAAAATATTATACAGGCAACATATGCCACACCACTTTCTCCACCCAAGGTTGAGTTTCCGTAATAGGGGAACGTAATTCGCTGACTTCGTATGTAGTAACGAATTTCACAGATGGGGTCTTTGATCCTATTCTCACCAAGAAACCAAAGGCTCTAAGGGAGGAAACTAAAGCCGATTCTAGAATTTTGGGGATTCTGAGTCTTTTTGCTCTATAATTTTGACCACCACACTCACACAATATATGGTGCCTCTCGTGCACTAGTATCCTGAGCTCATATAGATTTGTGCACGTTGTTTCGACCCTGACTCCAACATCATAATGGGCACAAAATTTAGGTGGTGTTTACACCAAAGTCCATTAGGGATATGTTGGCCCTATCCTATGTGAAAATGGCCAACTTCTACAATATTCCCAAGCTCCGAAAGGTCTTGGCTCAATGCCAGAAAAAAATCACATTTCTCAACAGGGAGTTGCGATAATATGATTCAAGAAGTTTTGGGACACAAGGATTCCCAATTCCCCTTAAAATGTTCATGACAGACTCTCGGGATACCTACTCCATGGTGGCACTCATTTTCAACCATGACTCGGATATAAAAATCCATGAATGGCAACCTATGGCCCTTTTCCGAATGAGATTTATGAAAAGGAACAAGCGTATCAGTTTGACTTCACCGAGGTCATTGCAAAATTTATTTGTGAGTAGTTGGATTTGTTCCCTTTTAATTCCACCTTGGTACTCTTCCTATTTGTTCCACCTCATCTTATAAAAGAGCTCCAGGTTCCCTAGCTAATTTATGAACCTAATGCTATGGGACATGGAGGTGGACCCCAAAAGGTCATCCATGTATCTTCATGGACTCATGTGTTTTCTGCTCCTTAGACATGAATTTTCCAACTATTTTTTGTTTCACCCCTTCTATCTAAGTTTGACCCAGAGGAGGTCAAGAATAAAATGAATTATTCATTTGAGCCATCCTAGTGGAACCCTTGTATCCTTGTCACTATTTCTTTGGGTAATCATATTCAATGATCTAGTTACATGGATTCCAAGATGAATCCTTCATGCTTCCAATAATTCTCATGGAGAAAATGGTTACCTTAAAGATAACAAGGCAGCTTATGCTTCCTATGTAGAGTTTAGTGCCATTTGGAAGAAGAAAGCATTATTCATCGGGAGAGGGATTACCATCATTAAACTCAAGGAAAAGCATCTTCTCACACAGAAGTTGGCTTCCTATGGCTTCACCTTCATCCAATACACATGGATATATGACCCGATGATGGTTGGATGGTCAACACCTTATCCGAAATAGAGTCTCAAACTCTACCAATATAAATATAGAAAAAAAAATTGAAAATAGGAGGTCTCCTCAAGAGGACACTCCTACAAATTATGTTGAACTAAAAGACATCTTGATCCCACTATGGGATTATTTTCATCCACCAAATACAAATATGACCCCACTATTACTATGAATGATGGTTTGAGGGTGGCCCCTGTGGCATAATGGTGGAGCCCCTAGAAAAATTAAGGCCTATAAAAATATAGTCAATAAATTAAGCAAACAATGCTTAATTTTGAGGTCATACCCACTAATGAGAAGTGGGAAGAATCTTTGGGACGCCGAGCATGAATCGATATATAGGCAAGGAAGTAGTAGATATCCCTAAGGAGTAGCTCACGTGGCATACATTGGCATCTGTTGGCCCCTCTAGAAAAAAAAATGCCACAACCCCTCCTTCCACTCCTCAACAAGATCATACAGCCACACACCCATCATTCAAATAGTTTCAGTCCCTCGGGGTGAGGGTTAGTGGCTCAACAAGTGTTACTTTGTTGAGGTCACCAACCCATAGAATCCTCCGAGGAAGGAGTTGAAGTTAGTTGTTATCTCATTTTCCTCTACCCCTTCACATCCTCTTGTTCATCCATTTCCTATTCCTATCACTTCTCCAATGAGGTGCTCCCATTTCCATCACTCATACCCATCCTCTTCCTCCTACCAAATTCTCTCTTCTTCCTCTCGCTTCCCACCACCATTCCCACTTTCTCTCCCCGAGTTATGATAGACCCTTCTTTAGCTCTAGTGAATTCTCATCCCCGACAATCAATTACAATCCCTTACAACTACACTGTCACCAAGATTCCCATTTGTACCAGAGATATTCCCTTCCTCCTCTAATTTTTTGCATCAAGCCGAGACAACCAAAATGTCCCAAGATAAACAAAGGGAAGGAAGAAGAAAAAACAAATGACTTCGGGAGCAACAAGGTAGATGTAGTCATTATATGACCATCAACAGATCTCCCGACCATCTCCCAGATGATCCCCATTGTCCAAAATCAAAAGGATCAAATGCATCATGATGATTACTCCATCGATCTTGTTATGGTGGACCGAATCAGTTTTTTCCTCAAGATAAGGTCGATTTAATGAGCGAGACAACTTCCGTAGTCACCACTGACTACCTCAAAATCAGAAATAAGATGAATAAAATGGAGGCTAGCCTCCTACAAAAAAAAATCACTATAGCCCTCCTCAATTCTGAAATCAAGGAAAGAACAAAGAAATAGAGAAACTCCGCAAGGAGTTAAAAAAGGTAGCATCGCAAGAATCTCTTACAACTTCTCAAGCAAGGGCCACAACATAAGAATCCAAACTTGCACCATCCAAGGCTACATCTAGTTCACTTGATCAAGAGAATAAGCTCCTTCAGCATGAGGTTGATTCCAAGAAAGCATATGTGACTTTGCTCCAATCAAAGCTACGTACCTCAAAGGATGAGAAGGGAACCTGTAACCAAAGTTCAAGGCATTAGAAGATGTGGCCAAGGATTTGACCTAGAAGCTCACTCAATATCCCTAGAAAGGGGGAATCATCATGTTGGTGTAAGGATTATACACCTTTTTTCGCAAGAGAATCACCACGAAGGAAACAGACTTAGGTACCACACGTAGATTCATATCTGATGCACAAAGCCTATGTGCCAATGTGGAATCCTAATCCTCAACCATCAGCAGTGTTGTATCCTACAAGGTCCCTACATCATAGATGTTGGTTTAGAAGTTTATGACTCTTCGATGCCTCCCTACAAGGGTCTGACATTATAAACAGATAGATGGTTGTGGTAGATATTAGTAAGATTCTAAGTTGTAACAAGGTAGCTATCAAGTGCTAGAATCTCCGACTTAACTCTAGCCAAGGATTAAAGAGCAAAAGTAGTGAATCAAAGAAGTATTTCAATTGGTATTTCCCTCTCCCTTTCTTTATGACTCCACCATCCTATTAGAGGACCATTTTTAGCAGCTACTTATGGCCAAGCAACAAGATAAGATTTCTTTTAGTCTTTAAAGGAGGATTCTAGTGTAGCTGAGGTGGAAGCCATTCTGAACCCAATAGTAAAACTAGAGTTCCATTTGCATGTAATGATGCAATCTCCAAAAATTCTTTCACAAAGAATATTATTGAGCTAGATAAATCCTTTTAGGCTCTATAATGAGGACATACCCGACAAAGGCCGAATGGGTTGGGTACCAAGCTGCATTGAATCATCTCTAAGTGGTGTCTTTGAGCCACATTTTGAAATTTTGAAGTTTTAGAAGGATTTCCAGATTATTCCATGACTAGTGTAGAGTCCCTTAGTGATTCACCATAGCTATAAAATGATTTATACATTGTTTTGGGGATCTTCCATTAACGCTACCTTTTGTCACCCCAACCCCTTTTCCTTTCAAAGCATTTTTTTATGTTTTGTCAAGATTGATTTTCCTAAGTATGGAACTAAATGTAGAGGGAATCCACCTATCCCTTTGGTGCATTTTGGATAAGGCACATAGCATCAAGAACATTTGAGCAGCGAGAATCCTCCATTTGGAAAAATCGCAGCTAAGCGGCCCCAAGTGGGTTGAAAAGTCAAAAGATAAAGTGAAAGAGCTCAAAGGCCTCCATTTTCACCCTGGCGCAACTTCAAAAGGAGAAATAAAAGGAAAATCCTTTGGGTAGTGTAGAGTCTCCATGTATCATACAAGGAAACTTCCACCATCCAAGGAACCAATTAAAGAAGTGAAGGGCTTAAGGTTCGGTGGAGTGAATGTGATCTTAGGTCCCAAAACATGCAGTTGAGATCTGCTCCAAAGTTGAAGATCTCGTAGGTAAGAACTAAATGTAGGTGGTGGAAATATTAATGGAGGCACATTGAAGTAAGATCCACAAGAAATATATAAGAACTATCATGTTCTAATAGAAAAAATAGGGGGAATAGAGAAAATTAAGTTCAGAGCTTCGTAAGAGTAATTTAGGTTTAGTCTATTGTGTTAACTAGCCTTAGCAAGGCTCTGTTGTAAAGGAATATTGTAATCTGTGCCATTTTGGCCTTATGTATTGTTTTCTCTATTAATAAGAGTTCTTATTTTGTGCACTAAACGTTCACAATATTTTGTGTCCTTTATCTCTTCTTGTTTACTTTTATTCAGATTTTAGATGAATGTTTATAATATTATATATATATATATGCTACACGCCCTTAGATATTTTACATAAATCTATTCATTCACTCATGGTTATGTTTTAGTTTCATCTATCCTTTGATAATTTGAGATATCTCCAGAGTAGTTGATCATGTTGAAATATCTTCAATTAATCTAATAGATATTTCAATAATATCTCTGTGCTCTTTAGTAAAGTCTCAATGAATCATGTTAAATAGGATTTATTTATTGTTTTATTTTCTCTCTAACCCTTATCTCAACCCAAATCAAAGAAGAGCTAGCTTCTATAAAATCTAGAGGTTATCTTAGGGGCCAAGTCCCACATCTCTAATATTTCCCATGACTTTGGTGATTCATCTACAAATATAATCGTCAACAAGCACCAAGAAAAAGGGGGTGTTAGATAATTCTCGAGTCTACAAATGGAGAAGAATGAGCATGGAGAGGATGGACATGCATCACGAGACTGCAGCACATACAATACACCATTCCAATAAACAAGACATCATCTAAACTTTGTGATGGGAACAATAATATTCACAAAACACATGTGTCATGAAGAGAGCCAAGATAAAACAATAAACCCATGTAAGGTTAGAAGAATTAACACAACATTGATTTATTGCTCCATAGATTATGCACAATACATCATAGTATAGGGAGAGGAAACATTTCCAATATAGTGCTTAGAGTGAAGGATTTAAACCCCCAAATTCACAATAGGTCAGCTTAGAAGAAGAGGGGAGGAGCATGGAAAAAGTGTCTAACCCTTGTAAATGAGCTCCCCTTTACATTTTATAGAAGAAATTTTATAAGAGAATGGGAAATTTAGATTTTTAGGCCTAAAATCGCCTAAAAGGGGCACCATGTCTACTTGCATCATCTTATGGGAGCCCTTGTTGATTCCCATACCTCCTGTACTCTACCTTGTGAGGGAAGGATGTGTGCCCGTACTTCATTTATTACTCCTTCACACCTACCTAGGCACCTGTTTACATATGGGGAAGTTTCTTGCATTTTTAGGTTAATAAATTCTCCCAAATTCCATTTTTATCATCCCTTCCTCTAGAGGTTCGAATTACCACTCCATCAACTATAATTTCATGTAAATATGATGAGATAGTGTAAGATATCTCATTTTTAGTGGAGGGATCTTTTCCCGATCTATTCCCTCTACATGGTATCATGGTGAGAAGCTCGTTCAGCTTATTGGAGAGCTGGTACCGAACTCTTTCTACGTTAGCATGGCAGAACCTTGTCCCTTTCATCTCCCAATCGATGACTATCTCCTTGGCTCAATGGGTTTCATTTTTTTATATCCCACTTTGTATTGGGTATGCTCCTCCTTTGTCTCCAAGTGACTTGTTGCATGGTTCAACGTCTCTATTCCATGCGACCCGCATAATAATCTCCATGGAACTTGAATTAGTATCCTTATAATGCTTGACCCACCGAGCTCCTAATACTTCATGCCTCACAACACTACTACCGAATTGGTTGGTGGTTTGGCCTACCATGCCGAGAGACACCTCGCCTACTACCCCACCCATCGACTCATCACCGGCTTGGTCTCCAACCACCTCGGTGTACCCCCAAAACAAATCACCTTCAAAAATAACCTCCCATGGAATTCAAAGTTTACATGCCCATTTACATTGCAAACACTACCCCCACCTCCAAAATTTGAGTCCAAAAAAAGGGCTCGCCATGAGTTTTGGAGTTCAAGCTTTGACCACATCAGAATTTGGAAACTCGGTGGTACCCTAAAATATCCAATGCAAGATATTTTAAAACTCCTACATGCATCGATGCTTTTAATTCTAAAAGCGCATTAATCTGAATCATCCATTGGAATACGTGTTTCAAAAACTCCTTGCCACTTTCATACTTCACCTTGCCAATACTCCGAACCCCTAACTTTCTAAAGTGCAAAGTCACTTAGAATCCAAAGTGACTTGGTCCTATGATAATTTTCCCCTTGCAAAGTGAGAAACTCTCCTTAGCTAAGCTTGAACTCGAGCTATCTTGTTGTTGCACCTCTCGAGACTCCTTGAAATTTCCTCCTTCACCAACAAGCTCGAGCTCCAACCTATGTTACGTCATGCCCATCCACATGATGACTTTCCTCCACCTCGATTGACAAGCCATTGAGGTTTCACAACCCCCGCGAGCACCTTATCGACTCCACCCCACCACCTTTCTTCTAACCCTTCCCAATCTTACAATGACCCTCTAAGCTCATATACACGTACCTCATCCAAGAACTCGATGAGTTTCTCAAAGATTCACCCCGGCTTCACCTCGATGTTTTCCTATCGCAACCACATGGCGCTCCAATTTTCCCTAGATCACCAAGTTTCTCAAAGGCAACCCTCACTTCCTCTCGTGGTATCGTCATGGCCCCAAACGGCCCCAAGTCATCCTCCCCCTCTTCGTTTTATGCCCGTGAGCTCTCATGTGAGCCACCGTGAATGCTAACTTGTTGAGCTCTAGTCATATGTTGAGATTTATATCAAGCCCTGCATGATGCTCCCGCAAACTCTCAAAACCATCTCTCGAGTTGACTTGGCGAGTCAAGCTCCTGTAGAGCCGATACCCATGGCTCATCCGAGGCATTTGAAGACTCGACCTTCCAACACTCCCACCACTTAATGAGCTATTTTTAACCTAGCCATTTTCGGAAAGATTTTGAATTGGGCCATGATATTTAGATTTTTCCCTGATTTCCCCACACTAGTGGAATATGAAGGTTGAGTACAACACCCAAAAAAAAAATCCACATTTTCCCATTTTTCCTATTTTTTTGCATTTTTGCTAAATGTGGGCCCACTATAGCCCATTTTTTCACCTTGGGAAAATTCTGACCCCTTCAAAACCAAGAAGAGGAAAAAAATCCTCCGAATGATCTCAAACCGCCAAAATACTTCCAAATGTTTCTAAAACATGAAATTATGCCTGTAAACCCTAGATCCTCTTGTGAAGGTCCTATCCAATCCCGTGTCCAATTTTCTCCTATTTTCCATTTTTACCTAGGGGTAAAAATGGATAAAACCAATTTAATTTTCTTTACGATCGATGATTTTTCATAATCATTCAAGTCGTGTATCACTTAGACAAGCCATAACTTCATGTGGTGGATAACACAAGGTCGAGGAAAAGGAAAATGGAGGTAAGGTATCCTCCTCTTATTTCTCTAGTTCATCATGATCCCCCAAATCACTTTGTAGACTTGGGAATATTTCCATCCCCATCCATCTTTCCACAATAAATTCAAAACCCGTGTAACACTACAAACCCGTGAAACATAAAAGTTATATCAACCAAATAAATTCTACAAATTGGACAAACAAGTGAGGGGAATGATGTACCTCTAAATCACAAACCCCTAAGGCTTCCTTTCAGAATTGTCAAAAAGATGAAGAAAACAAATGTTTACGTGACAATGTGGGATGCTCTTTCTATCCTATCACAAATAGATCTCCTATGTGAAGCTCTTTAAGTAACTTCCTCAAGTTGATTCATTTTTTCAAAAGACTCTTGCTACTATCAATTTGTGCCAAGTAAAGGAATATCAGGTAAGAAAATTTATCAAGACCCCACCCTTTAATATGTCCTTAATTTTTGGCAAGCCTTTGGTTCATAATTACGTGATTGATTCATGGTATAGTACTCTGTAATGCCCAAGAAGATAGTTGATATCCTAAGTCTTAAGTACATCCCCATTTCAAAAGTTGTTTTGCAAATTGATGGATCAACCATTAGCATCTTAGGAATGATTAAATATCATGAGTTAACCTTTCATGCTTTCCCAAGTTTAACCATAACTCAAGATGTATTAGTCATTGACTTTCCTCCCTTGTTTTCCATTTTCCTATTAAGATATTCTCTTTGCTAAATTGGGTAGTTACTTGTCTTCATATTGGTATCATATGCTCCTAATAACAAGATATGGTACCATATTTACCATACAAGTTGAGCCTATATTTTCCTATCATGTTTATTCATATGACCATTCTTCTCTCCAATCTAATTTCCTGATTCAAGAAGGCCATGAAAAAGAGTTAGTTTCAGCAGAGAAGCTCATTTCTCCTTCAACTCTTGATATTTTATTAGATGAATGGGCTAAGGAAAATTATGAATTTGATCCCTATGATACAACTATTGAAACTGGTTTTGGTACCTAATGCCTTCTTGAGGAATAATCCACTCTATCTATCCCATTCAAGAAAGAAAATGATGAATATTCCAGACTATGGAATATGTTCTTTGATGGTTCTAGAAGTAAAAATGGCACTGGGGCAGGTGTTGTATTTATTTTTGCAATGAATGTGAAATTATTCTTTGTTAATAGATTATAGTTTACATGTTCTAAAAATGTAGCAGAGTATGATGCATTGGGGTATGGTCTTCTAATTACTGAGAAAAGACATATCAAAGCATTATAAATCATTGGAGACACCGAATTGGCCATCCATCAAGTTAGAAGGAAGTATGCCAAAAAGAATAAGCTTTTGATATCTTATAAGTATAGAGTTTATGATTAACTAAAAATAGGGATATATTATAGTTAATGTAATCTAGAACAACATGTAATTATAGTAAATAAATGTAGTAAATGAATATGGAGAATGACCCAAGAAATCATGAAAATGGAAATGTTAAACCCTAGAGTACTAAGAGAGTTAGAATGAACTCAACTAATTAGAGGAGCTCACTAGAATGTGTCATAGAAATGACTGGAGGAATAGGAAGAAAGAACGACTGTATAGAGGTCCTAAAAAGGATGTATCTTAGCTATCTAACTGGACTGGAGCACCTAGAGAGGGACTAGGGAACCTACGGGCACTCTGGTATGTAGAATGGGTGCCCTAGTCTATGAAAAGGTCCAAAATAAATTTCACAAGTTCGACAAGTGGTCTAAATCCCTTGTTTTTTCCTTAACTTTGTTGTACTACATAAGGTGTCATTGATAATCCAAGATGAAGGAAATACTTATAAGAGACCACAAGAAGTATCAAAACCCTAAAAAAGGAATGCAAATGAATGGGTCAAACTGACCTTAGCTACCACAACAATGGGCTTATTAACTGAGTGTTGCACTATATTTTAGACCCAAATATAGTTCTGGTGTGTGTGTGCATAATGTGCCCTAGGTTCTCTTGTGTCAATCACACTTTGTGAAGTAGAGAGCAATAAATAGATGTAAAAAAATGTAATATAATGTGTGCTTGGAATATAATAGATTCCCTCCCCCTATTCTTGTGTGATGTAGATTTTCTAGCCTTGTGTCTTATGATGGAGTTATGTAGATGCAAGTGATTTCTAATGCAATAGAAGGATGTAACTCTATATGGATGATAGTAGTGACTAGTGTTTGGACCTTCATTGTGGTATCATATCTTTATATTTATAGGGTTCTCTTGATTTAATTTTGTAATTAACCCCAAAATGGCAAACCATTAAAAAGATATAGATTTTAAATGGCTAGAAAGAGCCCAAAAAGTGGTGAGAAAAGTGCAAAAGGATGGGGTGCCCTTGGTGGGACCAGGTGCCCATGGGTGCCCCAAGTACTATCCTGGGCACCCCATTCAAGGCTAAACTAACATAAAGTAATGAAAAATGATTAAATATTTAGGTGTAAAAGGTTGGGAATGAAGAAATAAAATAAGAGAATATGGCCAAAAGACAGGGGTTAATTAGTACTTTCTTCACTCAATAACCTTCTAAATAGTAGTATGAGACCAGAGACTAAATAATTTTTAAAGTGCATGATTTTGTGTCTAAAATTTGGGACCTTTTTGAAAGTTTGTATGCTCTTAATATATAGGTGGTTCCAATGAAATTGAACAAAGAAGAAGATAAGATATTAGCCCTCGTTCACAATTCTCACCATCTTAGGAGATTATTCTAGGTAATCAACCACATATCAAGTTTTTTGGCTAGGCCATCCATTCCGAGATAATGAAACCAGCTAGCAGGTGTTGGAAAACTATGAATAAATTATTCAATTCATCCAAAATGAAGCTAAAATTTCCTCAAAATGCAATTTGATTTGCTCAACAGCTATGGTGATCAAATTATTCAGTTGAAGACAAACTAATTTCCAAAAGGATTAATCACTTTGGAGCATATTTTGAGTCTTGATTATGAATTGAGTGGAGAATATTAAAAACATAACGCAAAGAAATAATATTATCAACCAATCACTATTGCACAAGGTAAGGAGCTATTTCTTGGAAAGGTATGTGATGAAAATGAGAAGCAAGATTTTATCTCCTTGTGTCAAATATTCAATGATGTATTCTCATGGAATTATAAAGACCTTAAGGGTTTTGATCCAAACATTTTTCAACATTACATTGATCTTTATCCTATTGTCAAACCAATTAGGAAAAATCAATTTCTAGTTAACCCCAAGATAGAGCCCTCATGAGGAAGGAATTATCCAAACTAATTAAGGTAAAAATAATTTTTCCTATCAAATACTCTACTTGGGTGGAAAATATTGTTTTAGTGAGGAAGAAGAATGGAGAAATTAGACTTTGTGTTGATTTCAGAGATTTGAAAAAATCCTCCCTAAAGGATCATTATCCTCTACCTTCTATGGAGAAAATTCTGAAAAATAGTAAAAGGATCTGAAAGGTTTTCTATGCTTGATGGATACTCAGGTTTCAATCAAATCAAGGTTAGGGAAGAGGATTAGTTCAAGACTTTATTACAACCAAATGGGGAACATATGCATATCAGAAAATACCTTTTTGTTTATCAAATGCAAGTGCAACATTCCAAAGAGCAATGGATATTTCTTTTAAATGGTATATCAATGAATTCATCCTTGTCTATTTGGATGATATTACTATTTTCTCAAAGAAAATTAAAGATCATATCAACCACCTTGAGAAAATATTTGAGAGATGTAGGGGATATGGGGTGTCTCTTAATGCAAAGTGTAACTTCATGGTCCCTAGGGTTAAGCTCTTGGGGCTTATTGTTTCAAAGGATGGCATTTCCATTAATCCAGAAAGAATCTCAGCCATTCTCTTTCTTTCATTTCGAACTCACAAGAAATATTTGCAATCGTTCCTTGGAAATATTATCTTTGTTAGGAGATTTATTCCTAATTTTGCGGGATTATTCAGGCATATCACTCTAATGTTGAAGATGAATTCTATTTTTAAATGGACATCCGAAGGGAACAAAATCCTTTTAATGATTAAATAGGAAAATTTTCAAGCTCCTACACTTATCAACCCTGATTATGCTAAATATTTTATCCTATATGCATATGGAGATGAATCTAGTATTGTTATTGTTTTGACTCAAAAAAAATTTAAAGATTGGAACAGCTAGTGGATTTCTTGAGTCAAATCTTTGAAGGATTATGAATTTAGGTAAAATCACATTGAAAAAAAGGTATTTTCCATCATATGCATGCTAAAGAAATTCAAAAGTATGTTATACACAAATCATGTCAAGGTGTTAGCTTCACATTCTTGTGTGAGATACTTCATCATGGGAGTAGAAATCAATGAGAAAAGAGAAATATGGGTGACCAAAATCATGGATTATGATGTGACTATTAAATCCACTAAGTTGATTAGATGAGGTACCTCCGCACGCTAAAGTTGAACAAAATGTAAATCCTAGTGTGTGTAGCTAGATGGAAGACATGAAAACATTCCTTTGCTCGACGCATACCCTCCTAGTTTGAACAAAGCAAAGAGAAGACATTTGAGGCTGAGTCCATTTCTGTGCATTGATTGATGGGATTTTTTGCTAAGATGCATTAATGGTGTGTAGTTTGACCAAGTGTTAGCATAATTTCATGATGGATTCTCTATTGGACACTTCTCTATCAAGGCAACAACAATGAATATCATTAGTATGATACTTTGTGGCCTACACTCAACGTTGTTTTCATAAGTGGGTCATGAAATGCAAAGAATCCACTTTCTTTAGGTAAAAATAAATTGACAATGCTTCCCCTCTGACCAATCCAAGTGAATTATCCTTTTATGCAATGGGGTCTTGACTTGATCGTATGATCAATCCTCCTTCTAGTATTTGCCACAAGTGGGTGCATACACAACAACAAAATGCTTCACTAGATGGAAAAAAATTTCATGCTCAAGGAATAAAATGATTCCTTCATCCTTGACTTTCTTGAAGGTATTGTAACAATATTTGGTGTTCCTTAGACCATTATCTCTGATAATGTAAAATCCTTCCTTGGTACTAAAATTTCTGATTGGGCTCTTAGCCTTGGAATTTATTTGAAAACTTCTTCCAAGTATTACCCTCAAGGTAATGGTTTGGAAGTCTACTAACAAGCACTGATCGAGAATCATGAAGTGAATAATGAATGTCAACCAAAGGTAATGACATGAAAAGTTCTCATACACACTCTGGGTAGATCGAATCATGATGAAGAAGGCAATTGGTACTTCACCTTATAAGATTGTTTATGAAAAAAATTCAGGCTTCCTTCTCGACAATTATTATATTCCTCTTTTGTATTTCAAGTGTTGACATGTGATCTTCTTAAAGATGTGTTTTTTTGTTTTTGGAGATCATGCTTGATATGGATAAATCTTTTATGTTCTTAAGATCATTAGACTGGAATGGAATGGCTTCCTTGAATCCATTTTTCACTTCTTGTAGGTGAGTTGCAATCTGGTTTAAAAGTTGCAAACTTATCTCTTTATCTGACTCATCCTTGGATCAATTTCAGTGATCCAAGGAATGTTTTAAACCTCCTCAGTTGAATGAATGGTAAATTGACATTCCATAATTGAGGGACATGATGGACTGAAATTTGTTATAACAAGTTCTTTAATCTGTGTGAACGTGTTTCTATTCAGTTGTATGTTGTGCTTAGGTCCTTGAAGATTGATCTTGGTAGTCCATTGCTGACGTAAATGAAATGCAGCCTGTTCATGACATTGGAAGGATTCAGAATCCTAAAACTACAGGATTATCCTATGGAATCCTAAGTTGGGTAAGAATATATATATATATATATATATATATATATATATATATATATATATTCTAACCTAACCTAGCTATGTTACTTAATTGATTTTATTTCTAACCTAAGCCTTAACCTAAAAGAGAGTATGAAAAGGTTTCTAGGCTATCTAAATTAACCTAAAACCTAATGCTATATGGATATGATATGATCTAACCTAATGTTGGAATTACCTAAGGTAATGTGTTAAGGCCTAAGGTAAATATTCTAAACTAACCTAAGTTTAAGGATCTATCCTAAGCTATTTTAATGGGAACCTAATGGGTCGCATACCTCTAAGGCGATGGTTCCAATGGCATTTAATTTTTGATAAGGTTCTTAAAGGCATACGTACTGCTAGTTTTGGCAGGGGCTAGTTGACTTGGTAGAGGCTTATGTGGAAGTTTCACTAAAGATGGAATTGCATGTTAAATGTGAATTGGCATTCGCTGACTTGGGAGGTGGTGGAAAGGAAAGATAAGTGGGAAAATTGGAATTAATGGAATTTATTGGTCTCGATTTTTGTTCACAAACCATCTAGGAAACTTGGAAGGTAGATTTGTGGGAGGTTGTTGGTTTTTGCATGCTTTTCAGATTTTTCTCTACATGGAGCAAACTGGTTCTTCAAACCAAGTAGTTTGACTTGCACTTCATTGCTATTTTTAACTCACCTGGTCTATTTTCAATCATGGGAAGGTATATGAGGCATTTTGAGGAAAGTTGTTGGTTGGTTGATCTTTCGTGGAGGAGAAAAGGAGTTGGAAGCTCATCTGGAAGTCTCCTTCGATTTAGTAGAAGTGCTATCAGGCATGATAGGCTCTAACCATTAAGATCTCTTGCTTTCTTCTAAACGTTTCATTAAAATGACTCTGCTCTTTTGAGATTCTTGGCTTGCATGTTTTATCTAGTTATTTGCTTCTTTGGGTTTTGTAATCTCTGGTAAATTTGGGTTTGAATCCTTGGCAAAAATTAGTGTATGTCCTGGAAACTTTCTTTGTAAGGGTTAAATAGCTAAGCATGTATGAGAAACTTGTTTCTATGGCTCTGCATGTCATTTCTTGAACTAGTATTGGAAAGGTTGAGGCTATGACTGACCTTCATTGCTAGTTACTTGGTTTTGAGTTTTTGGGAACCTTGAGTTTCATCTGATCTTTCTTTAGGAGCTCGTGTTTGTTGAGCTTGAGCTTATATTTTAGCTCGTACTTAAACTTGTGTTTGAGCTCGTGTTCATTTAATCATGTCTTTGAGTTCGTGTTTAATTGAGCTTGATTCGGTGTTAGTATTTGATATGAGTTTTTGTTGGAGGTTCTTGTTACTCTAAACCATGTTTGGAAGCTTGGTTAATCCTAGACTATTGTTTGAAGTCCGTATGTAGCTCTGTACTCATGTTTATTCCTATATTATTTGGGACTATTAATGGGAGTTCATAACATATACAACACTCGTATTTTATTACTTGTATGGTTTCAAACTTTGGTGAGAAACTTGTGTTTCGTTGGAGTTGGAAATAGGGATTTTGATAAGATGTAAACTAGATAATGGAAGCCCTCTACTATTTTGAACTATTAATAGGTATTTGTATTATATATTGCCTCGTATTAAGATACTGGTGTATATTTGAACTCATGTTGGAGATTTTGTGATTCGACACTGTA
This sequence comes from Taxus wallichiana var. yunnanensis, assembly GCA_018340775.1. Classification (NCBI taxonomy): domain Eukaryota; kingdom Viridiplantae; phylum Streptophyta; class Pinopsida; order Cupressales; family Taxaceae; genus Taxus; species Taxus wallichiana. Next base: position 80,509,603 of record CM031236.1, on the reverse strand, counting down.
CATTTAATTTGTTACTTAGTGTGTGGAATTCATAACTACAATGAGGTATCGTTTTATTTGGTATCTTTTTTTGGGTTTTCTTTGTTTAAGATATAAACTGGAATGGGAACATGTTGTTGCCCTGAACCTGTAAATATTCTCTTGAGTGGTCCTGAACCTTTGTGAGAAGTTTGTGTTCAACATTGTGCTTGGATTTTGTATTTTTGAGTTCTGAACTGGTCGTATTATAGACATGTTTGATTTGGTTTTGGTATTGAATTGGGTTTTTACTTGCTTTTATGGTTTAAGCTCATAACTCTTTTGAATCGAACTACTTGCTCAAAGAAAAACTGGAAGAGTGGTTTAATTGGGTTGTTGGGTAATCTCTTTGAGATCTTGACTGAAATATCTTGTTGGTTTATTGTTCTTCTTGGAACCCCGATCTGTTTTCTCTTATAATAAGATGTTGAAATTTATTGTAATATAGTTTCTGTCTTGGTTGAGCTCATGGGTAATTCAGAGTTAGTTCTCTATTCGGGTTTTTACACCTCTTGTTGGGTCCATTAAGTGAATACCCGAGTCTTTTAAAAGGTTAAGGAAATTGTGATTCCTTAGGGATAGTGTGTTGTTTTTTGAACTTTCTTTGCTATGTTGTTCTGAACTGAAAAATGAACTCATGCTTTATTATGGTAAAGAATGTCAGGGAGATTGCAGTACATTTTCTTCTTACATTGAGTTGGCTTTGTTCTCTCTTCTGGGAGCTAGTGTATGAGCTTATTGTTTGGATTAGAAAGGGGAATTTGTTGTTAAGTGTAATGAGATGATTTAAGGATTGAATCATATTTTGAAAAGTTCCTTTTCTAGGTTGTTTGGTTAAGTTCATTTGATTGAAACCTTCTATTAATTATTCTCTTAGGAAATGGAGATTTATTATGTTGATTAGTCTTCTTGTACATATCATTTGACTAATCTGATGTAGAAAGAGATTAGATGATTAGGTTTGTTGAACAGAAAATGTAAACTGGTTGGTTGACTGTTTGATTCTATATTCACTCTTGGATTGAAATGGGATTTTTGATGAATATCTTAAATGCTGAAGTTTAAGGTAGTTGTCCTTTAAATGAGGTAGTCATATTCATGTTATGAACTTTTTTTGTTTTTGGATGTTTTGTGTTTGGGCATAGTTTGTAATGGGTATTCTTCTTCTTTTTCTTAGGAGTTAGATGAATCATCCTAATGAGAACCATGTTGTAAACCCTTCTTTTGGCTTAAAGCAAAGATAAATGTTGTATTCTATTATGATAGAATTGGGAACAATGAGATGATATGATCTGTTGTTTGCTTAAGGATAATTGATAGGATCAATTAAACTTTAATTCTATAAGGTCAGATGTTGTGGATTATATTTTGTTCTCCTCTTAGAAGTGAATTCAGATTGGTTAATGTACTTATTTTCCATTTTTATTACTTATATTGATATTTATGATATAATAATTATCTCATTAAAGAGAGTTGTTTTAATGGAACAATTATTGGAATGCACTTCATTTTAAGGCTTAGTGCTTATCATGCTCAGTTCATTGAACTGACCCGTGCTAGCAATTTTTGTAGATGGACTTCGTAAGTGATAAAAAAAGGCTAAACTTATGAGATGCATTGGCTGATTTAAATCTGATTCCTTGTGAAGAATTCTGATTCGTTCTTGAGATTGTATTGAAAAAGAAAAGTAGTATTCTTTTAGGATGAAGGTGGTTGTTATGCAGTACGCCTAAAGTGCATAAGGCTTGTAAATGTATAAGTTATAAAGATGAATTGAAAGATGAGAATTTACTTGTATTGGTTGTGTAAATTATCTTGTACTTGTATGAAAAAGATGGATTTCTATCTTGTTGATATTCTTCATATTATTTATATGCTTAATTGGTTATCCTTGATAAGTTGGATAAAGGGATTTAGTTCAATTTCCCTAATCAAAATGCAGCTTGCTAAGCTGTAGAATATGATGTTCTTATCTAAACTATATTATATGGTAATGTAATGTGTGTTGAACATACATTAAGAAATGTGGATATTGGGTAGGATATACCCTAACACTTAACATGTAGATAAAGACTCTTTATCTTTCTTAATTGAATATAAACCAAAAAGGTATGTTAATGTGATTACAATTTATTAGACTTCATTTTGTATGAAGTCTACTTTAATTGGATATATACTCAAACGTTGAACCTGTCTAAAAGTTATTGTACTTCTTAAATGAAACTTGATAACGTTGTTCGGTTATGGTTAATTGGTAGTTTAACTGTGTGATCAAACATTAAAAACAACCATAAGTATAATGAAGTTCTTCATGGACTAAATAAAGAAAATTTAGGAAAGAACTTATTAAGTGTTGGGTTAGGGTTTGGCAGGGTTGCTGAAATCCAGAAATAATCTAAACTAACAAAGTATTAACAATCTCCTTGGGGGTATGTACATCTCGATGAGGTAGTTTTATGTAGGATGTTGGCACATGCCAACTGTAGGGCTGTAATTTCAAGAAGGATTGGGTCTTCTTGAGAATACAACATTGTAGTTGACATGTGGCATCACCCTACCACATTGATCATCTAGATCTACACACAATAGGAACTCAGACTTGAACTTAGTTTCTCTCTAGGTCCGGATAGGAGCATATTTAGGATATGAATTAGCTTCCAATGGCTCAGGGTACGTTGGCACATCGGATGATTTAGGTCAACCAAGTATGCCCATTTACCCTAAGCCATTGTGAGTGTCTTCCTATAATAGGTTATGTTCCTATCTAGGGCTAGGGTTAAACCTAGAACAAGTGGATTGATGGTAGTCAGTAAAGACCAATCATGATAATTGAGGAGTGAGGTGAAGGATGTATTCCAATATGATGAGTATGTCATCTAGGAATAGTGACATACATAGTATGTTATAAATCTTTGGCCAAAGTATCACAAACTATGGTTGCGTTGTCCTATGTCACCAAGTTTAAAACAATGTGATATCAGATGAATATTGGTAGCAGATATTCAAATATGTTCTTTAAATAGATCACTCAATACCCGGTGTAGGGTAGGATGACAAAGTATATGAAGTATACGATATGTATTCGATACATAAGATAACATAAATAGATCAGTAGCTTATCGAGTTATGGAATGAATAGATCGGTGAATCACCGAGTCATTACAGTTGCATATGTTTATCCATTGAATTTGATTGGCATGGAATGTTTGTTCTAAATAATGTTATATTTAGAACAATGAACACTATAAAAAAAAAATTCCCTTGTTTCTAAAGTCTTAAAATGGGAATGTTACATCTTGGTATCAGAGCTGAAGGTTGCAGCTCTTGGACCTATTGTGTCCATAATCTGATGAAACTTAAATTTTCTTGTAATAGAAAATGGTGAGAACAAGAGGAAACACTGCAAATAACCCTCCACCTAAGGAAGGAGTAGCAACAACCCAAAAATTGATGAGATCCTTGCTGCCCTATTAGACACAAGAGATCGTTTGGCTATGCTTGAACAACAAGTAATGGGTAATGAGGAGGAAGAAGAAGCTGATAACAATAATCAGCCACCTCCAGGGGACAACGCCAATGTGGGTGTTGATAATAACAATGTTAACATACTTGTTCAACTTGAGAACAAAAAGGCTAGGCTAGCAACAAAACTCACTAATGACATAAAAATGATAAGTCCACCCAAGTTTGATGGCACCACATTAGGAGATGGGGCTGAGAACTGGCTCAGTGAGATGGAGAAATACTTTGCAATAAGAAATTTCTCAGAAGAAACAAAGGTGATATGGGGAGCATATCAACTTTCTCATGAAGCATCTTCATGGTGGGACAGCCACAAGGCTAAGTTGAACATTGATGAATCTAATATCACATGGGACCAATTTAAAGGTTACTTTAGGCAACGATGGCTGCCACAACTCTACTATGATCAGAAAATGATTGAATTTCAGAACTTAGCTCAAGGAAAGCTAACTGTAACTGAGTATTGGGAGTGATTTACAAAACTCCTTAAATATGTGCCTCAGTACCAAACTGATGAGAAGTTCAGGATACAAAAATTCATCATGGGATTGAATCCCGTTATAGGAGGAGAGGTGGATGTTCACAGCCCAACCACGATGGAAGGGGTTGTTGAAAAATCCATAAGGCAAGAACAAAAATTAAAGGCAATTTTGCTCATAAGGAGGAAGTAAGGAAGAAGAATCCCAACTCCTCTTCATCATCTCTTGCACCCAAGAAAGGACCATGGAAGAAATTCGAGGAAAAGTAATTTTTCATCTGATACAAATAAGAAAGCAGCAACAAACAAGTTTGTTGGTAATGCATGGAAATAACTTTTCCAAGAACAATAATAATGGACAGAAGTCCTATGGGGTTTGAATGATAACTCTAAGGATGGAAATAAACCTGAGCCTAGGAAGGGACCTATAGGAGGCTGTTATAACTATGGAAAAGATCATTATGCAAATCAATGTCCTTTGAAGAAGGATGATCGTAATCAAGCACAAGATACACACTGCAGTAGCTGACAAGTAGGTTGAGAAACAGGTCACACCCATAGAAGTTTTGGGTAAGTTATTTGGCTTACCAATAACTATTATTTTTGATACCAGAGCTACTGAATGTTTTATTTCTAGTAAATTAGCATCAAAATTAAAAAGAAAAGTTGGAAACATGGATAAAACATGGACTATATAGTATGGGAATAATGTTGTTCATATAGTTAGTATGTGTCTTTTTGGAGAAATCCTTGACTTACCTAACTTTTCCACTGAGGTTGATCTTTATGTTGCACCCTTAGGGTCTTATGATGTAATCATAGGTGTTAATTGGTTAGTAGAACATAAGGCTAAAGTGGACTATTTTGAAAAACACATTAGTTGTTTAGACGACCTACAAAAAACATCAGAGATTCAAGGTGTGAACCGTGAGATTTCTGTTAGAAAACTGTCAGCTATACAACTTAAAAAGGCCAAAAATAAAGGATGTACCTTATATGTAGTAAAAATTACTAAATCAATAGAAGAGAGTAGCGATATTATGGAACGATATCCACTGTTATGAGACTTCAAGTGATGTATTTCTGGAAGAATTTCAGGTCTTCCACCCAAAAGGGAATTTGATTTCACGATTGAGATCAAGCCTAGAACTGAACCTATTTCTAAGGCACCGTATCGAATGACTACTACAAAATTAGTAGAGCTTAAGGCTCAGTTGCATGAAATTTTTTCTCAAGGTTTGATTAGACCAAGTGTTTCACCTTGGGGAGCACCCATAATTTTTGTGAAAAATAAAGATGGAACACTTAGATTGTGCATTGATTATAGAATGTTAAACAAGGAAACAATCAAGAATAGATATCCACTCCCTAGGATTGATGATTTATTTGATCAGATGCGTGGAGCATCGGTATATTCAAGATAGATCTTTGATCTAGATATCATCAATTGTGAATTAAGGATGAGGATATTCATAAAATAGCTTTTAGAACAAGGTATGGACATTATGAGTTTACGGTTTTACCTTTTGGATTAACTAATGCACCTATGACATTTATGAATTTAATGAATAATATCTTTCAAGAATACTTGGAAAAATTTGTGCTCGTATTCTTGGATGACATTCTCATATATTCTAAAAGCATTGAGGAGCATCATGAGCATTTGAAAATAGTTTTGGAAATTCTGAGAAAGAGATGGTTGTTTGGTAAGCTATCCAAATGTTCTTTCTATGACACAGAAGTGCACTATCTGGGACATGTAATAAGTAAAGATGGAATTGTTGTAGATCCTTCTAAAATTGTAGCTATAACCGAGTGGCCTGCACTAAAGAATGTACATGAAGTTAGAAGCTTCATGGGACTTGCTTTGGCTACTATAGGAAATTTGTAAAAGACTTTTCTAAGATAGTTACACAAATAAATTCCTTACAGAATAAAGATAAAAAAGTTTTTTAGAGTGAGAAATGTGAAATTACATTTAAAACCTTGAAGGAACAGTTAACTTCAGCACCTATTCTTACAGTACCAGATCCTAATGGAGATTTTATGGTGGTAACTGATGCATCTGGTGAAGGTCTAGGAGGTATTTTGTTACAAAGTGGTCATGTTATAGCATACGAAAGTAGAAAACTTAAGTTACATGAGTTGAATTATGCTCCACATGATTTAGAGCTTGTTGTCATTGTTCATGCACTTCAAGTTTGGAGGCATTATCTTTTGGTAAACCATTTGAGTTAAAAATTGATCATCTTGGGTTGAAGTACATTTTCACTCAGCCAAATCTAAATGTAAGATAGTGAAGGTGGTTAGAGTTTTTGTCTCAATATGATTTTGACATAAGTTACATTAAAGGAAAAGAAAATAGAGTGGCTGATGCTCTAAGTTGTAGGAAGCACATTTCTGCTCTTATAACACTTAGAACTCAATTTAAGGATGAAGTAAAAAGTGTTATGGAATCTGATTCTTACTTTCAACAAGTAAAAGCAACACTTGTTGCAAATTCTAATGATTTGAGGTATAAAGGTTTTCACTTTGATAAAGAAGGAATCTTACGATTTGAAAATAGAGTCTATGTACCTTTGCTTAATGATTTGAGAAAGAAATTGTTAGCTGAATTTCACAATTCACCTTTTTCTGGACACCCTGGCATTACTAAGATGCTTACTGATATAAAACAACAATATTTCTAGAAAGGAATGAAAAAGGATGTTATTGATTTTGTGACACATTACCTTGAATGTCAACGTGTTAAAGCGGAACATATGCACCCAACTGGTTTATTGTATCCTCATATCATACCGCAGTACAAATGGTAAGTAATAAGCATGGATTTTGTACAAGGGTTACCTATGTCAAGAAATAAGCATGATGTTATCTTAGTAGTTGTGGATAAACTAACAAAGGTAGCACATTTTATTGCTGGAAATCTGAAGGATGATTCTCCTATTTTGGCAAGAAGATTTGTACATGAAATTTTCAGATTACATGGAGTACCTGAGTTAATCATTTTGGATAGAGATCCTAGAATGACATCAAGATTTTGGCAAATGCTTAATGCAGCTCTAGGAACTAAGCTAAATTTCAATTCTGCATATCATCCAGAAACAGATGGACAGACTGAAAGAGTAAATTAGGTTTTGGAAGATATGTTATGAATGTATTACATGGATCAATAGTATAAGTGGGAAGAGTATCTTCCATTAGTTGAATTCATATACAATAATACATATCATGCTTCTCTTAAGATGGCACCTTTCGAGGCATTATACGGAAGAAAATGTAGAACCCTGTTAGTTGGGATAACATAGAAGATAGAGAGGTAATTGGACCTGAAATTCTTACTGAAATGGAACAACAAGTTAAATTGATTCGTGAATGCTTGAAAGAAGTAGCAGATAGGAAAAAGAGTTACGTTGACTTAAAGAGGGTTGATAGGAAATTTAAACTTGGTGAGAAAGTCTTTCTTCAAGTTAAACCAAAAAAGAGTTCTATAAATTTTGGCAAGGCTGCCAAGTTATCACCTCATTATGTGGGACCTTTTGAGATAGTTGAAGTAATCAATGTTTAACATTACCTCTGCTTTGTCACGAATGCATGATGTTTTCCATATTTCTTTGCTTAAGAAATACGTTTTAGATTTATCACACGTGTTAAATTGGAATTCCTTATAGGTCTAGGACCCAGGAATAATCATGGTTAAACCCATACGAGTGCTTGAAACTTGTTAGTTGCATTTGAGAAATCAATAAATAAGTCAATGTAAAGTCCAAGTGGGACCAGTTTAATGAAGATAGTGCAACTTGGGAAAACCTAGAGGATATGAAAACTTCTTTTCCATATCTATTTGAACATAATTGATTTACGTGCATTGTTAGAATTTTTGTGATTTTTCTTCTATATATGACTATAAGTATGCCAGTTTTGGGCAGATATTTATAAGAATTGAACAAATAGCTATTTAATGTTGATTTCTAGAACTATAAGTTTTTGATATATTTGACTTATGATAAGAGAAGTGAATGAATTGATTTTCATTGATATAAATTGTTAAAATGAGGTAATCATCGAGACGATGATTATTTTTAGGAGGGAAGCATGTAACACCCTCGACAATTGTTATATTCCTCTTTTGCATTTCAAGTGTTGACATGTGATCTTCTTCTAAAGATGTGTTCTTTTGGTTGTTGGAGATCATGCTTGATATGGATAAATCTTTTCTGTTCTTAAGATCATTAGACTGAAATGGAATGGCTTCCTTGAATCCATTTTTCACTTCTTGTAGATGAGTTATAATCTGGTTTAAAAGTTGCAAACTTATCTCTTTATCTGACTCATCCTTGGATCAATTTCAGTGATCCAAGGAATGTTTTAAACCTCCTCAGTTGAATGAATGGTAAATTGACATTCCATAATTGAGGGACATGATGGACTGAAATTTGTTATAACAAGTTCTTTAATCTGTGTGAACGTGTTTCTATTTAGTTGTATGTTGTGCTTAGGTCCTTGAAGATTGATCTTGGCAGTCCATTGCTGACATAAATGAAATGTAACTTTCAGCTGACATTGGAAGGATTCGAATCCTAAGCTGGGTAAGAATATATATATATATATACTACCTAGCTATGTTACTTAATTGATTTTATTTCTAACCTAAGCCTTGTGCTAAGGGAGTATGGAAAGGTTTCTAGGCTATCTAAATTAACCTAAAACCTAATGCTATATGGTTATGATATGATCTAACCTAATGTTGGAATTACCTAAGGTAATGTGTTAAGGCCTAAGGTAAATATTCCTAAACTAACCTAAGTTTAAGGATCTATCCTAAGCTATTTTAATGGGAACCTAATGGGTCACATACCTCTAAGGTGATGGTTCCAATGGCATTTAATTGTTGATAAGGTTCTTAAAGGCATACATCTTTGCTTTAGATTTAGGGGGGCTAGTTGACTTGGTGGAGGCTTATGTGGAAGTTTCACTAAAGATGGAATTGCATGTTAAATGTGAATTGGCATTTGCCAAACTTGGGAGGTGGTGGCAAGGAAAGATAAGTGGGAAAATTGGAATTAATGGAATTTATTGGTCTCGATTTTTGTTCACAAACCGTCTAGGAAACTTAGAAGGTGGATTTGTGGGAGGTTGCTGGTTTTTGCATGCTTTTGAGTTTTCTCTACATGGACCAAAGCTGGTTCTTGAACCAGAAGTTCGACTTGCACTTCATTGTTATTTTTAACTCACTTGATCTATTTTCGATCATGGGAAGGTATATGAGGCATGTTGAGGAAAGTTGTTGGTTGGTTGATCTTTCGTGGAAGAGAGAAGGAGTTGGAAGCTCATCACGGAAGTCTCCTTAGATTTGGGAAAAGTTCTATCGGGCATGATAGGCTCTAACCATTAATATATCTTTCTTTCTTCTAAACGTTTCATTAAAATGACACTTCTTTTTGAGATTCTTAGCTTGCATGTTTTGTCTAGTTATTTGCTTGCTGGATTTTTTAATCTCTGGTAAATTTGGGTTTGAATCCTTGGAAAAAATTAGTGTATGTCCTGGAAACTTTTTTTGTAAGGGTTAAATAGCTAAGCATGTATGAGAAACTTGTTTCTATGGCTCTGCATGTCATTTCTTGAACCGGTATTGGAAAGGTTAAGGCTATGACTAACCTTCGTCGCTAGTTACTTGGTTCTGAGTTTTTGGGAACCTTGAGTTCCGTCTAATCTTTCTTTAGGAGCTCGTGTTTGTTGAGCTTGAGCTTATATTTTAGCTCATACTTAAACTTGTGTTTGAGCTCGTGTTCATTTAAGCCTGTCTTCGAGTTCATGTTTAATTGAGCTTGATTCGGTGTTAGTATTTGATATGAGTTTGTGTTGGAGGTTCTTGTTACTCTAAACAGTGTTTAGAAGCTTGGTTAATCCTAAAGTGTTGTTTGAATTCCATGTTATGTTTGTGGAGCCTATTTTCATGTTAGAGTGTGGTACACTTTCTATGTGTTACACTCGGGTATTTTTGGCGGCACAGTCCCGCTCGCCGGTGGCGGGTCGGAGGGTTTGAGGGGGTGAAGCCCCCCGATCGAATGGGGTTTAGGGGTGAAGCCCCCAAAGCAAATTTTCATGGGTGGTTTATTAACCCATGTGTAATGGGTAACCGTTATGGGCTATTTTTGGGCCCATGGTTTTTTGGTACCCATTGTTTTGATACCCACGGTTTTGTATCAAAATGCTTAAGCAATTGTCTATTTATATGGTCTTATGCATATGATAGACAAGACAAGAAAATGTATTACAGATGTGCTTTGAATTCGGGTGTGAATTTACAGCAGAGTTTGTTGAGCATAGCTCCAAATGAATCACAGGTATTGTATTGAGAGAGTGGAGGCTTGTAATAAATATGAGCAAGTGATTCTTGGTGGATGTAGCCCATATTGGGTGAACCATGTTAAATATTGTCTCTCTATCTTGTGTTATTTATTATGTACTTTTATTTGAGATCTCAGTAATATTTTCTCGCATATTAGTTTCTATTGTTACGATTACGTAAGGGATTCTTACGCATATTTTATCTCTTATTTCCTAACAATTGGTATCAGAGCCTGGTTTGGTTTGCTGAAGTGTTGAATCACAGGGAAAGTTTTTAGCTTGAGTGGGAGCTATGGTAGATGATGTAAGATCTAGGGTTGATAAATTCAATGGGTAGAATTTTAGTCTTTGGAAGATGCAGATGGAAGATTACCTTTATCAAAAGGATCTTTATACTCCGTTGTCTGAGAAGGTGAACAAACCCTCAAGTATGAGAGATGTAGAATGGGATTAGTTTGATCAGAAGGCACTTGGAATGATCCGGTTGTGTCTTGCATCTTTGGTATTATTTAATGTTTCAAAGGAAAAGACGACAAAAGATTTAATGGATGCATTAGGGAAGTTGTATGAAAAACCCTCTACCTCTAACAAGATATTTGTAATGAAAAAAGTTTTTTAATATGAAGATGTCTAAGAATAGTTCAGTAGCAGATCATTTAAATGATTTCAATATGGTTTTGAATATGCTAGCTTCAGTTATAATAGAATTTGATGAAGAAGTTAGGGCTTTATTAATTCTATGCTCTTTACCTGAAAGTTGGAATAGCTTGGTAATGGCGGTAAGCAACTTGGTTCCAGCTAACTTGAAGTTGAAGTTTGAGGATGTTGTAGGGGTGATTCTAAGTGAGGAAATGTAAAGAAAAATCCAGGAATCTTCTACTTGAGGAATGCTTTGAAAGTGGAAACTAGAGGAGATAGAAGAATAGAGGAAACCGTGGAAAATCAAAAGATCGGGCAAGATCAAAATCAGAGAACAAGATTGTATTCTAGAATTGTGGAAAGTCTGGGCATGCAAAGAAGGAAGGCTGTTGGGAGCTTCGGGATAAGAAGAAACAACAAGAAGAAAACAAGGAGGCAAATGTGGCATCGGGTAATGTATGCCAGATGCTTTGATTCTTTCTTTGCATAATATTACCGAATCTTGGGTTTTAGGTTCAGGGCTTCTTTTCATGCTACTCCACATAGGTATTATTTTTTGATTATGTTCAAGGGGATTTTGGGCCTTTGGTGATGATGAGCCTTACAAAGATAGTTGGAAAAGTTTCTATTCAGGTTAAGATGCGAATGGGAATACATGGTTATTGAAGGATGTCGACATGTGCCTACATTAAGGAGAAATTTGATATCGGGGGGGCAATTGGGAAGTGATGGTTGTCTTTCGTGATATTTACTGGTGACTCTTGGAAGGTTACCAAGGGTGCTCTTGTGGTGGCAAGAGGTAAGAAGGTTGGAACCTTTTATTTAACCACCGATAGTACTAATGATTGTAATCTTGTGGCTTCAGATGCAGATACAACATTATGGCAATATAGGCTTGGTCATATGAACCATAAGGGCATGGACATCATAAAGAAGAATTTTCTTGAATATATAGAAACAGGTTTGGATTTTGTGAGAACTACATATATGGGAAATAGAAGTGATTAAGGTTTCTTAAGGTTAGACCTACGAAGAAAGAGAGTAAGTTAGAGCTGGTACATTCTAATGTGTGGGGGCTAGCACTGTATCATCTCTTGGGGTTCAAGTTATTATGTTGCTTTTATCGATGATGCAACAAGGAAAGTTTGGGTTTATTGTATTACAAACAAATCTGATGTATTTGATACTTTTGTTAAATGGAAAGCCTTGGTAGATAATGAAACAGTCTTAAGTTAAAATGTCTCAGTCAGATAATGGAGGGGAGTATTGCAGCAATAAATTTGATGATTATTGTTCTAAGAATGGAATATGTGGGCAAAAGACGGTTCCAGAACTCCACAAAGAGAATGGGGTGTCAAAAAGGATGAACATAACAATAATGGAATGTGCTAGGAGTATGAGGATACATGCAGGACTTGCCTCTTTATTTTTGGGAGAAGCGGTGAGCACAAATGTGTACTTGATAAACAGAGGACCCTCAAGTGCCTTGGATGGAGGCATACCTGAGGAGGCTTGGTATGGTAAGAAAGTTGATTATTCATTTCTTAGAGTCTTTGGATGTGAGGTGTTTGTTCATATAGACAAGGATGATAGGACCAAGCTAGAGGCTAAATCAAAAAATGTACTTTCATTGGTTATGGTGGTGATGACTTTGGATATAAATGTTGGAGTATTAAGGACAAGAAAATCATTCAATCTAGGGATATGGTCTTTAATGAGAAAGTCATGTATAAAAATAAGTTGTAGAAAATAGGAAGAATCCAAGAAAGAATATGCAGCGGTAGAGGATCTTACAGATGGGAAAGTGACACATGAATCGGTTCAGAACCCCCAGAACTCAAACTATATTGAGGAGGTCTTCTAGGGTAAGAAGAGAACCTGAATGTTTTTCTCCTTCTCTTTATTATTTATTACTCACTGATAGTGGAGAGCCAGAGATCTTTGATGAAGCAATGCAGGTAGATGCCAGGAAGAAGTGGGAGCAAGCCATGGATGAGGAGCATCAGGCTCTCATGGAGAACCAGACATGGGATTTGGTGAAGCTACCGAAGGCAAAAGAGCATTATAGAACAAGTGTGTGTTTAGAGTCAAAAGAAAAGGAGGAAAGAAAATATATAAGACCCGGTTGGTAGTCAAGGGGTTTGCATAAAACAAGGTATAGATTTTGATGAGATTTTTCTCCTATAGTAAAAATGACTTCTATTAGAACTTTCAAGGAATAGTTGTAGTAGAAGACTTGCACTTAGAACAATGCTTGATGTAAAGACTACATTTCTCCATGGTGATTTGGAGGAGGAGCTATATATGCACGGAGCTGAAGGATATGAAGTTAAAGGTAAAGAGGAGATGGTGTGCAAAGTGAAGAAGAGCTTATATGGCTTCAAACAAGCTCCACGTCAATAGTATAAGAAGTTTGATAGCTTCATGATGGAGTAAGGTTATATTAGATGTCATTCGACCATTACGTGTATACAAAGAAATTTAAGGATGGAAGTTATATTATCCTGTGTTTGTATGTTGATGACATGTTGGTTGTAGGTAAAAACATGCATGAAATAAAAGTACTCAAGAAACAACTAAGTGAATCCTTTGATATGAAGGATTTGGGGGTAGCCAGACAAATCCTTGGTATGAGGATAACTCAGGATAGAAAGGAATGGAAGCTGACTTTATCTCAGGAAGAGTACATTAAAAGGTATTGGATAGGTTTAACATGTAGTATGTTAAACCGGTTGGGACTCCTTTGGCAGGCCATTTTAAGTTATCAAAGAAGTAGTGTCCTAAGACAGAGCAGGAAAGAAACCAGATGTCCATGGTACCTTACTCATCGGTTGGTAGTTTGATGTATGCTATGGTGTGCACTAGGCCTGATATTGCCCATGTAATGGGAGATGTGAGTAGATTTATGAGTGATCTAAGTAAAGAGCATTGGAAAGCAAAGAAAGTGGATCCTTCAGTATTTGAGAGGGACCATGGGGACAGTTTTGTGCTATAGTGGATCAGACACCACTTTACGTGGTTATGTAGATTCAGACATGGCTGGAGATGTTGATAGCAGGAGGAGCACAACATGTTATATTTACACTGTAGGTGGGACAGCAGTGAGTTGGATTTCATGACTACGAAGTGGTGGCTTTATCAACCATGGAGGCTGAGTATGTTGCTGCCACAGAGGCAAGCAAAGAGATGATTTGGTTACAACAATTGCTTGAGGAGTTGGGGCATAAGCAGAAGGAATGTAAGCTACATAGTGATAGTCAAAGTGCTATACACCTAGCTAAGAACTCTACTTTCCACTCCAGGATGAAGCATATACAGTTGAGATATCACTTCATCAGGACAGCTTTGGAAGAAGATAAGTTGAAGTTGGAGAAGATTCATACTAGTCAAAATCCTACAGACATGATGACCAAGGTGGTCACAAGGGATAAACTAAAGCTATGTTCAGCTTTGGTTGGCCTTCGTGGATGACAGTGAAGGGTTAAGAAGCTTGCTCAGTGGAAATCAGTCTCCAAGTGGGAGATTGTTATGTTTGTGGAGCCTATTTTCATGTTAGAGTGTGGTACACCTTCTATGTGTTACACTTGGGTATTTTTATGGTAGTCCCACTCGCCGGTGAGCGGGTCAGGGGGGTTCGGGGGTGAAGCCCCCAATCAAATGGGGTTGGGGGCAAAGCCCTGAAGAAAATTTTCATGGGTGGTTTATTAACCCATGGGTAATGGGTAACTATTATGGGTTGTTTTTGGGCCCATGGTTTTTTTGGTACCCATTGTTTTGATACCCATGGTTTTTTCCCATGGTTTTGATACCCATGGTTTTGTATCAAACTACTTAAGCAATTTTCTATTTATATGATCTTATGCATATGATAGACAAGATAAGAAAATGTATTGCAAATGTGCTTTGAATTCGGGTGTGAATTCAGTAGAGTTTGTTGAATATAGCTCCAAACGGATCTGGGTATTGTATTGAGAGAGTGGAGGCTTGTAATAAAATACGAGCAAGTGATTCTTAGTGGATGTAGCCCATATTGGGTGAACCACGTTAAATATTTTCTCTCTATGTTGTGTTATTTATTCTACACTTTTATTTGAGATCTCGTAATATTTTCTCGCATATTAGTTTCTATTGTTGCGATTCTGTAAGGATTATTTCGCATATTTTATCTCTTATTTCCTAACATTCCATATATAGCTCTACACTCGTGTTTATTCCTGTATTATTTGGGACTGTTAATGGGAGTTCATAACATATACAACACTCGTATTTTATTACTTGTATGGTTTCAAACTTTGGTGAGAAACTTGTGTTTCGTTGGAGTTGGAAATAGGGCTTTTGATAAGATGTAAACAGATAATGGAAGCCCTCTGCTATTCTGAACTATTAATAGGTATTTGTATTATATACTACCTCGTATTAAGATACTTGTGTATATCTAAACTCATGTTGGAGATTTTGTGATTCGACACTGTACATTTAATTTGTTACTTAGTGTGTGGAATTCGTAACTGCAACGAGGTATCGGTTCTATTCTAGTATCTTTTTTGGGTTTTCTTTGTTTAAGATATAAACTGGAATGGGAACATGTTGTTGCCCTAAACCTGTAAATATTCTCTTGAGTGGTCCTAAACCTTTGTGAGAAGTTTTTGTTCAACATTGTGCTCAGATTTTGTATTTTCAAGTTCTGAACTGGTCGTATTATAGACATGTTTGATTTGGTTTTGGTATTGAATTGGGTTTTTACTTGCTTTTATGGTTTAAGCTCATAAATATTTTGAATCGAACTACTTACTCAAAGAAAAACTGGAAGAGTGGTTTAATTAGATTGTTGGGTAATCTCTTCGAGATCTTGACTAAAATATCTTGTTGGTTTATTGTTCTTCTTGGAACCCCGATCAGTTTTCTCTTATAATAAGATGTTAAAATTTATTGTAATATAGTTTCTGTCTTGGTTGAGCTCGTGGGTAATTCAGAGTTAGTTCTCTATTCGGTTTTTACACCTCTTGTTGGGTCCATTAAGTGAATACCCGAGTCTTTTAAAAGGTTAAGGAAATTG
This sequence comes from Taxus wallichiana var. yunnanensis, assembly GCA_018340775.1. Taxonomy (NCBI): domain Eukaryota; kingdom Viridiplantae; phylum Streptophyta; class Pinopsida; order Cupressales; family Taxaceae; genus Taxus; species Taxus wallichiana. The sequence continues at coordinate 80,493,539 of CM031236.1, read as the reverse complement.
TGATTCCTTAGGGATAGTGTGTTGTTTTTGAACTTTACTGCTATGTTGTTCGAAACGAAAAATGAACTCATGCTTTATTATGGTAAAGAATGTTAGGGAGATTGTAGTACGTTTTCTTCTTACATTGAGTTGGCTTTGTTCTCTCTTCTGGGAGCTAGTGTATGAGCTTATTGTTTGGATTAGAAAGGGGAATTTGTTGTTAAGTGTAATGAGATGATTTAAGGATTGAATCATATTTTGAAAAGTTCCTTTTCTAGGTTGTTTGGTTAAGTTCATTTGATTGAAACCTTCTGTTAATTATTCTCTTAGGAAATGGAGATTTATTATGTTGATTAGTCTTCTTGTACATATCATTTGACTGATATGATGTAGAAAGAGATTAGATGATTAGGTTTTGTTGAAATAAAATGTAAATTGGTTGGTTGGATTTGATTCTATATTCACTCTTGGATTTAAATGGGATTCTATTCTGATGAATATCTTAAATGCTGAAGTTTAAGGTAGTTGTCCTTTAAATGAGGTAGTCATATTCATGTTATGAACCTTTTTTTGTTTTTGGATGTTTTGTGTTTAGGCATAGTTTATAATGGGTATTCTTCTTTTGTTTCTTAGGAGTTAGATGAATCATCCTAATGAGAACCATGTTGTAAACCCTTATTTTGGCTTAAAGCAAAGATAAATGTTGTATTCTATTATGATAGAATTGGGAACAATGAGATGATATGATATGTTGTTTACTTAAGGATTATTGATAGGATCAATTAAACTTTAATTCTGTAAGGTAGATGTTTTGGATTATATTATGTTCTTCTCAGGAAGAGAATTGAAATTGGTTAAGTGTACTTCTTTTCCGTTTGCTATTACTTATATTGATATTTATGATGTAATAATTATCTCATTAAAGTAGAGGTGTTTTAATGGAACAATTATTGGAATGCACTTCGTTTTAAGGCTTAGTGCTTATCATGCTCAATTCATCGAATGACCGTGCTTAGCAATTTTTGCAAATGGACCTCATAAGTGATAAAAGAAAGCTAAACTTATGAGATGCATTGGTTGATTTAAATTTGATTCCTTTTGAAGAATTCCTATTTGTTCTTTAGATTATATTGAAAAATAAAAGTACTATTCTTTTAGGATGAAGGTGGTTGTTATAAGACGCCTAAAGTGCATAAGGCTTGTAAATGTATAAGTTATAAACATGAATTGAAAGCTGAGAATTTACTTGTATGGGTTGTGTAAATTATCTTGTACTTGTATGAAAAAGATGGATTTCTATCTTGTTGATATTCTTCATATTATTTATATGCTTAATTGGTTATCCTTGATAAATTGGATAAAGGGATTTAGTTTAATTTCCCTAATCAAAATGCACTTGCTAAGCTTGAGAATATTATGTTCTTATCTAAACTATATTATATGGTAATGTAATGTGTGTTGAACATACATTAAGAAATGTGGATATCTTTGGGTAGGATATACACTAACATTTAACATGTAGATAAAGACTCTTTATCTTTCTTAAGCGAATATAAACCAAAAGGTATGTTAATGTGATTACAATTTATTAGACTTCATTTTGTATGAAGTCTACTTTAAGTGGATATATACTCAAATGTTGAACCTATCTAAAAGTTATTGTACTTCTTAAATGAAACTTGATAATGTTGTTTGGTTACGGTTTATTGGTAGTTTAACTTTGTGATCAAACATTAAAAACAACCGTAAGTAAGTATAAAAAGTTCTTCATGGACTAAATAAATAAAATTTAGGAAAGAACTTATTAAGTGTTGCCTTAGGGTTTGGCAGGGTTGCTAAAATCCATAAATAATATAAACTAACAAAGTATTAACAATCTCCTTGGGGGTATGTACATCTCGATGAGGCAATTTCCATAGGATGTTGGCACATGCCAACCGCAGAATTGTACTTTTGGGAAGGATTGGGTCTTCTCTAGAAGACAGCATTGTGAGGTTACATGTGGCATCACCCTACCACATTTATCATCTAGATCTACACACAATAGGAAGTCGGACTTGAACTTAGTTTCTCTCTAGGTTCGGATAGGAGAATATTTAGGATATGAATTAGCTTCCAATGGCTCAGTACGTTGACACATCCTGGATGATTTAGGTTAGCCTATTATGCACATTTACCCTAAGTCATTGTGAGAATATTCCTATAATAGGTTATGCTCGTATCTAGGGCTAGGATTAAACCTAGAACAAGTGGGTGATGGTAGTAGTAAATATCAATCATGATAATTGAGGAGTGAGGTGAAGGACATATTCTAATATGACGAGTATATCATCTAGGAATAGTGACATACACAATATGTTATAAATCTTTGGCCAAAGTATCATAAACTCTGGTTGCATTTTCCTATGTCACCAAGTTTAAAACAATGTGATATCGATGAATATTGGTAGCAGATATTCGATATGTTCTTTAAACGAGATCACTCAATACTCGGTGTAGGGTAGGATGACAAAGTATATGAAGTATACGATATGTATTCGATACATAAGATAACATAAATAGATTGGTAGCTTACCGATTTATGGATTGAATAGATTAGTGAATCACCGAGTCATTATAGATGCATATGTTTATCCACTTTGAATTTGATTGGCATGGAATGTTTGTTCTAAATATTGCTATATTTAGAACGAGTGAACACTATAAAACAAATTTCCTTGTTTCTAATGTCTTAAAATGGTAATGTTACAACTTACCCTATCACACGTCAACCATCTTTGCGACGTGCATCAAGCATTTCCTATCACATGAAAACCACCGCTTCTTGACATGTGATAACCATTTTATTAATTCACGTCAATCATTTCACAATCACGCGTGAACAACCATTTGTTATTACACGTCATCCTTCTTGACGTGCATCAACCATTCTCCTATTAGGTGTCAACCATTCCCCTTTTTCACATCACCACCATGTCTTCCTGTCACACGTTAACCATTCCTTGTTGGCATGCATCACCACCTTCCCTCATTGTCACGTGACAACATTTCTTCTTTTCGTGTGACAACTCATTCCCTTGTTGGTGGCAACTCCTTCTATTCTTATCGGGTGTAGTTGGTGGTTCCTATCAGTATCTGTAAAGAATTTCAGCTATGAACCAAGCATTAATTGCATCGTAGAAGGTAGAAACAACCGGTTTAATTAGTTTTGGTGCTCATGTTCGAATGCAAGAAAATTACTATTGGAAAGTGAACCGGTATGGTCACCCATACCTCTGTACAAGAAATTAATGAAATTTGTTGGTTAAGTAGCTCACCTTTCTCTATATATGTGAAATTCTACATCATTTTTTAGGGGGAGACATTCTGGAATGTAAAAGAACTCTTCCAACAATTGTTTTAGCACTCTTGTGAGCCACAGGCCTTGAATTTATGTTTTTTTGTAAAGGAATTTTTCTTTGTGCCTATATTGTAATGTATTCTGCATAATTTTAAGCAATGAAATGGATGTTTTGTGTATTTTCTTTCCCTAGCTTGAGTTGTATTGCCTCCTTTTCCTTTTATTAACTTATTTGGTATATTATACATGTTATATTCTTTTGTAGGACTTAAATCATTGTGCTCTATGAAATTAGAAGTTTGAATGTGTTCTTTGAAGCTGTGGAACTTTTTCGCCCTCTTCTACCTCATTTTCTTCCATTTTAACTCACGAAGGATATCTCCACCCCCTTTTCTTGGTGTTATCATCTCCCTTGGTTTAGGACTTTCATTTTATGCATCTCTTTCTTCCCTAGTTCCTTGGAAATTCTAGGTTAGTGTTAGAATAGTTACATTTCCCTTTCTAGGAGTAGTTTTATTATTAGAATAAGTAGAGGAACCAACCTTTTCTAGAGGTTTGTGTCATTTTGAGGGTCCCACACCTTGAGACAATCCCATGTTAGTCAAAATTAGGGTTTTATAATGTGTAAATCCTAGGATGCTACTTTTTTGACATAACAATTACCTTCACTTGAATTGGCTAAGAAATTAGAGTTTGAGGTGCAAATCATATTGGAAGAACTAGTTGAGCTCGAGGAATTGATAAATTCTACCATGATTAGGTTACAAAAACATAAAAAATCAATCAAAAAGTGGTTTGATAAAATCACTAGAGATCTAGCATTCAAGATAGTTGACCTTGTTTTAAATTGGGATGTTGACAGAGCTAAATCGGGGTGATATTATAAGTTTGACGTAATTTGGAGTGGATCATATATCATTATTTCTTGCAAAGAGGCCAACTCTTTTGAGTTGTCTTAACTTGATGGAAACACAATATAAATCCCAAAAATGGGATTTACCTTAAATATTATCATTAAGTTATCTCATTGCATCTTGTACATAGTCGATTAGTTTTCAATTCCTCCCAAGTAATTTTATCACATTTCTTTGTTGGTATTATAGGTTTCCATTTCCTAAGTGTTTTGCATAGTGTTTGGTCATTTTTTCTTGGCATGGTTGTTATAATGTTTCATGAGGGACTCTAAGAATATATGTTTTAGAGTGGTGATTTAGGTGGATCTAGGGGAGAGATATTCAAATTTCATATTAGTACTAGATTATCGAAAGTTGAATCCATACCAAGTGGATGCTTCAAGGAAACTAATATTTGTCATATAGCAGGAAGATGTCCCTAAAATTCACCAAACTATTGTCAAAAATTACTCCCCATAATTTTGAACAACTTGTAAAAAAATTCATATCCATTTTACTCTAGGAAAATTGTAGTATATGAAGCTAGCCATCCATGGAGGGTAGGACGTTGTGTTCCATGGGATTTTCCAACCAGTAGAACAAAAAAATCATCTTGGGACTTGGGTAGAATTTTGGGACTTTGCGGCATAAAATTAAGTGTCATAAGTCAAATCAAGTTAGGTACTTGTGGGTTTTAAGCCCACGAGAGGTTTGAAAATCATATAAGGACGAGAAGACTGCAAAACAAAGGAAGTGAGTGGATAATTCTTTAGGTAAAATTGGTCAACTAGTGAATAATTCAAATCGTGGGGTGGCCTTTTGTAAAGGATCAAAGTGTACGGATAAGCCACAAAAATTGTGAGACATTGAATCAATGTTCCACATGTGTATCAAAGGTTAGCATTCCATGGAATTCAAAAGTCACGAGAAATCTGAAGAACTCGCCGACAAGTAAAATATTATGAGACATTCAAAAAATTCAAATATTTCAAAAGGCCTACAAAGAAGGGAGGAATGTAGAAAAAATATGAAATGAATGATGTGGAATTTTATCCATAACTCTCATTGTGGTTAACCGAATCAAACAAGCTTGGTCTTGTTGGAAATGTCTCATTAATGGAAACATTCTAGGATCAACAATTTCATAATTTGATGCAATCTCAGGGATCATAATTCCAAACATGGGTTTAAGATAGAAAGGGACAACCTTGAACACTCAAAGATATCAAATCAATCCACAACTACCAGCATTAACAAGGAAAGGTGTCCCCTTTCCTTCTTTAGTTTAATAACATATGGACATAGTCTTTCAGAGGTGACCATGTGGTTGCACAAGAGATTTAATGATTTTTGGTCAAAGTGGTTGTTGATTGAAATTTGAGTTACATTTATCTTTCTCCCATCTTTTTATATCCGTAGAATAATGTTCATTTGTAAAGGTTGGACCCTCTTAAATTACAATAGCATTATTCGAGTAGTGTTCTCCTTTGCATTTTAATTTGTAGGCCTCGAGATATGACCCTCTACATGTGGATACTTGCCTATTTCCACCATTATAATCGATTGTGCATCTCTTGTAAGTAATAAAATATTAATTTGTGGCTATTCTCTTCCCTAGTTAGTGTTTTTTTACATCTCTTTCCTTTCCTTTGTTGTATTGGTTTGTTGTGAATTGTATGTCCCTTGCAGGTTTATTTTCTATTGTGCTCCATGAAATTGAGTGTGTTTTATTGTCACTTCAAACTATGACACACATATATGCCCTTCCGTGTTCATTTTCCCTCATTTTCAATCATCTGAGATTGTTCATCCCCCTTTTTTTGGTGTTATCACCTCTCCTTAGTTTAGGTTTTCATTTTCATGCATTTCCTTCTCACCCAGGCCCCTTGGAATTATAGAGTAGTATTAGGTAGTTGTATTTCCCTTCCTATGAGTATTTTTAGTAGTAGAAATAGGTATAGGAAGCGGACATCTCTAGAGGTTTGTCTAAAGTGCAAGGTCCCATAACTTGGAGACAACCCCATGTTTCCTCAAAACCCCATGTCATCTTAATTTGGGATGGGTAAAATTTTGAGCTCCAACATTTACTTACCATTTTCTCTATAATCTGAACAAGATTCTTGTTTGAGGCCTCATCTTTCCCGTTACCTCTAGGGTAATAAGGGGTGGACCATTTCATGTGGATTTTGAAGTGTTGGCACATTGCCTTCACTTGTTTATTTTGAAGAATTTACCATTGTCAAATATAATGGCGAAGGGATTCCATAGCGGTAAATTATATAGTTCATAATGAATTTGGATATTTGAACACCATTAACCTAGGTGAGAGGAACAACTTCCACCCATTTGGTAATGTATTCAGTGGCAGTGATAATGTTCTTATGGCCATTAGAGGAAGTTGGTGTGAGATTTTCTATGAGATCTAGTCCCCATTTTAAAAATTGAAACATGGTTGTGGTTGGTTAAAGATGTGATGGAGCATGTATGAGATTACCATGTTTCTGACATAGTAGACATTTATTCACATAGTGACAAAATCTATCTCCATAGTAGGATAATAGTATCCCATGTGCAAAAGCTTCTTTATGAGGACCATTCCACTAGTATGACCACTGCATATGCCTTCATGTACCTCTTTGATTTCTTGGGCAATTTCCACCAAATTTTAACAACGTAATGAGTCCCATCATAGACTCGACGATAGAGAGTTCCCAAGTAGGGTATAATGTTCTATTCATTGGATAAGGGTTCACTTTTAAGAATGAGAAATGTCGGGAGGGAGGGTACCATCTTGTAAGTAATTAAATATATCAAGGTACTATGAGGAAAAGGGACCAACAACTTCACACACCAAACATGATTCCAAATGTCATATGTAAGTATCGTTAGATGATCAATAAGGAACTAAAAGTTCCTAGTATCTAGAGATATTTGTATCAATGATCTAATGGTATCCATGACATCCATCAAATGGTTTTATGCTCTTAGGACATGTTGAAAGGTTATTTGAATAAATTATTCCTTCATATTGTCTACAATCCATTTATATGGAATTATCTTCTCATCCTTGACCTTATACTCATCATTGACCTATTTGATGATTAGTTGGGAGATGCCTATAATCTTGAATTGTTTGATATTCAATTTTATAATGACTTTCAATCCTGTAATGAGAGCTTCATAATCATCTTTATTTTTGGTACATGGGAATCTCGAGTCTGAAATCTTGAGGAATAAGATTACCTATAGGGGTGATAAGAACAACGCCTACCCCCAAGCCATTAAAGGTGAATGACCCATCAAAGTATATCTGCCATGTGAAATATTATTCAATATATAATATAGAAGTGTCTTACATATCCATAATCGGTGGTTATGTTCTAGGTGGAGGAGATTCATCTTGTTGATCAATGAGTACTTGTCCTTTAACTACTTTCTGGTTTACATACTCAATATCAAATTCACTAAGTAAGATGATCCAATTTTCTATCCTCCTAGTAAGAAAATTTTTATATAAAAGGTACTTGAGTGGGTAAACTTTGGATATTATCTTGGTTTTATTATTCATAAGGTAGTGGAGAAGTTTTTAAAATGAAAAAACAACAACCAAACAAGATTTTTCAATTTTTGGATAATTGATCTCATAAGAGATCAATGTGCAGCTAAGGAAATAGAAAAATCTCTCTTTGTGATTTAAATCATATTGAGCTAAAAGCAAGCCAATAGAGAATTGAGTGGTATATATATATATAGTAAAAAGGGGTTTATATAGGGTAGGTGGTATAAGAATAGGTGGGTTAGCCAAATACTCCTTGACTAAGGAAATTTCTTGTTGGAAATCGGGACCCTATGAAAATCAACATCTTTATTAAGGAGATGGGGAAATGAATCAAATTTATTTGTGAGTTGGGAGATAAATTTACAGATGGATTGGATCTTTCTTTGCAATTTGTGTAGCTACTTGAGGTTCTTAGGAGGAGGCACTTTTGTAATAGTAGTGACCTTTGATGGGTCCACTTTAATTCCTCTCCTAGAAACTATGAAGCCCAATAGTTTACCTAAAATCACACCAAAGACACACTTCTTTAAATTTAGCCTGACCTTATAATCCATTAATTGATAAAAGATACGATGTAGGATTTTGGGTGTTCAAATCTAGTCTTGAAATTTCCTAGGATATCATCAACATAGTCTTCCACAATATCATGCAACATGTCATGGAATATGATATTCATATCTAAGTTGATAAGTTACACCTATATTCTTGATTTCATAAGGCATGAATTGATAGCAGAATGTACCCAGAGGGGTCAATGTTCGAAGAGGGAATTTGAAATAATTTTTGTGTTGGTCCTCTTCTCTAATCTTCATTTGACTATATCTTTAGGATTGTTGAATAATAAAAAATGAATTTAGAAGGAAAGGATAATGCCATTTACAAACCCAAGTACCCACTGCAAACTCTCCTTTTCCTTTTCCTTTTCTTCCAGATCTACAAATCTGGAAGGCTCGGCCTCAAAAATAACTCATGCCCATTTGTCCTTCACTCCTTGCCTTGCTAGGTTTTCCCTCCTGGACATCAAAATCTGAGCCAAAAGAGTAAAAATCAAGAAAAAGGGAAATCGGCCCACATAGTGAAACTATTTTCACTATGGCGCATTGCAAACTCCTGTTACACTAAACACAGTCGCGCCCCTTTGGCACACTATTTCACTATGTTGCATCAAAAATAGTCACCATTGGTGCATTAAAGGACCACATAACATAAGCCCTCCTCGCACCCTATAAACTACAAAATTCCTAAAGGCGTAAAGCTGTTGGCGCCAAAAAACTACAACAACACTGCATGTTGTGTAAACCCTTTTGCCATGTGTGTAACCAAGCCCCTTGGCACACTTGACCTATGTGTTACACCTTCTACAAATGCACTTGGTGCACCTCACCCTCATGCAAGCATCTGCCACATCATGCCAATGGCGCACCCTGAGACCTTGCTACACCAAACAAAATTACAGCCCAGTTAAAGCACTTCCTATGGTGCAAGTGCATATTCCTTGACATCAACATCTGAATGTTGTGTGTAGCCTTTCCATGCCCCCTGTGCCCCTTTTGGCATTACTTTCCCCCATGCAACACTCCCTAAAAGTGTGCCTTGCTTTTCAAAACCCTTGCAGCCTACAGTAAGGATGCGCCTTGTGCCCAGAGGCTCATAAGTTGGTAATTTTTCATTCTGCAAAGCTTTTATGGACAACTTGATGGCTAACATGGCCCTTCTACGTTGGAACTCTCTGATTCTTCTTGCAGAGAAACAACAATCCTCGAGTGCACTTATGTCTTCATCGAGTAAGAAGCCAACCAAGTCCAAAGGCAAAGCCAAGTTGATGGAGCAAGAAATGAAGTATAGATACCAAAAGGTCAGGATGCCTGACTCACTTGCAGAGTGTGATCTCGATATCAGAGATTCAGAACTTGGGCATATAGACATGGATGACTTTTGGGCTAGAACCAAGAAGGTCACAGGTAGCCCGTGGATGGATAAATTGGTTGGCAGTGGTCTGCACTTTGCTGCAGGGCTCCCAGTGAGTGCAATTAATAATGAATTCATCATGTTGGTGGGCCGTTGTTACAACAAGGACACAAGATGTGTCGAAAATGAGGAGGGCAAGGTGATAATCAACCTCACAGCCCGACACTTTGAAACTATCTTGGGCATCCCCCACCATAGGCATTTTGTGGCAGTAAGTCAAGAAGACTGCATGAAGACTTGGACCGATAATGAGGACAAGTGCATGCAGATGATGAACGAGGTATACCTCAAGAATAAAAAGGTGGTGAGTAGGTGGCCCCAAGTCATTCATCGTAGTGATTTTTCAGAAGAGATGAGTGACACGATCACCTTCCTAAGTAGAGTACATGGGCTCCTGATGCCCATTACTTTCACAAGTGGATGCTCAGGTATTTGGAAACAATGAATAAAAATGTGCCCGATCAGCGTTTTGGCTGGGCGAAATTATCAGTGATACAATCTCGAAACAACTTCAATGACTTTCAACAACTGGGAGGTTCTATATGAACTCCTATGTAGTATATGTAGCTTACCTCAGAGAGAGACTACCCAGGGTTGAATCAGTATGGGGTATGGCCCCAAGTCAAAATATATGAATACTATCAGAGTTGAGGCTTGAGAACAACATAGCTCAGTTCAAAGCAAGATCAATGATGTCTTCTTCTATGGCATCATCTACCTCTTGAGGCCCAACATGACTCATGGTCAGACAAGAAAAAGTGTGATCACCACCACAAGGAAGTGGGGAGTGTTGTTTACGTAATTCCCCACCTTTACCTATCTCAGAGCTGCCAACTTCTTGGGAGAACCCACAAGATTGCCGAGATATGCGGGGCCTAAACTAATCCTTCTGGAGCTGTCAAGGTAGCTTATCACCTATCACGAGAAGTGTATGAAGAGGAAGAAGGGAGGAACTCCATTCCCCCTCATAGTAGGTAGGTACACATGCCCCTCACAAAGTAAAGCTCGGGAGATGTATGCAGAGCTTGAATTGCTTAATTTGAAGCATAATTTCCTGGCAAGGCCAACCTTCGATCCTCGTGGTTGCCTTCCAAGGGAAAAGATCGATCCTATCCATGTTCCTTAGATCGAGGATATCTACATCGACTTAAATCATGAAGTCAAACTCAAGTGAAAGGATCACTCCTGGTTGGCCCTGGCAGAGATCATTCAATATGGCGTGGCCATCATCCCAAAGGATTTCCTAGAAACTGATCAGGAAATTGATCAAGTTTACCTAGACACGGAAGGGGATGATTGGCCATTCGTAGATATTGATAGGAACAAAGCACCCCAGACCATCCAAGAAAGGGTTCAACCTACTCTGCAACACACTGAGCATTGGTGTAAGAAAAATGGTATCATCTATCTTGGGGTAGATTTTATCACATCTCCCCTAGGAAATGCACCCACTAGGCCAAAACACTTGCCTAAAGGAAAAGGAAAGATAAAGTGGGAGAGGCAAGCACTGCTCAAGAGAAAGCTCCTGAAAGCCCTCCTACTACCGCAGAAGAGCAAGTTGTGGACTTAGTGTCCCCAGGAAAAGAAGAAGTGGTAAGTGCTCCAATGGACACATCCACTCAGGATGTTGTCACATCTACAACTGGTGAAGTACCAACCATTCCCTCTCTCACTCCTCCTTCCCCTCCTCATGTCACTCAAACAACCACTCCTTTGGTTGTGTCTTCTCCTCCATCTTCTTCCTTTCCCCCTCCCTCTTCCTCCATCTTCTCTTCCCTTGCGGATCTATCCCCCAACATTTCTTCCCTCATCTCATAGATCCCTTCCACCCCCATGGCCTCCTCTCTTGTAGTGACTCCTAATTTCCCGTGAGTGTTGGTGTGTCGGCCCCTTTCTCCATGCTGCCACCAAGTGTTTGACACACTTCCCCGTGTCCACTGCAGTTGTTCTTCCTTCCACCCCTTGTTTCTTCTTCATCCTCTGGTCCCACTCCCATAAGTCCAAGATGGATCTCAGACCACCTAAGCCAACACAAGAGGAAAGTCCCCATTGCACCCATGGACTTCTCCATCATCCCGGCTAAAGGACCAAAGAAGAAAAAAGTGATAACTCACTTTTCAAAAAGTGTTTCAGGTGAAAGGGTTATGGAGATAGCCTACCCGGATCCCATAAAGAAGAAAGAAGATCTGTCTCCTACAGATTTTATAGTGACCCAGGTCACAATGGGAACATCATCAGAGAGCCTGCAAGGAGAGGCCTTGTCAGCCGTGGATGCCCTTTGCAAGAAACTACAAGAAGAAAAGGAGAAGAAGAGAATGTTAAAGGAACAAAATGAACATCTTCTCCAAGCTCTGCAAAGAATGGGCAATGCACCTCCTATAGCTACCACTGAAACTCCTGAAGTCCTTAGTCAGGAGAAGATAAATGAATATGCCAAGATTGGTGAACAAGGTGCAGTAGTGTCCTCCTGGAGAGAGCAGATCCTCAGAGATAGTGAGGAAGTAATCACGAAGTTCACAGGCCTCTACCAAAGTATAGATAAGGCAAACAATGAACTCCAGGCAATAGCAGGACCTGTCTCCGAAGAGTTGGACCATGCCAGGTTGCAACACGAGACATTCCAGAAAATGATCGACTGCCCGACCGATGACTTGTTAAAATTTGGCATCATTGATCACCCATGAGCACACAACAAAGTGCTTGTCACTTTAGACTATCGGGTTGATCAAATGGAGTTTGTCTAGAAAAGATAGACAAAATCAAGGAGGAAGCCCTAGGATGTGAAACATCAAATGGAGTAGATCGTCTTAAGGATGTCTCTAGGGTTGCTTAACGCATCATTCACCTTAAGAGAAGCAAACGATACTATTCAGATTTTCAAGGGAATTACATCACAAGGTTGGTGCCAGAGGTCACTTTTGACCGAGAATCTATTAACAACCTTCTGGCTTGCCATGATTTCATCGGGTATTTAATAGAGGTAGGAAATGAATACTTCAAGCTCCCTGATAGGCTCAGAGATGAATGAGAAACTTTGAAGTCATCGGAGACCACACAAAGGGTCCCGATCATGATCAACTTCAGAAGATGATCAGCAAGTTTATGGAGTATCGAGCTCAATATCATATCGCCTCTCTCAGAGCAGAAGCAAGACACTCCATTCGAGCAAAGGGATGATGATGAATAGGCTTCCTCCTTCTGGGATAAATCCCATTTTTGTAAAAGTATTTAAAAGTATGTTGGCACATGTGATGACATCATCCATGTTGCACCATGGGATGTTGTCATCCACAAAATTGCCCCAAAGTCAACATTTGACTTTTAGATATTTTTAGATATTTTGTAAATAAGTTGTTGGCTCCTTTTTGTCTTCTTTCTCCTTCTCCTTCTATAAATACTTGGATACTTGTAGTATTCAAAAAGGTGGACAATCTTGTATGAAAAATAGAAGTGAGGAGAGAAAGACTTTGAGCTTTCTTGTAACAGAAGAAAACATTAATACAAATATTGAGACTTTGTGTTGAATTCATGTGTTATATGCATTAGATCTTTCTTACGTCAGATCTATGTGTTTATTTTGTTAGATTCATATCTACTTTTGTCATTTTGTTTATCAGTATTGCTTTATTTGTTTATGTGAGTAAGTTTGGCTCTATTTACTACCGGCCCAAAACATAAACCCTCTGACCTTTCTACTTTGGAATTCATTTCTTTTCTCCCTTCAGATCCATCTTTCTTCCATTCCTTCCTTCATTCCTTTCTGTTCTTCGTCGGAACTAACTCTACTGGGATGAGATCCCAAACCCCCCTGAAGGTAGAATATTGTTGGACTTGCATGATTCCTGCTGGTAGAATAGCAATAAACTAGTTTCACTTTGTTGTCTCAAAGAGGGGCTATGCCCTGCACACTGTTGGCCTATCTATCCATAGATCTGCCCACCCGACAGATTTTCGGACCAACAATTTTTGGTGACTCTCATTGGGGATCGAACTAAGAAAATAAATAAAAAACTGTCAAAGTCACTACCAGTTTGAAAATTTTAACCCTTTGTTAAAATCTGAAATTTTTGCAAAAGTGACCCAAACTGAAACTTTTCTTAGTAGATCTATAGATCTGGACCAGTTAGAAACCTTTAGTTCGCTGAGTTTTTATAAAAACCCATATATTTCCGTAGATCTGAGATCTTGATATTTTTACAAATATTTTCAAACCCTTGCAAAAATCAAATCTAAGATCGAAAATCAGCTTACTAAAATTATCCCACTTTTTATCCCTACTAATCCTTGTCATTAAACCACAATCGGTTGTTTGAAAAAGGGATAAATTTGAATATTTAGAAAAGTGCATGCTGCTGATTTTTCAGAAAAATCAGAAAATCAGCAAGTACAAACAAAAATATTATTATAAATCTGCTCCAAATTATTGCCGATCTGAGCAGATACACTGGTGGGTGAACCATTTACCCGTAGCAGAAGAGCTCATGGAGAAGTCGATCCTATTTTTGATCTACTTCAGAGGCACAATTTTAGTATTACACCAAGCACGTTTCTCATCGCTGAGTTCAGTTGATGATCGGATCAGGAAGTGCCTCGCCTCCACGAAAGAACTAGTTTTCACAAGGAGCTTCCACGTCAATTTGTAGTGCCTTGTTACTAAGTGGAACCGCACTCCCGGCCTCGTGTCCTCTTTCCAGCTTTTCAAATGGTAGTACCATGGGGAAACACTATGGGTCCTCTTGCATTGCCGCATCAGTTCATGCACTCCCTCATGGAAACCGCAAGAATTTCCCAAGATTTGATGGGAGTGGAAATCAAAGCATGGATTCACATATATCTACATTCATTATGTCATGCAGCATCCTAGATGTGACCCATGAAGATGTGTCGGTATGCCTCTTTCTAGAGACCTTGCAAGGACTGCAGCAGAGTGGTTCCAACACTTGCTGGCCGGATCTATCACCAGTTGGGCCACATTACGAACTACATTTGAAGACAGGTATAAGCCTTCAGAAGATGCATTTGCATTACTATCAAAGATTACTCACTTGAAGAAGGAGGCCAATGAAACCATGCGTGATTTTATCACCCGTTTCAATTCATTGATTAACCATGTGCCACCTGCCATGTTGCCAACACCAGAAAATCAAAAGTGTTTCTTTGTGAATGCCATGAGTTCAAGAGTAAGTTTCTTACTCTTACAAGAACAAATCACCACCTTGGTCCTCGCTCAAGCTATGGCCATTCGGATAGAGGATAACCTACTTATATCTGGTGAGTTAAAATGAGAGCCATCCAAATCAAAGGCTTGACTCCTTCTCAAGCCACTTCATCAGATCGGCATTCCAGAAGATGGAAAATGACTTGCTCGCATTAAAGAAGCAATTAGCTCAAGCTTCATCTACCACTCCATACCGGGATATCCCACGGAGGAACTTCACTCCCAACAATGCCCCACAAAGGCCATGTTTTCCTACTGCTGCTCCAAGGTTAGCACTTGAGGCCCCTCCGGTTAATGCCCTAGTCGAGATCGAAGAAGATGAGAAAATTTATGAAGAACCTTCATCGCAAGGTGAAGATGATCAAGATGTCGGTGAACCGACTGGTGACTCTACGATCGGGTATATGGAATTTGAAGATGAGGAATCTGATGAAGAAGAAGGTACCCAAGGGTATGCAAGTGGATAGTCATATGTTGTTTTCACCCGCTCACAAGGAAAAGAAGTAGAAGTTGCTTTGCTAGGATACAAAGGAGAAGGTTGTGTCGAACACGCCTCCAACAATTGCTAAAAGAGGTAATCCTCTTCCTGCTCAACCTCCTATTAAACCTTTTGTGAAGAAATATTTTCCTCCTATCTCTCCTCCAAATCAGCCTTCTTCCATTTCCATAAAGACCAGTAACCCTCCCCTACCATCATGAAATGAGGGACTCATTCCTTCATCAACACAACCCTTGGTCGCATTCGACATAGTCGATCATGCTAAAAAGACCAAGATTCAAATGTCTGAGGTTGAATATCTTCAGTCTAACCCTGAGCAACTTGTAAGATTAACTGAATATATCCAAAGCCAAGTTGTCATCTCTCCTATCTCCCCAAAAGGAATCCTTTCCACTCCTCCTGCATCTCACATAAATGTTGCCTCGACTTCCGCGTGTCAGGAAAAATTGAACCTTTTTATCTCTCCCTCCTGATCAATGGTCACAAGCTAAGTAACTGCATAATTGATTCTAGAGCTTCCGATAATGTCATGCCGGCAAAGGTCACCCATGCTTTGGGCCTCACTCTTACCAAGCCTTTCGGTAGATGTTACTCCATGGAAACCAAATAGGTTCCATTAATTGGTCAGATCAAAGATGCACAGTTCGCATTTGCAGCATTCCCAGAGAAAAGGGTAAAGATGACCATCCTCGTTGCTGATATTCCAACAGCATATGGAATTTTACTAGGGAGAAGTTTTTGTAGGGAAGTCGGTGGAGAGATTCATATGGACTGGTCCAAAGCCAGAATCCCCATCAAAGGAGTAATGTAGACATTGGAGCCTGAATCACAAAAGAAGTACCTGGTCACCAACTCGAGACCCCAAGGCCCAGATTCTCTTGAATCATCAGGGATGGGGAACTACTTCTTATCCACTGAGTCTGATAGAATGGATGTTCTCATCAGGAGGAGGACCTTAACAAGATATGGATGCTGCAGTTTGATGGTAGTTGTGCAACAAGTGGATGTGGCGTTGGAGCCATCCTGATATCTCTGAAGAGGAGATTTTCCCTCTTTCTTTCAAATTGTAGTTTTTCAATACAAACAATACTGTTGAGTATGAATCTTTGCTACTCGGCATGCAAGCTGCAAAGGAAAGAGGAATCAAGAACCTAAAAGTACAAGGTGATGCCGAACTGATTGTCAATCAGGTAAAGGGAGTATACCAGGTAAAAAATGATCAGACTCAGGCACTACCACAACAAGTATGGGACAACATTGAGGAGTTTGATGCCTTCTCAATCAAAGTGGTTCCATGAGCCCAAAATGACATGGCCGATTCATTGGTCATCTCTGCCTCGCTTATGCTCCCTCACCCAGGGCTGAAAATAGACACATATACCATTGAGGTAGTCTTTCACCCAAGCGTGCTAGACAATTCTCACCACTGGTAGGTATTCAATGATGACAATCAGCTTATTGCTTTCCTAGAGAAAGCAGACAATTTCAATGAGCTTCATTTTGAAGGATCTACTTTGGTATGTCGTGAGTCCATCACTGGTCAATCAAATGAATCAATAGAAGGTGGAGGCATCTGTCAGCTCAAGGGGAACAAAATTTTGAAAGGTTTAGTCTCCCTGGAATGATTGTTTGACAAGCATGACCGCTTCATCAAGAAAAAGTGACAGAATGACCCTAGCTCTTCTCCAGAGACCGAATCTATTAATCTAAGCTCTACAGAGCATCCATAGTTTGTGAACATCGGGAAGTGTTGTACACCCGAGGAAAAGTGGAAATTTTCAAGTTGTTGAAGAAATATATGGATGTATTGGCATGGTCTTATGCTGATCTAAAGTCTTTCAAGCCTAAGGATGTTCAACATGACATCCCGTTAAAGGACGATGTCAAACCCTTTTCGCTAGAAATAGAGGCACTACAATCCTAAGATCTCGGGTACCATCAGGTGGAAATACAGAAGATGTTGGATGTGAGAATTATCTTTCCTATCCATCATAGTACCTGGGTCACAAACATTGTGCCCGTGTGAAAGAAGAATGGAAAAATACGCATATGCGTAGATTTTCGCAACCGAACCAGGCGTCCCTGAAGGACAATTATCCACTGCCCATAATGGATCAGGTTCTGCAAGTAGTAACTAGTTTAGAGATGTTGTCCATGCTCGATGGTTTTTTGGGATATAATCAGATTGAGGTCTCACCTGAAGACCAATTCAAAACAAGCGTTCACTACTCCCTGGGGCACATTCACCTACAGTAGGATGCCTTTTTCAGCTTGACCAATGCCGGTGCCACCTTTCAGTGAGCTATGGACTTCACATTCAAAGGTATGATGGGGAAGGTCATCATGGTTTATCTGGATGACTTAACTGTGTTCTCTAAAAAGTGAAGTGATCACTGTGATCATTTGGAGCAAGTATTGATTAGATGCCGAGAACACGGGATTTCCCTAAATCCAAAAAAAAAAGTCTATTTTGGGGTCACTGAAGGAAATTTGTTGGGACACGTTGTCAGCAAGGAAGGAACAAAAATAGACATCGAAAGAGTCAAGGCTATTCAGAGCCTTACCTTGCCCACAAGCAAGACCGGTGTTCACTCCTTCTTGGAAAGGTGAATTTTCTCAGACGCTTTGTTCAGACTTCTCTGAAAAGACTCGTCACATATCAAATATGATGAAGGGTCACAAAATTTCGATGGAGTGAAGAAGGAAAGACATCATTTGAGGATATAAAAGCCTTCATTGCTCATGCACCAGTTTTGGTGTGCCCCGACTTCTCCAAAGATTTCATCATGTACAGTTATGCATCCGTGCATACTGTATCTGCCATCTTAATGCAGAAGAACTCTGAGGATGTTGAATCCCCAATCACGTTCATGAGCTCCCCTCTCAAGCTTCATGAATTGAAGATGTCTTAGTTAGAAAAACATGCCTTCATAGTAGTCAAAGTAGTCAAGAACTTCCGGTACTACATCCTAAACTCTCATACGGTAGTGTTGGTTCCTGACACGGCAGTTAAGTCTATCCTAACTCAACAGGAGTTAGGAAGCTTACGAGGGAATTGGATCGCAAAGGTCCAAGAGTATGATCTGGACATCAAACCAACCAAGTTGGTAAGGGGTAGAGGCCTATGTCAGCTCATGGCTGAAAATAAAGATTCAGGAGATCCTGAAGAGAAAGTTGATTGCATCGATGGAGCGCAGGGTAAACTAAAGAAAGTTGATTCTCTACCTATGGTTCTATTTGTTGTGACCAGCGATGAGTGGTATTCGACATCACTTTCTTTCTCACTTATGGTGAGTGTCCAGCCCATCTAACTTCAAAGGAGAAGTGGACAGTAAAGCTCAGGGCAGCCAGATATGTCATATGGGATGACGGTTTATACAAGCGCGGGATTGATGGCATCTTCTTGCGATGCGTTGACAAGCCACATCAGGTGAAGTTACTAGAAATATTTCATGATTCAGCCTGCTGTGGTGGTCACTTTTCCTCTTCTATGATAGCACATAAGATCATTTGGGCTAGGTACTACTAGCCAATGCTATTTCAGGATACAGACCACTGGGTAGCAAAATGTGAGCTCTGCCAATAGTTCGTTGGTAAACCAAAATTGGTTACTTTTCCCCTCAGGCCCGTCATTATTGATGAACCATTTAGGAAATGGGGAATTGACTTTATCAGAGCACTCCATCCCCAATCAAGTGTTAGGACATAGTTATGTCCTAACAACAATAGATTACTTCACCAAATGGGTGGAGGCCATACCTATTAAGAATGCCACCTCTGAAGTTGTTTGCAACTTCATCAAAGAAAATATCATTGTGAGATTTGGCATCCCACACAAGATCGTTGTTGATAATGCTTCCAACTTCTCCTCATGGGAAGTTATTGGTTTTTTCTATGAATATGGAATAACCTTGGCCCATGCCTCGATTATTACCCTCAAGGGAATGGTCAGGCTGAATCCAGCAATAAAAACCTAGTGACTATCATACGGAAGCTAGTCGATGAGAATCAGCGGTCATGGCACAAGTCATTGTATGATGCTTTGTGGGTAGACCGTATTACCCGAAGAGGTCTCTCGAGAATGTCACCTTTTCAAGTGTTATATGGAATTGATGTTGAGATCCCTATCTCCACATGGAACTCCCTGCTCTACGCTTGGCACGAGCGATCGAAGATGAAACTTTCCAGAATTCTCTTGAAAAGAGGATCATGTATCTAACAGAACTTGAAGAAAAAAGGGTAAGGGTGGTCGACAGGATCACCGAACATCAAGAATAAAGTCAAAATACTATTCGATAAAAAGGCCAAGTAGAGAGATTTCTAGGTGGGAGATCTTGTCCTCCTATGGGACAAGCGAAGAGAACCAAAGGGCATGCACGGGAAATTTGATTCTCTTTGGAGAGGGCCATTCAAGATCAGACAACTGAATGGAGAGAATAGCTTCTATCTCTCATATCTGGATGGAACTGAACTCCCACTTCCCTATAGTGGGCAACATCTCAAAATATTTAGGAAGTAGAGCTTGCTCTCTTCTTTGTACAGATTTTCTTTAGTTGTGTGTTTGTTTTTGTCATGTGTGTTTGCTTTTATTTGTTGTTGTGTGTTTTCCTTTCTTTTTTTCATCACCCTTGTTTTTGACCTGTAACCCAATGGATAGGCACATGAAAATATGGGATTCTCTACCCTTAAGCTTCACTCAAAGATAGTCCCCAGAAAGAGCCAGTTGTTATCCTGTAAAATTGACAAGGGCAATTTTGTAGGTAACCATACCAAAATTCCATTTCGGTCCCCTGATAAGGTCTATTAATGTTTTGAATGGCCTAGAACTCCCTAGAAAATCAACTTTTAAGAACTTGGTCATTTTCAAACTTTTTGGGTTGGGCGCAAGAACCATGTAATGTCAACATCTTCAAAAACTGTGCCCTTTGGTCCCTAGGTGCACTCATGCTTATTGCAACATCATTAAATGATGTGCCCTCTTTAAGTGCCACATCCAAAGCATGTTAACACCTTTTTGAGTGCCTAGGTGCATAGCCATCATGATGTCGACACATAAACATCAAAGTGTGCCTAGGTGCAATCTCCTCCATGTCGACACTCTGTAAAGTGTGCCAAAAAAAAAGTTGGTGGTGCAATAAATGCACATTTTTCTATATATAGGCGCACCCGACCTATCATTTTCACAATTGAAAAAAATGTGAAAAGTTATTCCTCTCTGTGCTGTCAGTTGCTCTCATCCCATGCATGCCATTTTTCATGATCGTGGACCCCACCTCATCCCTTCATCATTATTTATACCGGGTAAGTGGTTTCTACCATCCTTGTTGTTGTTTTTATGGATGTTGGGCTAGGTATTAGGATTGTTGAATAATAAAAATGAATTTAGAAGGAAAGGATAACGCCATTTACAAACCCAAGTACCCACCTGCAAACTCTCCTTTTCCTTTTCTTCCAGATCTACAAATCTGGGAGGCTCGGCCTCAAAAATAACTCATGCCCATTTGTCCTTCACTCCTTGCCTTGCTAGTTTTCCCTCCTGGACATCAAAATCTGAGCCAAAAGAGTAAAAATCAAGAAAAAGGGAAATCGGCCCACATAGTGAAACTATTTTCACTATGGCGCATTGCAAACTCCTGTTACACTAAACACAGTCATGCCCCTTTGGCACACTATTTCTCTATGTTGCATCAAAAATAGTCACGCCATTGGCACATAAAAGGACCACCATGCAAGCATAAGCCCTTCTCGCGCCCTATAAACTACAAAATTCCTAAGGCGCAAGTGTTGGTGCCAAAACAACTACAACAACAACATGCATGTTGTGTAAACCCTTTCCGTGCCATGCAAACCAAGCCCCTTGGTGCACTTGACCTATGTGTTGCACCTTCTGCAAATGCACTTGGCACACCTCACCCTCATGCAACATCTGCCACATCTGTGCCAATGGCGCACCCTGAGACCTTGCTACACCAAACAAAACTGCACCCAGTTAAAGCACTTCCTATGGCGCAAGTGCATATTCCTTGACATCAACATCTGAATGTTGTGTGTAGCCTTTCCATGCCCATGCCCCTTTTGGCGTTACTTTCCCCATGCAACACTCCCTAAAAGTGTGCCTTGCTTTTCAAAACCCCTGCAGCCTGTAGTAAGGATGCGCCTTGTGCCCAGAGGCTCATAAGTTGGTAATTTTTCATTCTGCAAAGCTTTTATGGACAACTTGATGGCTAACATGGCCCTTCTATGTTGGAACTCTCTGATTCTTCTTGTAGAGCAACAACAATCCTCGAGTGCACTTATGTCTTCATCGAGTAAGAAGCCAACCAAGTCCAAAGGCAAAGCCAAGTTGATGGAGTAGGAAATGAAGTATAGATACCAAAAGGTCAGGATGCCTGACTCACTTGCAGAGTGTGATCTCGATATCAGAGATTCAGAACTTGGGCATATAGACATGGATGACTTTTGGGCCAGAACCAAGAAGGTCATAGGCAGCCCGTGGATGGATAAATTGGTTGGTAAAGTGGTGCGCACTTTTTGAGGCTCCCAAGTGAGTGCAATTAATAATGAATTCATCATGTTGGTGGGCCGTTGTTACAACAAGGACACAAGATGTGTCGAAAATGAGGAGGGCAAGGTGATAATCAACCTCACAGCCTGACACTTTGAAACTATCTTGGGCATCCCCCACCATAGGCATTTTGTGGTAGTAAGTCAAGAAGACTGCATGAAGACTTGGACCGATAATGAGGACAAGTGCATGTAGATGATGAATGAGGTATACCTCAAGAATAAAAAGGTGGTGAGTAGGTGGCCCCAAGTCATTCATCAGTGATTTTTTAGAAGAGTTGAGTGACACGATCACCTTCCTAAGAAGAGTACATGGGCTCCCTGATGCCCATTACTTTCACAAGTGGATGCTCAGGTATTTGGAAACAATGAATAAAAATGTGCCCGATCAAGCATTTTGGCTGGGCGAAATTATCAGTGATACAATCTCGGAACAACTTCAATGACTTTCAACAACTGGGAGGTTCTATATGAACTCCTATGTAGTATATGTAGCTACCTTAGAGAGAGACTACCCAGGGTTGAATCAGTATGGGGTATGGCCCCAAGTCAAAATATATGAATACTATCCAGAGTTGAGGCTTGAGAACAACATAGCTCAGTTCAAGCAAGATCAATGATGTCTTCTTCTATGGCATCATCTACCTCTTGAGGCCCAACATGACTCATGGTCGGACAAGAAAAAGTGTGATCACCACCACAAGGAAGTGGGGAGTGTTGTTTACGCAATTCCCCACCTTTACCTATCTCAGAGCTGCCAACTTCTTGGGAGAACCCACAAGATTTGCCGAGATATGCGGGGCCTAAACTAATCCTTCTGGAGCTGTCAAGGCAGCTTATCACCTATCACGAGAAGTGTATGAAGAGGAAGAAGGGAGGAACTCCATTCCCCCTCACAGTAGGTAGGTACATGTGCCCCTCACAAAGTAAAGCTTGGGAGATGTATGCAGAGCTTGAATTGCTTAATTTGAAGCATAATTTCCCGGCAAGGCCAACCTTGATCCTCGTGGTTGCCTTCCAGGGAAAAGATCGATCCTATCCATGTTCCTCAGATCGAGGATATCTACATCGACTTAAATCATGAAGTCAAACTCAGGTGAAAGGATCACTCCCGGCTGGCCCTGGCGAGAGATCATTCAATATGGCGTGGCCATCATCCCAAAGGATTTCCTAGAAACTGATCAAGAAATTGATCAAGTTTACCTAGACATGGAAGGGGATGATTGGCCATTCATGGATATTGACAGGAACAAAGCACCCCAGACCATCCAAGAAAGGGTTCAACCTACTCTGCAATGCACTGAGCATTGGTGTAAGAAAAATGGTATCATCTATCTTGGGGTAGATTTTATCACATCTCCCCTAGGAAATGCACCCACCAGGCCAAAACACTTTGCCTAAAGGCAAAGGAAAAGATAAAGTGGGAGAGGCAAGCACTGCTCAAGAGAAAGCTCTGAAAGCCCTCCTACTACCGTACAGAAGAGCAAGTTGTGGACTTAGTGTCCCCAGGAAAAGAAGAAGCGGTAAGTGCTCCAATGGACACATCCACTCAGGATGTTGTCACATCTACAACTGGTGAAGTACCAACCATTCCCTCTCTCACTCCTCCTTCCCCTCCTCATGTCACTCAAACAACCACTCCTTTGGTTGTGTCTTCTCCTCCATCTTCTTCCTTCCCCCTCCCTCTTCCTCCATCTTCTCTTCCCTTGTGGATCTGTCCCCAACATTTCTTCCCTCATCTCGTAGATCCCTTCCACCCCCATGGCCTCCTCTCTTGTAGTGACTCCTAATCCCGTGAGTTGGTGTGTCGGCCCCTTTCTCCATGCCGCCACCAAGTGTTTCGACACACTTCCCGTGTCCACTGCAGTTGTTCTTCCTTCCACCCCTGTTTCTTCTTCATCCTCTGGTCCCACTCCCATAAGTCCAAGCTGGATCTCAGACCACCTAAGCCAACACAAGAGGAAAGTCCCCATTGCACCCATGGACTTCTCCATCATCCCGGCTAAAGGACCAAAGAAGAAAAAAAAGTGATAACTCACTTTTCAAAAAGTGTTTAAGTGAAAGGGTTATGGAGATAGCCTACCGGATCCCATAAAGAAGAAAGAAGATCTATCTCCTACAGATTTTATAGTGACCCAGGTCACAATGGGAACATCATCAGAGAGCCTACAAGGAGAGGCCTTGTCAGCCGTGGATGCCCTTTGCAAGAAACTGCAAGAAGAAAAGGAGAAGAAGAGAATGTTAAAGGAACAAAATGAACATCTTCTCCAAGCTCTGCAAAGAATGGGCAATGCACCTCCTATAGCTACTGCCGAAACTCCTGAAGTCCTTAGTCAGGAGAAGATAAATGAATACGCCAAGATTGGTGAACAAGGTGTGCAGCAGTGTCCTCCTGGAGAGAGCAGATCCTCAGAGACAGTGAGGAAGTAATCACGAAGTTCACAGGCCTCTACCAAAGTATAGATAAGGCAAACAATGAACTCCAGGAAATAGTAGGACTGTCTCGAAGAGTTGGACCATGCCAGGTTGCAACACGAGACATTCCAGAAAATGATCGACTGCTGACCGATGACTTGTTAAATTTTGGCATCATTGATCACCCGTGAGCACACAACAAAGTGCTTGTCACTTTAGACTATCGGGTTGATCAAATGGAGTTTGTCCTAGAAAAGATAGACAAAATCAAGGAGGAAGCCCTAGACGTGAAACATCAAATGGAGCAGATCATCTTAAGGATGTCTCAGGGTTGCTTAATGCATCATTCACCTTAAGAGAAGAAAATGATACTATTCAGCTTTTCAAGGGAATTGCATCACAAGGTTTGATGCCAGAGGTCACTTTTGACCGAGAATCTATTAACAACCTTCTGGCTTGCCGTGATTTCATCGGGTATTTAATAGAGGTAGGAAATGAATACTTCAAGCTCCCTGATAGGCTCAGAGATGAATGAGAAACTTGTGAAGTCATCGGAGACCACACAAAGGGTCCCGATCATGATCAACTTCAGAAGATGATCAAGCAAGTTTATGGAGTATCGAGCTCAGTATCATATCGCCTCTCCAGAGAGAAAGCAAGACACTCCATTCGAGCAAAGGGATGATGATGAATAGGCTTCCTCCTCTTGGGATAAATCCCATTTTTGTAAAAGTATTTAAAAGTATGTTGGCACACGTGATGACATCATCCATGTTGCACCATGGGATGTTGTCATCCACAAAATTGCCCCAAAGTCAACATTTGACTTTTAGATATTTTGTAGATATTTTGTAAATAAGTTGTTGGCTCCTTTTTGTCTTCTTTCTCCTTCTCCTTCTATAAATACTTGGATACTTGTAGTATTCAAAAAGGTGGACAATCTTGTATGAAAAATAGAAGTGAGGAGAGAAAGACTTTGAGCTTTCTTGTAACAGAAGAAAACATTAATACAAATATTGAGACTTTGTGCTGAATTCATGTGTTATATGCATTAGATCTTTCTTACGTCAGATCTGTGTGTTTATTCTATTAGATTCATATCTACTTTTGTCATTTTGTTTATCAGTATTGCTTTATTTGTTTATGTGAGTAAGTTTGGCTCTGTTTACTACCAGCCCAAAACATAAACCCTCTGACCTTTCTACTTTGGAATTCATTTCTTTTCTCCCTTCAGATCCATCTTTCTTTTAGAACCATCTTCCATACGTGTAGGATCAGGAGGGAGATTGAGCTCTTCCTCTATTGGTGTCTCTAGGAGATTCTCACCAACATGGTGGTCCTCAAGATTATTTGTTCTAGATTTTTCATATTTCTTATACGTAATTGTCTCAAAGATATCTTCACTATAGGATTTGGATGTCTTAGTCTTTGGTTTGCTTGAAGGTATTTAGACCTCCTTTTTTCTTTTTTGACCACAAAACTCAACTTCTTCTCCAAATTAGGCATAAGTATCAAGGTCGATAGAAAATCCTTTCTTATGATCTCCTATAGGAATATCATCACAGATCCCCATAAATTCTCTAATAGCTTCCTCATTCTAAAAAAGATTGATTGGTATGTGTTGTTGTTGGTCCCAATTAATGAGGGATCGATGTATATGGTTTACTTCAGGATAGAGGGGGATAGGGTTAAAATATCCATATTAAGAAATAGGTTCATGGAGGAAAGGTATTTGTAAATAATAGAAGAGAGACTCTTTCGCTTATCGCTATTGTAACTAGAAGAACTATCCTTATGTTCATAAGAGGTGGCTTCGACTTCTATAGGATGTGACTCATAGGTTTGAATGTTGATGTCATATATTTTTATCTTTTTATATGTTGGAAGAGGTTCCCACAAGCCTTTTCATTGATTCCGCATCCATATCCTTGGTATCCCATGGCATACATCATCTTGTTAGGGATGACATATTCAAGGGATTAGAAGGCCATCCTTTTATCAGGATATTGGGATGTGGAAGTACTTATAAATATTTCATCACCAAGATACCACTATTTTTGAATCAATCAAGAGTTTCATGTGCTAGATATCTTTGTGGTTGGAATTTAGGCCTACCTTGTATTTTAGGAGATAATGGAATATTGGACACAAGTCGGGATTGTCGAAGATCATATTATCCATAACCGGTGTGAAGAATTTTATCTTGGATTCCCATGTAGAAAATGGGGGAATGGAAGTGGAAGCACCACCTTCATGGGGATGAAGCTTATCTAGATATTTGAGAGAGTCAAGGGCCTTTGACTTTAAGTAAACAACCAATTCAGTGGAAGGAAATTCATAGAGCCTGATAATAACTTGTTAATGCTCTATAATGGGAAAGGGGTTACGGGTCACCAGGAATAGTAATTTATTGTCCTTAGAAATGGACCTTGATACATTGATGAAAAGTGGAAGGAACAAATTGCATGACATGGATCCATGGACACCCAATGAGGATATTATAGGGAAGGTCCAAGTCAATGACATGGAACCTTATGTCTTGTGTGATATTCTTAACTTCCATAAGTAGATTAATGGTACCATATGACTAATGTTCTACATTATCATATGCCTTGATAATGGTTACATTATATTCTAGCTCATCGTGGTGTATCCCAACTATTTCACCAATTTTACTATGTAGTTATTAAGACCAGATCTCGTTATCCATAAGAACCATTTTGATCTCTTTATGAGTAATGATCAATTCTATATATATGGGAAAGTTATGTATCTTACTATCTAGTGGAATCTCCTTTTGGCTAAAAATATGTGTTCGGATGTGGAGATTTATGTAACCAAGGTTTGGAAGCATGAAACATCAATGTCTCGAAGAAAATATTGATTCTTGAAGGGCCTTATAGAGGATATCCTTATGAACAGTAGATATCTTGAGAAGATCCAAGACAGAAATCTTGGTAGTTGTATTCTCAAGCTATTTTAGGAGATCGTAATCATCATCTGAAGGAGTAGATAGAGGGGTTCCTGAGACAATAAGACAAGTGTGTCACATTTTAATATCACACTCTAAGGATTTGATTGTGATTGTATGGATTTGGGTTTTGATGGGATGAACGTATCCAATGAGAGAATAAAAGGGATTGAAATTTTGGTGACAACATGGTTAGTACTTATTCCTTGAGTGGATTGACTTGATCCAACTTCTTTTCCATATTTTTTTATGCTTTGGGAATGGTTCCTTGTAAATTTGTAATCTGTTTGTTATATGATTTAGAGGTTTCTTGGGCATCAATCTCAATGTCTACTCGATCTAGGAGATCTTGAATGAAGTTTTTAAGCTTCATACATATATCTCGTAGTGTGTCCTTTAACACGATGATATGCACAATATTCATGGTATTTGTATCATGATGGTTTAGGTTCATCTTCGGTAAAGGGTTTAGTGATTGGGAATGTGACCATATTATCTTAATCAAATTTCATTAGGATAGTTGATAGTGATTCCATAAGTGGATTTTATTCTCTACTTTTCACTCTGATTTAGATGGCACATGCATGAGTGTTAAGTGTGGTGTTAGGTTGTGGAGCTTACGTTTCATGTGTGAAAGTGTTGAAGACTATACACTAAGAGTAATATACACTTTCCATAGTTTTCTCACCAAGTTTCGGGGTGGAATCCCTTGGTAGCGGGGTTGGTGAAGTGCAGCCCTAAGAAAAAAATTGGACTCGAAAAAAATGTGCCCAATATACCGAGAAACGTGCTTTTCTCATATGGGTGGGATTTTGACCCATAGGTTAATGGGATGGTTTTAGCCCATGGTTTTGATACCCATGGTTTTGTAAAACTACTTAAGTAGTTGTCTACTTATGTGGTTTTGTGCATATGGTAGGTATTATGTAACATTGCATAGATGTGTCGATTCGGGTGTGAATTCTCAGAGAGTTTGTTGAGCATAGCTCAAATTGATTTGGGTATTATATTGAGAGAGCGGTGGCTTTTAATAAAATATGAGCAAGTGATTCTTGGTGGATGTAGCCCAAATTTGGTGAACCATGATAAATATTATCTCTTTGTGTTGTGTTATTTTATTCGCACTTTTATTTGAGATCTATAATATTTTCGCATATTAGTTTTTCTTGTTGTGATTCTCGTGAGGGATTGTTCGCATATTTTATCACTTATTTCCTAACATTTGGAGTTATTTGAACCATTTTTACATGTTTAAAATCAGTGATTCCATCTCCTATGACATTTTTTTCATGTTAAAGAATTTATATTTGTCATTAGTTTTTGAGTCGTGTTTGCCTCTATAAAAGGATTTCAAAACCCCTTTAGTGAGTAAATATTTTCAATTTGAATACCATTTTTATGACCTCTTGGAATGTGCCTACACAATGCATTTGTAAGTGGAAGGCTTTCTCTCGGGTGTAGGTTGGGTACCAAAATACCGATAAGTTGTTTCTCTAAAATAGAAGCAGAGGAAACGACTAACTAACCCTCATCATTGTTGTAAGAAACCAGAAAGCTCTCATTTATGTTTTGCATTAAAAGGTCATGTTATGTTTTGGATCTTGTTTTCATTTGTGTAAGTGTTGAAGACTTGGTGTCCCCAATATTTCTTACAGAAATATTGAGGTACCCCTTGAAATTTTTGGTTTCTATGTTTTGTGATGAGTTGTGTTCATGTTTGTTTGTTACTTTGGTTTGTTGTTTTATGTGTGTGTCTAGGTTATTACTTTGAATCATCTGGGTTGTAGGAGTGCATGATGATTCTTGAAGAATTTTTAGGAGGTTTCTTGGGGAAGCTCATTAAGTAATCATGTGTTGAGTTCTTTGCAAACCCTCAGAAGATCAAAAACGCTTCTAGGAGCTATTTTGATGTATTGTTGCTTTTAAGTAAAGTAGTTCAAAAAGGACGTAGAACTAGATTATGTTCCCTTAGTAATGTGTTGAATTCATAGTGCTTTACTACCCCCCATTCATTGCATTGAATTCATATAACTTTACTTGTCTTATTTATAAAACAAGTAAAGTAATGCCTAAAAGTCGCTTGATTGCCACTCAGTTCATTGTGTTGATTTCCACCCCTGCTACTTAATTATCCCTAGTTATTTGCATTGAATCCAATCTAATTTACTTATTTTACCTCAAAATGAGTAAAGTAATACTAAAAATCCACACAACTAATGACTTGAGCTATCGGCGAATTGGGGGTGCTTTACTTCTTTTCTACACTATGGAAGTAAAAGCATTCCAAAAGACCACATAATAAAGAAAGTTGAGTTGGCATTCGTACGAGTCACATTTAATGAGGTGGAAAATATAAAATCTATAAGGAATTCCACCTAGGATCAATGTCTTCTCATTTTTACATGAGAGTATTTTTGACCACCCAAACCCCGAGAAAATCCAGTGATCGATTGAAGAGGAATTGGCATGAACTGATTCGAACCCATTTGTAGTTAAGGTTAGTAGATTGTTTTCTTTCTAGTTTTTCTAGTTTTCCTTCCTTGTATTTGTCATTTTAGTTTCTAGCTCATGTTTTCTCCTGGTCCCTTTTTTATAGGGTTTAAAATACAAAGTTTGAGTTTAATTCTTCATTGGGATTAGGGTTTGTTCTTAGTAATCAAATCCATTGTTACCTCTAGAGACAAATCATTAAAACTTAACCCTAGTTTTACCCTTATTTTATTCATGTCATTTTTATCTAGTTCTTTACGTGTTGTGCATTTTACATCGATTAAGTGAAGCTTTACTTGCATTTTTAACAAAAGTTGAGTAGGGTGAGATCAAGTACAAAACATGTTCCATTCAGTGCATTTTTTGGTCGTCTTCTCCTTGATTTCATGTTCAAAAAGTAAAGTTGATTGATTTAACCGCAAAATATTTGTTTTAGTTTTGCATCATTTTCATTTGCTTCTACTAGTTTTGCATTGATTCAAATATGCTTTACTTGTTTTTATAACAACAAGTAGAGTTGTATGAAATTACATGCAATCTTAGTCACCGCATTAAATTGAGTGTCTCTTACTTCACTTGGAAAAAATAGTAAAGCACTTTGAAAAGACCACAAGTTATGATCTTTCCTAGTTCTACATCAATTTTGACATACTTTACTTCCTTTGAGTTTTGCGTCGATCTTGACTTACTTTACTTGCCTAGTTTTGCGTCGATATAAACATGCTTTACTTCCCTTGTGTATTGCGTCGATTTGGACATACTTGTTTTATTTTAAGGAAAGTAAAGTAACACGAGTTCACCATAATTTTCTAGGTATTAAATCATTGCATTAATTCTAACATGCTTTACTTCTTTGACTCATTGCGTTGATTTGGATTTACTTTACTTATTTTATTTTAAAATAAGTAAAGTAATAATTATTTACCACAAAGCATACCTTCCTCTATTCATTGCATCGATTTTGGGTTGCTTTACTCATTTTCTGTATAAAGGAAGTAAAGCAATGTTTATTCACCATTGCCTAGTCTTGCGTCGATTTAGGTCACTATTACTTCTTCTGCTCATTAATTTTTCTTACAAAAAGAGTCATTGCTACTGCTATCCACATATGTTTTGCATTGAAATGTGTTGCTACTACTTTGCATTAAGTTAAGTTAACTACTAGTCTGAAGTAGTTATACCCTGAGAGCCCGAAATGAACTACAGATCGAACCATTTCAATCTGTTTCTCTAAACATGACTTCCATGATGTTTGTAGCATGATTATATGAATAAATTGAGTCTTAAATGCATGCATGAAATTGTGTAGAATGTGCATTGGATTGATAGAATAGATGTGGTAATTCACAAGAGGTGGAAGCACGAAGGATAGAATAGATGTCTGAAACTAGGGAAGAGCCAATCAAAGTTAGTGATCAATCAGAGGAAGAAGGAACTGTAGAAGAAGAGGAAACTATTGTAATAAGAGAAGATCCAAACTTGGATATTGAGGAAGCATCAAGTTTCAAAAAGGCAAGAGAAAGAGAAAATCCAAGAGGAACAAAATGAAGTATGAATATAAGGGGTATCTTGTGGAAACTTGCATTACATCAAAATTAGCTGGAATAGGAGACACTGATATGGGTCATGTATCAGTACTTGAGTTGGTGGAAAGATCCAAAGCTAAAAATAAGACACCTTTAATGGAAGCATTAACCAAAAGTGGATTGATTGAAGAAATTTCCTTCCAAAACCTGTCAGATGCTAGAATTTGTGTTGGAATGTGCC
Organism: Taxus wallichiana var. yunnanensis; assembly: GCA_018340775.1. Classification (NCBI taxonomy): domain Eukaryota; kingdom Viridiplantae; phylum Streptophyta; class Pinopsida; order Cupressales; family Taxaceae; genus Taxus; species Taxus wallichiana. The sequence continues at coordinate 80,461,876 of CM031236.1, read as the reverse complement.
AAACATTATGATTCCCAAACTAGAACAATCAGAAATGATGTCAAAGATCTTGTGGGGAGATTGGATGCTCATTTATTCAATTCTTTCTTAAAGATCCCAATTATACCAAGTCCATTGAGTATCAGTATGGAGAAAGCTAATGATTATTGGGTAAAGAGGAAGAAGGATGCCATTAAGATCATGAATATGCATTACTTAAAGGTATCAAAACAAGCTTCAAGGTTTCCCAAGTCAGTTGTAAGATCTGATCTAATTCAAGAAGCCGATGATATTACTTAACTTCTTTGTAGGATTAATGGTGACAAGAATGCAAAATTATTTTACAGATGGATGTATTACTTTCTGAGAGTAATAGAAAATGCTAAACCTAATACTCAGATCAATTGGGTTGAAATCATCAGTGACAATATTGATTTCTAATTGAAAAATGTTATTCAAAATTTGGATTTCAAGATGATTTCGATACACATGGGAACTTTCCCAGATTGAGGACTATTGGAACAAAGGATGATAAACCCATTTATGAGCATTATCCATAGTTAGCTTTACCAGGTATTTCAATGAATATAAATAGGTTAATGACTTCTTATATGAAGTTATTTGTAGGTTGAATCCAGACTTAAGAGCCAGAAGAGTAATTGATGAAGCATGGAATGTAGTCCAACCTTATGGGTGCATTTTTATTTAGTTTTCCCACTTTACATATTTAAGAGTATGTGGTTTCTTGAATGTTGTGTTAAGGTTGCCTAGATACCCAAGTGATAGGTGGATTTTTCTGGAGTTATGCAGATAATTGGCAGTACTACATGATTTACAACAGGGTCTACATAGGACAGTGGTGCATTTTCCTATTGTGATTGGACAATACCATTGTATGAATATTCATAAGGTGAGGGATGTTCAGAAGGAAATATATCTTCGTTATAATCAGATTTCCTTTAGTGAAAGGAGGAATTTTGATTATAGAAGCATAGCAAGAAAGTTAGTTTCTCTGAACTATGCACACTTTCCAGCACTAGAAGACTTTTGGGTTGATTGTAGAGATGAGTTTGAAGTCAGAAGAAGGGATTATATTCGACTGACTATAAAACAGATTTCAGAATTTGGTTTGACTAAAATTCCAAAAGGGCTGATTGATGATGGGAAATTAATTTCTAACGCTTATTATGATCAAGGAGGTGATAGTGCTCCTTTGATCCCAGTTACTCATACTTCAAATTCAGTCATGGAAAGGACATCAAAAGTGTTATTATACACTACTCAATGGTTGAATAGTCGAGGTTGTTTCTTGGAAGAGTCAGTAATGAAGGAAATTACTCGAATTAGTACTAGAAAGGGAGAAGATACCAGCGAGAGTGAAAAAGGAAAAGAAGGTCCAGGAGAAAGTAGTGGTTTGGCTGTAAAGTTGAAGCCATTCAGGAGAGCTAGGACAAAGAATCCTCTGATTTCAGGAATTGTCACCGAAAGAACTTCTAGTATGACAACATCACCAATTGTTACTCCTACCATCCAAGAACCCCCTGCTCAAGAAGATATTGTATTACTAGCACTAAAACCAACTTCTTTTGTGTTTCCCACCACTACCACAAAAATTGTGTTTCCTACACCACCTCCTTGTCCACCACCAGCTACTCCTCCTCCTCCCCTCCTCCATGTCTTGAAGAATCATCAGTTGTGTCACTAAAGGAGAATCTTAATGTTGCTTCTTCACAAGAAATATCTCAAACATCAGAAAAGGATAAGGAGCAGATGAAAGATACGAGAGATGGAGGAAGGAGAGATTATGATGGAAGTTGATCAAATAGTGGAAATCTCTATAGTACCAGATGATACAAAGTGTAGAGGAACATTGAGGATATTGATACTGGGAATGAAGAAGAGATAGAGGAGGAGATGATAAGAAATAAAATGGTTGAATTAGGAGGAGTTTTACAGCAAGAGTTAGTCATTGAATAACCTGAGAGACAACTAGAAATTGTGGATTTTTCAACACCATGAGGAGTTAGCAAAGAGATAATTGTACATCCCAAATCTCAAACTCTTTCAAGTCACTAGTTTACTAATTATATGACTAATCTTATAACCAAACACTACGTTTGCATAGAAAATATTATTCATAGAATAATAATTCACCTTCAATATTAATGTTCAGATACATGTGGCTATTATATAGCCATATACAAAGCCAAAACAACCTCCAACAAAATAGGGAGGTGTTATAACAAATAACACTATTTAGTTGTGATTGTTACTCATGTAACAATACACAACTCAACACAATAATATATTATTGTTTATATAACAATAATATATTAATAACATATTAAACTATATAATAATAATTACCAACGTAATTATTATCTTGCACAATGTAAATATTAATTCCTAACATTCCCCCCCTTAGTGTTTACATGGTAGAAAAACATCCACACACTCAACCGCATGATATGCTCACCCCCGTGGCATGTCCAACTCGTGACTCATGACCTTGATCCAAAAGAAAGGCATGCTCCTTCCATGGTTTTAAACAAAGCTTACCACAAACCTTGACATGACAGAACCTCATCAACTGTCCACCTCATGTGGTTTTCTCGGATCCTCCCACAAACCCTTTCAAGATCCATGAATCGACTTACTCTAGTGCTATTGTTCGCCACTATGCTTATACATCAGGGAATTATGTTGGAAACACAACTTGTATATCTCAAAACTGCACAATAGAAGATATATTGAAAAAATTTCACATTACTTCCTATAAGAATCGTAATGTTCTTAATCGTAGTCTTTGTCATTGATCGTTGCCACTCGATCTCAAACAGCATAGAAAACTGCCACTACCACTGGAAGCTTTCCTTGACTAAGTCGTTTCAGGTACAGAATGGGAATGGAACATTGGTATGTATTCCCCCCCACAATGTGAAATTCCACCCATATAGATACTGAGAAGCAAAATGCATCGAAGAACATACTCCTAAATGGATCTTGCTAGTTAGGTCTTGTTGCACATGGTCACTAATGCTAGTGAACGTATTCTTCTAGCTGACCATCTTCTAAAGAAGTACGGAAGTCAGAGGACCAAGTTAGTCAAAGGATCACTGACAGTCATTTGCACTCCAACATAACTCTCTTTCCAACATCCATCAAATACCACACAAAATAGGAACACTACAAACTGAAGCACACTGAGAAAATGGAAACCACACTGAAAATCATATACTCACACCATACATATGCCACCATAGCTTTTGCGGCCTCGTCGTTGGTGACTAACGAGAGGTCGTTGTTCGACCTCCTTCCTCTGATGCCTCCTTCCTCCATTTTCATGCTGCTAGCTCAGCTAGATTTGATCATGGAGCTCAAATTACCTTCAATAATTTGGATATCGCATACAAGTGAAAATGCGTCCAAAATTGAAATGCGAAAAAAAAAAAAAAAATTTTTGGACTTTTTAAAGTTATACGAATTTTCACAAGTTTGAAAAAGAATAGGTGTTGGATACAACCGAAAATGCACCCTTTTTACAAATAATTAAAATTTTAATATAGCTAAAAGCTATTGATTAAAATTTTTGACATATACTATTTTAAAATAACAAAATGACTCAAATTTCAAATAGAATCTAGTGACTGGAGTGAATTCACAGTCGGAATATCGTAGAAAATACACAAATACTTACATGGGAGAACTTACAATTGATTTACATGGCACCTTCAAATTTCCTTCGATTGAGGTCTTCGAGACTCAAACAATTCCTAGCAAATTCCACTTCAAATACATGTTGCTTCAAAAGCCGATAGTGTTAGAAAAGAGCAAAGTATAACGCCAATGTGCATGCTAAATGATGAGAAAACGAAGTGAATCACCAAAAGAGATTGAATAAAAATAATTCTGTAGCAGATAACAGGTCTATGGAAGATCCAGAATCATCAAATAGTAGGAATATTTGATAGTTTTGTATTATGACTTAGACTACATGAAAGCAATATATATCGATCCCAACCATACATGAATCTAGACACACAACTAGAAGCAAAATTTAGATCCCCACTCAACATATTCTGCACATATGTGAGTCGTCGTTCAAGAAATGATCAAGACAGACAACAACGATGACCGATTACGTAGTTTGTTACAAAAACCCATTCAATGCAATCGACCCGGATGAAAAAAGCTTCGTGAATCAATGCAAAATTATCAACATCTCGTGAACAAAAAATAGTGCAGGAGTTGTTGCAGTGTATAGGCATTTGACTTCAAATAACAAAGTTTATTTCAAACCTCAACTTTCACTCTTGATGGTGCTTTTCAGGGATGTATTGGATTTGGAAACCAAACATTTTGAATTACAAATCCCGAAGAGCATAAAAAATACGTATTACCTTTGGTGAGTAGGCCAAGTCAAATGTATGTTAGCATGGTATTATATAATAGATCTACACCCTTCTACTCTAGGAATTTTCAACGGACAGCTACACACTGCACACCTCAGGAGTCAGAACAATGATTAATATACCATTTTAATCATCCATGTCATATGACTGTCTAGAAATTCCTTCAACACTGGAAATGAAGCATGGTGATGGGATAGATCTGCAGGCATCCAACGAATAAGACAGAAGACGAAGGATTCAAGATAATAATTATACCAATGTCTATACAGACCGCGTAGAGATCATGAACCAGGAGGCGTCGGCTAGGGAGGACACAGATCATAAACCAAAATGTTGTTGGCAATCACTAAAATCCTCTAATATCAAAAAATTTCCATACACCGGGGCAACCATAAATACAAACAAATCTGCCCCACACAATGCTAAGAATCCCATGTCACTCGATATTAAATAATAACCAAACACGAGGTTTGCATGAGAAAATATTATTCACAGAATAATAATTCACCTTCAATATTAATGTTCAGATATATGTGGCTATTATATAGCCATATACAAATCCAAAACAACCTCCAACAAAATAGGAGGTGTTATAACAAATAACACTATCTAGTTGTGATTGTTACTCCCGTAACAATACACAACTCAACACAATAATATATTATTGTTTATATAACAATAATATATTAATAACATATTAAACTATATAATAATAATTACCAACGTAATTATTATCTTGCACAATGTAAATACTAATTCCTAACATAATCAATATTCTTCTTCTTCTAAGGAAGTAATTGATTTAGAAGAGATGGACCTCCAATCGTTAAGAATAATTAAGAGGAAGAGGAAAAGGGAAAAAAACCAAAAGTTACATCCAGATTGGTCATTGATCCTTCAGGGAAGAAATTTGCTGAAATAGCTACTCCACTAACTGGAAAGAAGAAAGGAGAATTGACGAAATAGGATTTGACGATCACGAAGGTTCCCTTGGGAGAATTTACTAAAGAAGGTCTAAATAAATACATGCGAGACACTGATAAACAACTTGTTTCAAAATTTGGATGAAGAAAATATGAAGGTTTCAAAACTGAAAAGAGCAGATCATCCAAAGCGTATAATATTATTATGACAGTTTCAAGAATCCTCCATTTATGACTTAGAAACAAGGGAAAAAAATTTACATAATGTTCTATGTTCTAAATTCATACAATTCAAAACACACATTCCATTGTCAATCCATCTCAAAAACTAGTGTTCTATCTAAGAAGCCTATCTAAATATTTATTACTATATTCATCTGAAATCCCACTTTCTTAGACTAGGTGACATAAGACAACACAACCAGAAATTTGTGATACTTTGGCCAAAGTTTTAAACATGTTTACCATGTTTACATTCCAAGATGACATACTCATCGAAAGGAATATGTCTTTCACCCCACTCAAACTATTATCTAGATTGGTCTTCCTTGACTTTCATCAACCAAACCCGAGTCAAAGTTTCACACTAAATAGGGCAGCTCACATACACTAGTGTTGTAGTCTACTCATGGTGACTAAGGATAAGTAGACATACTCAATGAATCTCATCGATTGGGTGTGTTTAGTTACCCTAAGTCAACATGAGTTGACCACTACACTAGTCCATGTGTCTATCTTTGTTTAGAGTAGAACTATGAACCAAATTTCCACTTATGTCAATTGAGTTAATTGAACTAAGTGGGGTGTTGAAGCATAGTTGGCTGCATCATAGTATCCTCATAATGACTCCCATCATTATGAGGGTACTCTGTTGCAGCCCCTATATTACAACAACCTACTAAGTTCTTTCAAATGAAACTAACATACTTAAGAAACATTAGATTATTAACCTTAATTTATTATCTTGTTTAATTAATCATTAAACATCACACCTAAGGGTCCACTAAGTATGATTGATCCAAATAAAGGATTTGAAATGTACTTTTACACCAGTTGAAGGTATGTAGATAAAATCTATGTTCATGCATATGAAATTTTTAATCTTAATCCATTATTTCCTTTTATCAATAAATCTTATTTCAATATCAAGTAAGAAAGATCATTAAGTTTCTTTACTATTGTTTAGCAATGTAAACAATCTTGATTGAAAGCTTGTTAATTAGACTTAGTGATATCATAATATTTAAATCCATCTTACTAATTCTTTTAAGATTTCAATTTCCATTTATTATTTTCATATAAAAGAGCATACAACCAATCATCAATAATGATTATACTTTATCACATAATTATAAGGATAACATACTTAGTTCTGATTTAATGATAAAAGGAAGTATCCTCTTCTTCCTAATTAAGGACTATTGTCCTATTCATGAAATTTGAAAACATAAGGAGTAGATTCATAATAAGAATGCCACATTCAACTATATAGAAACTATCCTTATTTCCTTTTCGAATAAGGATCTATAAATCATAATCATCATAGTTATACCATTACCCCAAAATAAATGAGTTAAATATATATAGTTTCCTTATCCCAAGCATTATTCTATACTTTAGAATCCATTAAGCCATGCATGTTAATATTTAATAATATTAATAAAATCTAGTCATGCATGTTAATATTTAAGAATATTAATCAAATCTAAGTCATATATGACCCTTGAATAAATCAGTAATCACAACCATTACACAACAATTCATTTATCAAAAAGAGAGTTCACTTCACTCCAAACTTAATAAATATTCCATAAGTTTATAAGAAAACATTTTTCATCATTACAAAACTAATTTAATACATCCTCATAGTTTTTCCAACAAGTTCATTTCAAGATAATTTCAATACATAAAGCATCTGAATGAAGAAAATGACTTCGTTAATAAAACAAATGCAACTTTTTATAAGTCTTTCTCCTTTCACTTTTCATGAAGTCCATCTACAAAATTGTTAGCATGAGTAGTTCACAAGAACTGAGCATGATAAGCACTATAACGTTAAAACAATATGCTTTTATCTAATTGTTTCATAAAAGGAACCCTATTATTTATGAAAATGTTCCAAGTACTCAAAATAAGATCAATAAAATAAACTACCCAAAAAGCCACAATGTCAAGAAATAGAGAAGACGTCACTAAATCTATTTAAGAATCAATTTTCCATAAAAGAAGTTAAATAATCCAAAAAATTTAATTCCATCTATGTTACAATAATGATAATCATTTCAAACATGATAACATTTAAAACTGCAACCAACTATTAAAGAAGAGAATTAATTAAAAATTCATGATCTATCCTCATTCTTTCAATTTAATTCACCAAGCCAAAGTTCCACTATATCACAGTCAGTTCCCTATAAATCAATATAAAAGGAATTGATATACAAACACAAATGACTTGATAAGAACATAATGATGTCACTATAGTTCCTCTAACCAAATCCCTATTACCATCCATAAAAGGATGCCAACAAAATAAAGAAAAACTCAATAGAACAAATGTACTCATTGTACATTCCTACAGGAGGTTTACTTACAAATCCAAAAAAAAATCAAACACAAAGACAAAAACTCTAAAGGATTTTTATCAAAAAAAAAATCTAGGATTCAAAACCCATTTGATCAAACATATTTATTTAACCAATACGAAGAGAGAGAGAGAGATTCATAAAACCAACATGCATCACAAATGATCAATCAAAAGTTGAATGCACAAAAAACAACCACTTTTAAAAGTTATAGGATAATGAAAATCTAAAATTTTAAAGAACAAAATCACAGAGTACAACTTTACCTTGAAAAGATCAAGATTCAAGTTTTAAAGATTAAAAATTCCCTTAACAATGATCAAATAATAACTCACATCTTCCAACATATTTTTGAAATGATTTCAAAATAAGAAAGAAGTCACCACATAAAATTTAAACCAACCAAAAATACAAGAAGCTAGTCTCAAAATGAGATGTTTTAAAGGAAAAAAACATTCAAAAAAACATGCTACAAATCAAAGAATATGTCCCATAAAAAACAATGATGACCCGAAACCAAGAATCACCAAGGAGTTGAACAAAAATAGATACAAACCAAAGATATCTCACACACACGATGCTCAAAGAGTAAAAATCTTCAAAGGAACATTAAAAAAAAAAAAAAAAACCATTTGAAGTATAATAAAACTGGTCCTTCCAAAAAATAACTAAGTTCAAAAACTTAAGCCGACCCGAGAAGGGTAATCATGCAAAGAAAAACATAACCAAAAAAAAAGAAAGAGACAAGAGATTTACCAGTCCATGTTTCAAAGAAGATCCACCCGAGAAGGGTAAATAAAAAACAAAACGTAACTTAAAATGATAGAGAAAAAATCATATCATTCCCCTTCATATTATGCACTTACAGTGCTTGAAATACCACCATCGAAGATACCAGTATGGGTCGAAGCTTGACTTCATAAAAACAACAAAAAGATAAAAAAGATAGTTAAATTTTAAGCCAAAATGAATGACCATCATAAAATAAAACAGAATCCCAATACAGATTTTAGAAAAATTTGAACCAAATATATTAGTTTAAACCCATTTTAATGACAACTGGAAAGTTTCCAAAATCAAAAATACTTCCACTATAACCACTTGTGAATTTTTTTAACACCAAAAATTACAAAAAAGGAGATATATATTCTATCTAAAAGAAAATAATAATAACATGATATCCCAATATAAAAATCATTCATTCAATTTATATATATTAAACACACATTTTTTTCCAAACTTATTCAAAAACCTAGAATCATGTATAACAACAACTTCATACCACATGATCATTTATATCCACAAAAAACCATAACCATAAAAAACTCACATAAGCAAGAAGAAACAAACAACACACAAGAAAACATTCTCAGAGATGTTTTCATGAAGAGAAAATTTCTTTTATGAAAATGTTTAAATAAAAAAATAAAGATATCTTAAAGAGATAGAGCCTATATCATTGGTGGTAGTGCTCTGGCTTTCTCTTCCTTGCTTCAAAACCTTCAAGAAAAAGCTTCCATTAAAATATTTCCAATGAAAATACCAAACAAATCCTCTCAAAAATTTTCCCACATTTTCTTCTTATAGTTTCCACAACCAAATTTTTCCATTATTTCCACCATGCAATGGTGATTTTTAATTAACAAAAATCAAACTAAAAGTTTGAAAAATGGAAATACTACATGCAGAGCCAAAGAGCTCGAAAAATCAAATGAACAATAAAACCAAACCATTCCTTTTTTTCCTCCAACCCATTCTATTATTCCCCAGGTGGTTTTCACTTAGGTCGAGGCTCATTAATGCCAACAGGACTGCCAGTCCCCCCCAAAACTCCCATGCCAATGCCAACTCACTGTTAGTTACAACTAACAATTAAAAACTTCATTCAAACAAAATTAGCAGAGTTTCGACAACTCAACACTTTCCACCACCTTCATGCCTTGGCCAAAATTGGCAGCAAAAAAATATTAAATGAAACATTTAAACCTTCAAAATTGCCTTTGGAATGGTGCCACCGCCATCCAACAACTTTCCATCCAAGCCAACCTCATTTCCCCTTAGGTTAGTTTGATGCCCTTAGGTTAGGTTTCCATTATATTAGTTTATAAACCATAGCTTAGGACCTTAGGAATAGTTCATATATAGCTTAGGATAATTTAGCAAGACTTAGGATAGTCCTTTAATTACCCTTTAAGAATTAATCATCACAATAAATATAATCACCTTAACTTAGGTTAAGGATAGGATAAATAATCAAAGGAACTTAGATTAATTAGGTCCCAATAAATTAATCAAAGGACATTACCTTTTACAAATTTATCAAAATGACGTTATTAGATCACTTAGAAGGGTGCATCAAAAGATGCTACAGGATGCCCCTGTGATCCCAAAGCAAGCCTAAGTTCAGAAATCAAACATTATGACCAACTTGATCAAATGATCAAAACATCGTAAAAAATCATACATGCCTTGGATCACTAAAATTGATCCAAGGTATGGTTATTCTACATTTTGAAATCAAATAGACTAAAGAACAAGTTCAATATTGCAAAATAGGCAATGAAAAACAAATAAGACTGAATTTATTTCCTTCATCACATACAAAATGAATTTCAAGGTTCAACATAAGGAATATGTGAAATACTTCATTATTAAATTTAGAATTGTCATGGCACGATGTTATCTAATTTTAGAAGATAAAACATATCATCTACAAAAACATGATTACTTAGTTTCAAAAGAGTACACCATCTTCAAAAAGAATCACCTATCAACGTTTGCAACTTCAATTTATAGAAGTGATCAAGATAACAACCATGGAAGAGGCATTACATACCTCCCCTCTAAAAAGCATCATCATCCCGATGATTAACTTAATCCATATTCATTTTCAAGAAAAATAATCATAATTATAGTTCTTCTATCCACAAAATTTTCAAAAAAAACAAATTTGTAGAAATTTAAGTTTTTCATAACTTATTACAACATCAAAATTGTTGTCCCTGTACTAAAAAAATATAGTACCTACCCAAAACTGGTAGAAATTAAAGATAGTTTTCAATCAAAGTCTTTAATTATCTCAAAAAATCAGAATTAATTATGTTCAAACAGATGAGGAAAAGTAAGTTTTCATATCCTCAAGGTTTTCCCATGTTGTTGCACTTTCTTCATTAAATGGTCCCATTGGACCTTGCATTGACCTGATTTCATGATTTTGCAAGTGCAACTGGTGAGTTTCAACACTCTTATGGGTTCAACCATGATTATTCTGGGTCTTGGACCTACAAGGAATCCCAATTTAATACATGTGATAAATCTGAAATGTATTTCTTAAGAAAAGAAATATGGAAAACATCATGCATTCGTGACAAGGTGGGAGGTAATGCTAAGCGATAAGCTATGGCTAATCACTTCAACAATCTCAAAAGGTCCCAAAATGAGGTGATAATTTGGTTGCCTTGCCAAAGGTAATAGAGCTCTTTTTAGGCTTAACATGTAAAAAGACTTTTTCACCAAGTTCAAATTTCTTATCGACCCTTTTTAGATCTGCATAATTTTCTATCCTATCAACAACTTCTTTTAATCATTCATGAATTATTTTCACTTGTTGTTCCATTTCAAGTAAGCATTTTAGGTCCAATTACCTCTCTATCTTCAATGTTATCCCAACTAATTGAGTTTTGCATTTCCTTCCATATAATGCTTTGAAAGGTGCCATTTTAAAGAGGAATGATAAGTATTATTGTAAGAAAATTCAACTAAAGGAAGGTATTCTTCCCATTTATATTGTTGATCCATATAAGTACATTTGTAACATATCCTCCAAAACTTGATTTACTCTCTCTGTTTGACCATCTATTTTCGGATGGTATGCGGAACTAAAATTTAGTTTTGTTCCTAAGGTTGCATTTAGTGTTTTCTAGAAATGGGATGTCATTCTAGGGTCTCTATCAGATATAATCAATTCAGGTACTCCATGTAATCTGAAAATTTCATGCACAAATATTTTTTCTAAAACAAGTGAATCATCTTTAAGATTACCAACAATAAAATGTGCTACCTTTGTTAATTTTCAACCACAACTAAAATAACATCATGCTTATTTTTAGACATAGGAAGCCCCTAAACAAAATCCATACTTATTACTTGCCACTTATATTGTGGTATGTATATGTGGATACAATAAACTATTGGGTGCATATGCTCAACCTTAACTTGTTGACATTCTAGGAAATGTGAAAAAAAATCAGTTATGTCTCTCTTCATCCCTTTTCAAAAATATTGTTTTTTTACATCAGCAAGCATTTTTGTAATTGGGATGTCTGAGTAAGGTGAATTATGAAATTCCATCATTAAATTTTTCCTTAACTCATTTTTGAAGGTACATACACTCACTTTCTCATATCTTAAAATTCCTTCATTATCAAAGTAAAACCTTTGTATCTTGCATCATTAGGATCTACAGCAAGTGTTGTTTTTACTTGCTAAAAATACAAATCAGAATCCATGATACTCTTTACTTCATCCTTAAACTGAGTTCTCAAAGTTATAAGTGCAAAAATATGTTTCCTATGACTTAGTGCATCTTACCACTCTATTTTCTTTACCTTTAATGTAACTTATGTCAAAAATATATTAAAAAAAACTCTAACCATCTTCGTTGTCTTGCATTTAGATTTGGTTGAGTGAAAATATACTTCAGCCCAAGGTGGTCAATTTTTAACTCAAAAGGTCTCCTAAGAGATAATGTCTCCATACTTGAAGTGCATGAACTATGGAAGCAAGCTCTAGGTCATGGGGAGCATAATTCAACTCATGTAACTTGAGTTTCCTTCTCTCATAAGCTATAACATGATCATCTTGCAATAATATACCTCCTAGTCCTTCTCTAGAAGCATATGTAACTACCGTAAAGCTTCCATTTGGATCCAATATGTATAGTCAAAATAGGTACAAAAGTTAGTTGTTCCTTTAGAGTTTTAAATGTTGATTCACATTTATCACTCCACACAAAATTTTTTGTCTTTCTTTTGTAATGAAGTAATGGGGCAATGACTTTTGAAAAGTCCTTAACAAATTTTCTGTAATAACCAGAAAGCCCCATGAAGCTTCTGACTTCATGTACATTTTTAGGTGCAGCATTCAATTATGGCAAACAATATTTGATGGATCAACTGTTATTCCATATTTTCTTATGACATGTCCTAAATAGTGCACTTTTGTTTCATAAAAAGAACATTTGGACAACTTACCATATAATTTTCTCTTTCTCAAAATTTCAAGTACAATTTTCAAATGCTCTTGGTGCTCATCAATGCTCTTAGAATAGATAAGAATATCATCAAGAATACAAGTACAAACTTTTCCAAGTATTCTTGAAAGATATTATTCATCAAATTCATAAAAGTTGTAGGTGCATTTGTCAAACCAAAAGGTAAAACAATGAATTCATAATGTCCATACCTTGTTCTAAAAGTTGTTTTATGAATATCTTCATCCTTAATTCTCAATTGATGATATCCAAAATGAAGATCTATCTTTGAATATATAATGATGCACCATGCATCTGATCAAATAGATCATCAATTCTAGGAAGTGGATATATTTTTGATTGTTTCTTTGTTTAACATTTTGTAATCAATACAAAGTCTAAGTGTTCCATCCTTCTTTTTCACAAAAATTATCGGTGCTCCCAAGGTGAGACACTCGGTCTTATCAAGCCTTTAGAAAAAGTTCTTGTAACTGTGCCTTAAGTTCTACTAGTTCAATTGTAGTCATGTGATAAGGTGCCTTGGAAATAGGTTTAGTTCTAGGTTTGATTTCTATTGTAAAGTCAAATTCTTGTTTAGGTGGAAGACTAGGTAGTTCTTCCAGAAACACATCGCTGAAATCTCTTAACAATGGATACTTTTCCAAGAAATTACTACCTTTTTCTGTTGTTTCAGAAATTTTTACTGCATATAATGTGCAACCTTTGTTTTTGGCCTTCTTAAGCTGCATAGATGACAATTTCCTAACTAAAATTTCTCATTTTACCCTTGAATGTTTTTGTTTTTATAGATCATCAAGGCATCTAATGTGTTTTTCAAAACAATCACTTTTTCTTTATGATCAACAAGCCAGTTAACACCAATTATGACATCATATGACCCCAAAGGAGCAACATAAAGATCTACTTTAGTTGAAAAACTTGGTAACTCTAAAACTGCTCCAAAAAGACATTTACTAACAGTATGGACAACATTATTACCATAATGTACAATCCAATAATTTTTCCATTATTCCTTCTTTTATTTTTAATTTTGTAGCTAATTTACTAGAAATAAAACATTTTGTAGCTCCAGTATCAAAAATTATAGTAACATGTGTACCAAATAATTTACTGGCACTTCTATGGGTGTAACTTACTTTTCAACTTGTTTATTACTACTACAACATGTATCTTATGTTGTTGGTTGTTGTCATCTTTCTTTAGAGGGCATTGATTTGTGTAGTGATCCTTACCACAATTAAAAAAACCCCCTACAGGTCCCCTTTTTGGTTCAAACTTATTTCGGTCTTGAAATTACTATTTTGACCTCCATAAGATTTCTGCCCATTATTGTTATTCTTCACAAAATTGTTTCTAATGTTCATAATAGGTTTATTTTTGTTTTTTTTATTGTTATCAGTCACAAAACTTTTTTTAACTCCAAAATTTTTCCATGCCACCTTCTTAGGTGCAAGTGAAGAAGAGTTGGAAATTTTCTTTCGATTCTCTCTTTATGTGTAAAAATTGCCTTCAATTTTTGTTCTTTCCTTATGGATTTTTCTACAACCCCTTCCATGGTGGTTGGGTTGTGCACATCTACCTCTCCTCCTATGATAGGATTCAATCCCATAATAAACTTGTGTATCCTAAACTTTTTCATCAGTTTGATACTGTGGAACGTACTTAAGAAGTTTGGTAAACCTCTCCCAGTACTAGTTATAATTAACTTTCCTTGAACTAAATTATGAAATTCTATCATTTTTTTATCATAATAGAGTTGTGGTAGCCAACGTTTCCTAAAGTATCCCTTAAATTGATCCCATGTAATAATTTTTTTCATCAATGTTTAGTTCATCCTTATGGTTGTCCCACCACTTCCATTTTTTAACTCCGGGAGGATGCCTCATGGGAAAGTTGGTAAGCTCCCCATACTACCTTTGTTTCTTCCGAGAAGTTCCTTATTAAAAGTACTTCTCCATTTTTCATTGAGCCAATTCTCAGCCCCATCCCCAGTGTAGTGCCATCAAAATTTGGTGGAATTATCCTTTTTATGTCATTAGTAAGTTCAGTTGTTAATCTTGCCTTTTTATTTTCAGGTGGATTAGGTACATTTGCATTTGCATTTGCAATTGTTATTATGGGCATTTACAACATTGTTATTTTTGCATTATTATTATCAACACCCAAATTTCAGCATTAGCATTGTTTTTCTGGAGGTGGTTGATTGTTATTATCAACATCATCTTCCTCCTCTTCATTACCCATTACTTGTTGTTCAAGTACAACAAGATGATCTCTTGTGTCCAAACAGGCAACAAAGAATCTCATCAAGTTTTTTGTGTAGTAGCTCCTCTCCACCTAGAGGTGGATTATTTGCAACACCTCCCCTTGTTCTAACCATTTTTATTAATAAGAAATTAATTTTTTTATCGAGATATGGACTCAATAGGTCCAGAGAGATGCAACCTTCATTTGATACCAAAATGTAACATCCACTTTTTATGACTTAGAAACAAGGGAAAAATTTTTTTTACATAATGTTCTATTCTAAATTCATACAATTCAGAACACACATTCCATTTCCAATCCATCTCATAACAAAAAACCATATGTAATTGTAATGACTCGGTGTAACACCGATCTCTCATTTCATGACTCGGTATTAAACCGATCTCTCATGTTTAACTTTTCAGTGTATACTATGTATATACTTTGGTTCTTTTACCCATTAAGGGTCACTCAAGTGTTCTGTCTAAGAATCCTATAAATATATGTTGTTTGATATTCATCTAAAATCCCACATTCTTAGACTAGGTGACATAAGACAACACAACCAACAATTTGTGATACTTTGGCCAAAGTTTTAAACATGTTTACCATGTTTACATTCCAAGATGACATACTCATCAAAAGGAATATGTCTTTCACCCCACTCAAACTATTATCTAGATTGGTCTTCCTTGACTTCTATCAACCAAACCCGAGTCAAAGTTTCACACTAAATAGGGGAAGCTCACATACACTAGTGTGTTGTAGTCTACTCATGGTGACTAAGGATAAATAGACATACTCAATCAACTCTTTCGATTGGGTGTGTTTAGTTACCCTAAGTCAACATGAGTTGACCACTACACTAGTCCATGTGTCTATCTTTTTAGAGTAGAACTATGAACCAAATTTCCACTTATGTCAATTGAGTTAATTGAACTAAGTGGGGTGTTGAAGCATAGTTGGTTGCATCACAAGTATCCTCGTAATGACTCCTGTCATTATGAGGGTACTCTACTACAACCCCTATATTACAACAACCTACTAAGTTCTTTCAACGAAACTAACATACTTAATAAACATTAGATTATTAACCTTCAATTTATTATCTTGTTTAATTAATCATTAAACATCACACCTAAGGGTCCACTAAGTATGATTGATCCAAATAAAGGATTCAAAATGTACTTTTACACTAGTTGAAGGTATGCAGATAAAATTTGCATTCATGCATATGAACTTTTTAATCTTAATCTATTATTTCCTTTTATCAATAAATCTTATTTCAATATCAAGTAAGAAAGATCATTAAGTTTCTTTACTATTGTTTAACAATGTAAACAATCTTGATTGAAAGCTTATTAATTAGACTTAGTGATATCATAATATTTAAATCCATCTTACTAATTCTTTTAAGCTTTCCAATTTCCATTTATCATTTTCATAAAGTAGAGCATACAACCAATCATCAATGATGATTATACTTTATCACATAATTATGGAAAACATACTTAGTTCTGATTTAATGATAAAAAGGAAGTATCCTTTTCTTCCTAATTAAGGACTATTGTCCTATTCATGAAATCTGAAAACATAAAGAGTAGATTCATAATAAGAATGCCACATTCAACTATATAGAAACTATCCTTATTATCCTTTTCTAAATAAGGATCTATAAATCATAATCATCATAGTTATACCATTACCCAAAATTAAATATATATAATATATATATAGTTCTTATCCAAGCATCTATCTATACTTTAGAATCCATTAAGCCATGCATGTTAATATTTAAGAATATTAATCAAATATAATCATGCATGTTAATATTTAAGAATATTAATCAAATCTAAGTCATATATGACCCTTGAATAAATCAGTAATCACCAATCATTACACAACAATTCATTTATCAAAAAGAGAGTTCAATTCACTCCAAGCTTAATAAATATTTCATAAGTTTATAAGAAAACATTTTTCATCATTACAAAACTAATTTGATACATCCTCATAGTTTTTCCAACAAGTTCATTTCAAGAGAATTTCAATACATAAAGCATCTAAATGAAGAAAATGACTTCGTTAATAAAAAAATGCAACTTTCTATAAGTCTTTCTCCTTTCACTTTTCATGAAGTCCATCTGCAAAATTGTTAGCATGAGTCAGTTCACAAGAACTGAGCATGATAAGTGCTATAACATTAAAAAATATTATTTTATCTAACTATTTCATAAAAGGAACCATGTTGTTTATGAAAATGTTCCAAGTACTCAAAATAAGATCAATTAGAATCATAACACAAACATTAATCAAATGATCAATCAAAATTGAATACCCAAGTGTAATGAAATTACTTGATTAATTATGATTATCACCAGCAATAGAACACCAAATAACACAATATTGTAGATAAATTCTCTCAATATGAAATTATCAATACAGCCACTTGAGGGGGTAACCTCCGAACATATAATAAGACTCAAATACTCAACATAATGATCATCCACCACCTATAACCCCTATTTATACTATTCATATATGGCCAACCAAGGCCGACCAACCAATGATAATAGATCATATATAAAAGAGATACATCATGATATTAAGTTATGATAGCAACAAGTCGGCTATATCCATCCCATGTAAGATATATAATTAAGGGCGTAACATGCCCCTCCCCTTCAAAGAAACATTGTCCCCAATGTTGGGAATCCCTAGATGCTCTTTTGTAAGAATGCTTCATCTTCCCATGATGCATCCTCAATATTCATATTCTTCCACTTGATCAGGTACTCGGTAATGACTCTGGTCCTCAGTATTTTGGTGCGTGTCTGAAGAATGCCTTCAGGTTCCAATATGATCCTTCCTTCCTCGTCTAGTTCCGGAAGCACTGATTGGGTGGAAATGTGCTACCCAATAACTTTCTTTAAGTAAGAAACATGGAAGACTGGATGTATTCTCGCTTCTCGGAGAGAACTCTAGCTTATATGCCACACTACCAATTTTTTGCAAAACTCGGTAAGGACCATAGTATTTAGGAGCAAGCTTATTATCCTTTTTCTATTGTTTCAAGGATAATTGCTTATATGGCTGTAACCTTACAAAAACAAAGTCTCCCTCTTCAAAGTGTTGCTCACTCCTATGTTGATCAGCTTGTTGCTTCATACGGTTTTGTGCCCATGCCAAATTTTCTCTAAGACTAGAGAGTACCTCATGTTGATGTTGAATGTGATCTTTGACTACTCTCACCTTTGGTTTGACCTTCAAGCTAGATATGAGTGATGGAGGATGGTACCCATAAAGTGCCAAAAATGGAGACATTTTGGAGGAGGTATGAAATGAAGTATTGTACCACCATTCTGCAAGTGGTAACCATTGCACCCAATGTTCTTGTTTATATGAAGTAAAACATTGAAGATATCCCTCTAAACATTTATTTACCACCTCATTTTTCCCATCTGATTAGGGATGATAAGAGGAACTTTAGACTAGTTGGTTACCTAGACAGAGAGAAAGATCAATCCAAAAGTTACTTGTAAATATTGGATCATGATCACTTACTATAATTTTTTGTGTGCCATGGAGCTTTTGAACTTTATCCATAAAAGAGATGGCAATGGTATGAGATATGAAAGGATGAGCCATGGCATAAAAATGAGATTATTTGGTAAGTCTGTCTACCATGACCATGATGACACTTTTCCCTTTTGATTTAGGTAATCTTGTGATGAAATCCATTGATACCTCTTCCCATCTCTCACTAGGAATAGACAGAGGTTGGAGAAGACCAGGTGTCTTAATGGTCTCGCCCTTATTTTTTTAGCAAACCAAACATTCTACCACAAATTTTTGAACATCTCCTTTCAACCCCTCCCAAAATAAATCCTTCTTAACTCTATGATATGTTTTCAAGACCCCAGCATGGCCACCTATTGGAGAAGAATGTAGCTCTAAAATAACATGGTGTTTAAGTGTAGAGTTCTTACATAGATATAATTGATCTTTGTACCACAATGTATCCCCCTTCCATATAAATTGATCTAATATGGACAGATCTACCTAGAGATTTTGAATGAGAGTATGTGTGGTTGCATCTTTCTTCCATTCTTCTCGTGCTTGATCTACCCAATCTGCATGTAGTATAGAGATGGCACATAACAATGCTTCGGTGGACTCATCCCTCCTAGACAAAGCATCAGCGACCAAATTTTCCTTTCCTTTCTTATAAACAATCTCAAAGTCATATCCCAACATCTTAGTGACCCATTTTTGTTGTTCTTCTAAAGATAGGCATTGTTCTAAGAAATATTTCAAACTATCATGATCAATTTTTACCTTAAAATTTCTACCCATCAAGTATGGTCTCCATTGTTTGACTACATGTAGTATTGCCATCATTTCCTTTTCATATGTGGGTTTTAACAAATTCTTTCCTTTTAGTTGTCGGCTCTCAAAAGTAATGGGGTGTCCTTCTTGCATTATTCTGCTTCGATTCCATTTCCTGAAGCATCACACTCAACTATGAAATTTTTGGAGAAATCTAGGGTTTCCAATACTGGAGTGGTGCACATAGCTACCTTCAATTTTTCAAATTCCCTAGATTCTTCCTCATTCCACTGAAAGGAGTCCTTCTTCAATAATTTTGTGAGTGGTACTGCTATACTACCATGGTTTTTGACAAATCTACGATAATACCTTGTGATACGAGAAACCTCGTAATTGTTTGAGGGTTCTTGGGGTTTCCCATTCCACCATGGCTGGATCTTGTGAGGGTCCACCTTAACACCTTCATGAGAAACAATATGGCCCAAGTATTCCACTTCTTGTACCCCAAAAGAACACTTTGAAGGCTTGGCATAAAGTTGATGTTTCTCTAAGACTTCTAAGACAAAGTATTGATGTGATGTAAGTGTTTCTCCCACGATTTCTTTGTAGAGGAGTATATCATCGAAAAATACTAAGACTAAATTTCTTAGGAATGGTCTAAATACTGAATTCATCAAGCTTTGGAATGTGGAGGGATCATTGGTTAGGCCAAATGGCATCACTAGGAATTCATGTTACACCCTTAATTATATATCTTACATGGGATGGATATAGCAGACTTGTTCTATCATAACTTAATATCATGATGTATCTCTTTTATATATGATCTATTATCATTGGTTGGTCGGTCTTACCGATGGCCATAGCATAGGAATAGTATAAATAGGGGTTATAGGTAGTGGATGATCAAATTATTGAGTATTTGAGTCTTATTATATGTTACGGAGGTTGCCCTCGAAGTGGCCAAGCTATTATACTTTCATATTGAGAGAATTTATCTGCAATATTGTGTTACTTGGTTTTCTATTGCTAGTGATAATCATAATTAATCAAGTAATTTCATTACAAGTGGTATCAAAGTGACCATCCATGTTTGAATCCCACTCGGTTGGTTACGTCATGTAGTCAGGGCCTGGGTGCCTAAACGTTGGTGAAGTGGGGCTCATATGTATGGGAGTGCGGGCGCAAACCCAGCCCGAGTCATGCTCTCACGGAAGTGTCATGGGATGTTATGATCCTCATGTGTGGATTTCACTAACGCCTCGAGGTTTTGGTGTAACGGTTCATTACACCAAGAAACTTCCGCATCAAGTTATAGGATAGAGAAAATGAAAATTCAAAAGAACTAAAACATAGAGTATGACCTTTACCTTAAAAGATCAAGATCCTGGTTTTAAGGATTATAAACTTCCTTAACAATGATCACAACTCACAGCTTCTAACATATTTGAAACAATTTCAAAATACGAGCAAGAGTCACCAATCAAACGCTTAAAAATTTACCAAATTGCAAGCTCAGTCCTAATGAGATGTTTTAGAGGAAAGAAGCATTCAATAAACATGCTCCAGTCACCAAGGAATACACCCACTATAACTCTCATGACCTAATAACCACAACAATTACCAAGGACAAAAAATAATATATACAAACTAAGATAGCTCACTCCCGATGCTTGGAGATTAATAGATCTTTGAAGGGACATTAAACCAAAATAAAATGAAACCCAATTCGAAGTGTAATACAACTGGGTCTTTCCCAAAAATCAACTAAGTCCAAAAACTTAATCCTACCCAAGAAGGGTATTCATGTAATGAAAAATATAACCAACAAAAAGAGAGAAACAAGATATTTACCAGTCCATTATTCCAAAACAGATCCACCCGAGAAGGGTATATAAACAACAAAACATAACTTAAAAAGATAGAGATAGAAGACTCTATCAGTCACCTTAATATTATGCACATACAATGATCAAAATACCTCCATCAAAGATACCCAGTATGGGTCAAAGCTTGACTTAATAAAAATTTATAAAAAAAAGATCAAAAGTTTATTTATAATTTTTAAGCCAAAATGAATGACCCTCAAACTGAAACAGGAATCCCAATACAATCTTTTAAAAATTCAAACAAACAATAGTTGTTAAAACCTAGTTTCATGACAACCTGAAAGTTCCAAAATCCAAATGAATTCCACCATAACCCTGCAAAATCGTTTAACGCCAACAAGGTATGAATAAAAGAAGATATATTCATCTGAAACACAACATCTCTTTAATTAATTGTTCACAATTTCATACATTGCACACACACACAAATTTGTTTTTCCAAACATATTCAAAACCCATAATCATATATAACAACTTCATACCACATGATCATTCATATCCACAAGAACCATAACCATAAGAAACTCATAGAAGCAAGAAGAAGCAAACAACACACAAGAAAACATTCTCAGAGACATTTTCATGAAGAGCAGAGTTCTCTTTATGAAAATGTTTAAATAAAAGCAAGAATCTTAAAGAGATAGAGCCTATCATGTCTGGTAGTGCTCTTGGCTTCTCTTCCTTTCTTCAAACCTTCAAGCAAAGCTTCCATTGAAATATTTCCAACGAAAATGCCAAAAAAATCCTCCACAAATTCTTCAACTTTCTTCTTATAGTTTCCATGACCAATTTTTTTCCATTATTTCTGCCATGCAATGGTGATTTTTAATTTAAAAGAATCAAACTGAAAGTTTGAAAAATGAAAATACCACATGTAGAGCTAAGAATCTCAAAAATCTAAATTCTCAACAAAACCAAACTATTCTTTTTTCCCCAAACCCGTCTTACTATTCCCCAGGTGGTTTTCTCTCAAGTCGAGGCTCATTAATGCCAACAGGACTATCAGTGTCCCTCCAAAAACATTTTCAATGCCAACTCAATGTTAATTAAAACTAACAATTAAAAACTTCATTCAACTAAAATTAGCAGAGTTGTCAACTCAGAAATTTCCACCACCTTCATGCCTTGGCCAAAATTGGTGACAACAGGATATTTAATGAAACATTTAAACCTTGTTATTGCCTTTGGAATGGTGCCACCTCCATTCAATAACTTGACATCAAATCCAACCACATTTCCCTTAGGTTATTTCGATGCCCTTAGGTTAGGTTTCCATTATATTAGTTTATAAACCATAGCTTAGGACCTTAGGAATAGTTCATATTATAGCTTAGGATAATTAGTATCCAAGACTTAGGATAGTCCTTTAATTACCCTTCTAGGAATTAATCATCACAATAAATACAATCACCTTAACTTAGGTTAAGGATAGGATAAATAATCAAAGGAACTTAGATTAATTAGGTCCCAATAAATTAATCAAAGGACATTACCTTTTGCAATTTATCAAAATGACATTATTAGATCACTTAGAAGGGTGCATGCAAAAGATGCTACAGGATGCCCTTGTGATCCAAAAGTAAGCCTGAGTTTAGAAATCAACACACTGACTAGCTGAATCAAAATGATCAAAACATCACAAAATCATAGACATGCCTTAGATCACTGCAATTGATCCAAGGTATGGTTATTCCTACATTTTGCAATCAAATAGACTGAAGAACAAGTTCAAAAATGCAAATTAATCCACGTACAATCATAGTCTTATTGGACTAAATTTATTTCATTCACCAATGTAAGAACATTTTACAAAGTTTAGCATAAGGAATATGTGAAATACTTCATTATTAATTCAGAATTGACATGGCATGATTATATCCAGTTTTAGAAGATAAAACATATCATCTACAATAAACATGATCACTTAGTTCAAAAAAAGATTACTTTGTCTTCAAACAAGAATCATTTATCAACATTTGCAACTTCAGTTTCAGAAGCAAGAAAGGATAACAACCAAGGTGATGGTATTACGAGGAATGAGTTGAGAAAGTTCTGGAAGAACTTGAGGATGTGATCTATGGTCTGACTAAGTATAATACCTCCAGCTATCCACAAAGTATTGAGGAGTTTCTTCCATTGTTTTAGAAATTGATGGATAAAGCTATTATTCCTTTTAATAGAAAGTCATTGGAAAAATTGTCAGATATCCAGGATTTTGTTAGCCAATTGGGATCTTGTCTTGGGAAAGTGAGAGGAGGATGCAAGGTTTTAGAAGAAGAGTTGTTCATGTTTGAAATGGGATTAGGAGATGTAGCTAATGTGGATAGCAATGTCATCAAGTACATGAGGGACCAATTTGCCATCTACAAAGAAAAACATAAGGATGAAGCAGATGAAGCTGAAGCGGATGGAGAAAAGGCTCAAGATAAGAGTAAAGGAAAAGAGAAAGTGGAGCAATAACTACCGATC
This sequence comes from Taxus wallichiana var. yunnanensis, assembly GCA_018340775.1. NCBI lineage: Eukaryota > Viridiplantae > Streptophyta > Pinopsida > Cupressales > Taxaceae > Taxus > Taxus wallichiana. The sequence continues at coordinate 80,437,771 of CM031236.1, read as the reverse complement.
CAGAATAATTCTTCTATTTATTTTCTCTTCTTCTTCTACTTCTTATTCTACTTTTTTTCTTTTCTTATTAAAGTGCACTCTTTGTAAGACTTAAGTAATGTGGTATGCATTCACCATTACTTTAAGTCAGAACATTCTAAGAATAGCTAGGTGGTACGAAATTAATATTTTGAGGAGTAAATTTCTCAACTCTTAACTGTTTGTTAGTTGGTCATTTATTAGAATGTAATGGATATATTTTCCATAAGCTTTTCTTGTAGTGACTATAAAAAGGGGAGAAAACCTACGGGTCAAGGATCTGGAAGTTTTAGGCAAAAAATTGTTATAGGCTGTAATCGGTTATTTTAGACTTTGTGTTGAAATAGCTGAAAACACTTATTGTATGCAGTTAATGTTTAATAAGAAGGAAGGAAGACTTTGATTGAACTTTGTGTCTATCACTATCTAACTATGTAATTTTTATTATTATGATAAAAAAATTGTTATCTTAATCTTCATAGATATACACTTTTTTAAAGTTGATTAAAAGTAATCCGAGAAAAGATAACTTTTTTCTATTCCGTGTGTCAAGAACTAGCTCTGAGAACTACCTGTTACACAACACATCTTCGTACCCACTCAAATTTATTTTCTCTATTTCTGTTTTCACATGTTTCACATTCCATTCACCAAATAGTTGCTTACTTGTTGCCAAACTATTTAGTTGTGGTTCACGAGATTTGTAGTTAAAGTAATACCCCTGAGAAGTTAGATTAGTGTCAGAATAAACAAATAAAGTATACAAGATCTTCACCATTAAATGAAGGGGATTTATCCCATAACTACCTAGGTTGCATGTTTTAACTGAATATAAAATCTAACCAACAAGATTTTACACTAAAATTAGCATACACACTCCACAATTTTCATGCCTTAAAAGGCATGCATGATACCTCAATAAATGTTTTCTTCTCATACAGTTGGTATTTTAACCCACAAGTTTACGAGGTAGTTTTGGCCCATGGATTTGGTACCCATGGTATTATAAAAATACTTAAGCGATTTGCCTATTTATGTGTTTTAATTCATATGGTAGGCAAGACATAACTTTATAGATGTGCGTGAGTTCAAGTGTGTGAATATAGGTAAGTTTGTTGAGCACAACTCCAAACAGATCTTCATATTGTATTGAGAGAAAGATGTGGCTTATAATAAAATATGAGCAAGTGATTCTTAGTGGACATATCCCAAATTGGGTGAACCACATTAAATACTATTTTTGTGTTATGTTCTTTTATTTTTACACTTTTATTTCAGATATGCGATATTATTCGCATATTAGTTTCTACTATTGTGATTCTACATGGGATTGTTCGACATATTTTATCCCTATTTTCCTAACAATTGGTATCAAATCCTAGATTTGTTTGTTGAAGTGTTGAATCACAAGAAATTTTTAGATTGATTGGGAGTTATGGAAGATGATGGAAGATAAAAGGTTGAGAAATTAAATGGGTAGAATTTTATTCTTTGGAAGATACATATGGAAGATTACCTTTATCAAAAGGATCTTTATATTCCATTGTTTTAAAAAGGAAAAAAACCCTCAAGCATGACAAATTTGGATTGGGATTTCTTTGGATAGGAAGGCACTTAGAAAAAATCATCTATGTCTTGCATCTTTGGTATTATTTAATGTTTCAAAGGAGAATACTACAAAATAACTCATGGATGCATTAGGGAAGTTATATGAAAAACCCTCTGCCTCTAACAAGATATTTTTAATGAAAAATTTATTTAATATGAAGATGTCTGAGAATATTTTAGTAGCAGATCATTTGAATGATTTTAATATGGTTGTGAATATGCTATCTTTGGTTACAATATAATTTGATGAAGAAGTTATGGATTTATTAATTTTTTTCTCCTTACGAGAGATGGAATAGTCAGTAATGAAAGTAAGCAACTCAGTTCAAGTTAACTAAAATTTGAAGTTAGAGGAAGTTACAAGGGTGATTCTAAGTGAGGAAATGCAAGAAAAATCTCTAGGGAATCTTCTACTTCATGGAGTGCTTTGACGGTTAAAACATGGGGAGAGAGAAGAATAGAGGAAGCCGTGTAAAATCCAAAGATCGAGAAAGGTCAAAATCCAAAATCAAGATGATATGATTGCACTATAAAAAGCATGGGCATGCGAAATAAGGATTGTTGGGAGCTTTGGGATGAGAAGACAATAGGAGGAGCACGACGGTTCATATTTTCACTATAGGTGGGACACAGTGAGCTAGATTTCACAACTAAAAAATCATGTGGCTTTATCAACCACAAAGGCTATGTATGTTTACGCCACATAGGCAAGAAAAGATATGACTTGGTTACAAAAATTTGTTGAGTAGTTGGGGCATAAGCATAAGGAAGGAAGCTACATAGTGATAGTTAGAGTGTTGTACACCTAGCTAAGAACTTTTTTTTTCACTCTATGATGAAGCATATACAGTTAAGGTATCATTTCATTAGGATATATTTGGAGGAAGATAAGTTGAAGATGGAGAAGATTCATACCGGTCATAATCCTACGGATATGATGACCAAGGTGGTCACTGAGGAGAAATTGAAGCAATGTTTATCTTTGGTTGGTCTTTATGGATGAAAATGAAGGGTTGAGAAGCTTGCTCGAGATGAAAACCAATCTCTAAGTGGGATATTGTTATGTTGTGGAGTCTATTTTCATTTGTGGAAGTGTTGACAATTGTACACTAAAAGTATTGTACACTCTCTATAGTTTTCTTTGGGATAATTTTTTTAGCCTCGAAATATGTGCTTGATACCTCGAGAAATGTGCTCTTCTCATATGGGTGTTATTTTGACCAAAAGGTTTATGGGGAAATTTTTTCCCATGGTTTTGGTACCCACTTTGTATTGTAAAACTACTTAAGCAGTTGCCTATTGATGTTCTTTTGTGCATATGGTAGGTGGGGCATAACATTGTAGATGTGTGTGAGTTCAAGTATGAATTCAGGAAAGTTTGTTGAGCAAAACTCCAAACATATATGGGTATTGTATTGAGAGAAATAGGTGCCTTGTAATAAAATATAAGTAAGTGATTCTTGGTGGACGTAGCCAAAATTAGGTGAACCATGTTAAATACTATTTTTGTTGTGTTCTTTTATTTTCGCACTTTTATTTTAGATCTGTGATATTATTACGTATATTATTTTCTACTATTTCAATTTACGTGTGGGATTGTTCCACATATTTTCTCCCTATTTTCCTAACAATTGGTATCGAGATCCTAGATTGGTTTCTTAAAGTGTTGAATCGCATGAAAAAGTTTTAACTTGAGTGGGAGCTATGGAAGATGATGGAAGATCAAAGGTTGATAAATTCAACAAGAATAATTTTAGTCTTTGGAATATGCAAATGGAATATTACCTTTATCAAAAGGATATTTATATTCCGTTGTTTGAAAAAAGGAACAAACCCTCGAGAATGACATATGAGGATTGGGATTTTCTAGATAGGAAGGCACTTGGGATAATATGGCTATGTCTTTCATCTTCAGTATTATTTAATGTTTCAAAGGATAAGGTTGAAAAATAACTCATAGTGCATTAGGGAATCTATATGAAAAAAATCTTCCTTTAATAAGATATTTTTAATGAAAAGTTGTTTAATATAAAGATTTCGAGAATAGTTTAGTAGCAAATCATTTGAATGATTTTAATATGGTTTTGAGTATGCTACCTTTGATTACAATAGAATTTTATGAAGAAGTTAGGGATGTATTAATTTTGTGCTCCTTACCTAAGAGTTGGAATAGTCTAGAAATGGCAATAAGCAACTTGGTTCCATCTAACTCAAAGTTGAAGTTCAAGGATGTTATAAGGGTGATTTTAAGTGATGAAATGCGAAGAAAAATATTTGGGGAATCTTCTACTTTAGGGAATTCTTTAATGGTGGAAACTAGAGGGAGAGAGAAGAATATAGGAAGTCGTGGAAGCTCCAAAGATCAGGAAAGGTAAAAATTCAAAAGCAAGATGGTATGTAGCAGCCTTGTGGAAATCTTGGGCATGGAAAGGATTTGTTGGGAGCTCTAGGATAAGAAGAACAAGAAGAAGAAAATAAGGAAGTGAATGTGGCAAAAAGTTAATGTATATTAGGATGCTTTGATTCTTTCTTTGCATAATATTTTTGAATCTTAGGTTTTAGATTCGAGGGCTTCATTCCATACTACTCCACATAGGCATTATTTTTTTGATTATGTTCAAGGGTATTTTGGGCATGTTTTTCTTGGTGATGATGAGCCTTACAACATAGTTTTAAAAGGTTGTGTTCACGTTAAGATATAGAATGGGGATACATGGCTATTGAAGGATGTCAAACATGTGCCAAAATTAAGATGAAACTTGGTATCGATGGGGAAGTTGGGAAATGATTGTTTTAATGTAATATTTACAACGGACTCATGGAAGGTTACAAGAGTGCTCTTGTGGTGGCAATATGTAAGAAGGTTAGAAACTTATATTTAACCATGGGTAGCACTAATTCTTATAATATTTTGGCTTCAAATGTAGATAAAACATTGTAGCACTATAGGCTTGGTCATATGGGCCATAAGGGCATGCGAGATCATAAAGAAGAATTTTCAAAGATGTAAAGAAACATTTTTTTATTTTTGTGAGAACTGTTTATATGGGAAACAAAAACATGTAAATTTTCTCAAGGTTGGACCTACAAATAATGAGAGTAAGTTATATCTTGTACATTCTTATGTGTGGGGAGTGGCTCAAGTATCATCTCTTAGGGGTTTAAATTATTATGTTACTTTTATTGATGATTCAACAAGGAAAATTTGGGTATAATGTATTAGAAATAAATTTGATGTATTTGAAACTTTTTTAAATTGAAATCCTTGGTAGATAATGAAATATATATTAAGGTAAAATGTCTATGTTCGAGATAATGGAGGGGAGTATTGTAGCAATGATTTTGATGATTATTATTCTAAGAATAGAATTCGTAGGTAAAAGATAGTTCCAGGAAATTGGTAGCGAGAATGGGGTGTCAAAAAGGATGAATAAGATAATAATGGAACAAGCTAGGAGTATGATATTACATACAAGACTACCCCTTTCTTTTTGGGTAGAAGCGGTGAGTGTCTGTTTGTGTACTTGATAAATAGAGGACACTCAAGTGACTTAGATGGAGGGATATCCGAGGAGGATTGGTTCAATAAGAAATTTGATTACTCATTTCATAGATTCTTTGGATGTGAGGTGTTTATCCATATTGACAAGGATGATAGGACCAAGCTAGAGGCTGAATTAGAAAAATGTGCTTTCATTGGTTATAGTGGTGATGACTTTCGATATAAATTTTGGAGTATTAAGGAAAAGAAAATATTTTGTTCTATGGATGTGGTCTTTAATGAGAAATTTATGTATAAACAATAGTTGTACGAAAATAGGGAAGAATGCTGGAAATAATATGTAGTGGTAGAGGATCTTCCGGATGGGAAAGTGTCTCATGAATCAGTTTAGGAACCTAATCAATAGGAACCCCAAACTCCTATATTGAGGAGGTATTCTTGAGTAATAAGAGCACTTGAATGTTTTTATCATTCTCTTAATTATTTATTACTCCCGATAGTGGAGATCCAGAGAGAGATTTGATGAAGTAATGCAAGTAGGTGTCGGGAAGAAGTGGGAGTAAGACATGGATGAGGAGCATCATTCTCTCATGGAGAACCAGACTTGATAATTAGTGAAGCTACCTGAAGGAAAAATATATTTGTAGAATAAGTGGGTGTACAGAGTTAAAGAGGAAGAAGGAGGAAAGAAAAGATATAAGGCTCGGTTGGTGGTCAAGAGATTTTCACGAGAAAAAAGGTATAGATTTTGATGAGATTTTTTTCTCCTGTAGTAAAAATGACTTCTAGTAGAACTGTTCTTGGAATAGTGGCAACATAAGACTTTCACTTAGAGAAACTAGATATAAATATTACATTTCTCCATGGTGATTTAGAGGAGGATCTATATATGTAGTAGCCGAGGGGGATATGAGGTCAAAGGTAAAGAGGAGATGGTGTGCAAACCTGAATAAGAGCTTGTATGGACTTAAACAAGCTCCACATCAATGGTGTAAGAAATTTGATATCTTCATGATGGAGAAAGTTTATATTAGATTCCATTCTAACCATTGCATGTATATAAATAAATTTCAAGATGGTATTTATATTATATTGTGTTTATATGTGGATGACATGTTGGTTATAGGAAAAAACATGCAAGAAACAAAAGTACACAAGAATCATCTATGTGACTCCTTTTCTATGAATGATTTGGGGGAAGCCAAAAAAATATTTTGTATGAGGATATCTCGGGATAGGAAGGAATGGAGTTTGACTTTATCTCAAGAAGAGTACATTAAGAAGGTCTTAAGAGAAGTTTAATATGCTAGATGCTTAACCAACTGGGACTCCTTTAGCATGACATTTCAAGTTATCAAAGGAGTTGTGTTGCAAGATAGAGAAAGAGAGAAACTAGATGTACAAGGTAACTTACTCGATCGGTGGTTGGCAGTTTGATGTATGCCATATTGTGCACTAGGACTGATATTTCCCATTTAGTGGGAGCAAGTGAGTATATTTATGAGTGATCTAGGTAAAGATCACTAGCAAGAAGTAAAGTGGATCCTTCAATACTTGAGAGGAACCATGGGGAAATTTGTGTGCTACTAAAGAGATTAGACACCACTTTGCGTGGTTATGTTAATTGGACATGGCTAGAGATGTAGATAGTAGGAGGAGCACGACATGTTATATTTTCATTGTAGGTGGGACAATAATGAGATGGATTTCATGACTACGAGAATTTTTGGCTTTGTTAACCACTCAAAGTGAGTATGTTGCTACCAAAGAGGAAAGCATATAGATTATTTGGTTACAACAATTTCTTGAGGAGTTGGAGCATAAGAAAGAGGATAGAAAGTTGCATATTAATAGTCAAAGTGTTATACACCTATCTAAGAACTCTTCTTTCCACTCTAGGATGAAGCAATATACTTAAGGTACCATTTCATTACGAAAAATTGGAGGAAGAGAAGTTGAAACTTGAGAAGATTCATACCATTCATAATCTTGCATAAATGATGACAAAGGTGGTCATAAGGGAGAAAGCTGAAGCTATTTTCAGCTTTGGTTGGTCTTCACGGATGACAGTGAAGGGTTAAGAAGATATCTCGGAGGAAAAATAGTCTCCAATTGTGATGCGGGGGCATCATCACAGATTTATTTTAGGTTTAAAGTAAGAAAATTTTGGTTTGATTAAGTCATTTTGGCGTCCTTGAGACTTAATAAATTCAAATTTTTGAATTGGAGTTTTCCCTCCATTTTTACTATTTGAAAAATTAAAATTCTTAAGCCATTTTTGGCATTTTCTTTGTGTGAAGAGTCTATCTAGTGGTCTTAGCGTGTGAATAGGTCAATTATATTCTTTAAGTTTCTTTGAGAGCTCATTAAGATTCAAGATTTGGCATATTGGTTTTAAGTTGTCACCTAGGCCTTCTTCTTATTATGAGTCACCATGTGTGACTTGTCCATATAACCTTGAAGTAGTTATGAGAAACCATTCAAGTAAGAAGGTATGTATTTCACTTTGTAACTATTTTGGAGGCATTGGTCAATCAAAGAGAATGAATTTGGATCTCCAAAAAGGAAGTGAGGAATTTTTTTGTTCTTACTATATACATCCAAGGTATGAATGGGGTTGAGCATGAATCATTAATTTGTAGTGGTTAATAATCTTTGTAAGGCTTAAATAATTGGTAGGAAGTCTTTTAAATGCATCTTTGTATATTATGTGTATGAATTTGTGTAAGGAAAGGATTAATGTAGTTCACTATGTTTCAATTATGAGTAAGCATACATTCATGATTATAAAGGAGATAAGGAAAAAGCTCCAAGAACTTCGAGAAACTATGTGGGTATGGTGTGTTAGTTATTTGTTATCTTATATGAATAATTTTTAGCAAGAACATGTGAATTTGAAATAATTGTAACTCGTATTGCAGAAGGTTTGTAGATATTGTTCATAGAGATCCAAGTGTTTCAAAGGATTATTCATGGTTTGGTTTCTCTCACAAAACTTATATGTTTGAAAAATCCTCCAAATTGAGCAAGAATCAATTATTTTTATGCCTCGGGCTGGATACATTTGGTTTACCTTACGGTTAGGGTTTTGAGATAGAAAAAGAGGAAACGCTAGTTTTAAGCGATCAAAAATCCTGAAATTTTCAAGAAACCTTTTCCATGAAGTCGTGATTGGATTGAAAAAATAAGTAAACTATCTCATTTTTCTGATTGAGAGAATTTGATGACAGAATTTTGACAATCATGGAAGCTTGTATAGGAATCAATGTCTAAAGAAGCAAGTGCAATTTTAGTTAAGATAATCACCAAAGCCAACTACTAAGGTATAACCTTGAATCATTCCTCGGTGATATTTGGGGGAACTTGTAATTTTTAACTCATATGAAGAAGGAAATCTTGATAGTTATGATGAGTGTATTGTAGTTATGCATGCATATCTAGTTTCAACATTGTTTTGTGATTTTTGAGTCCATCATTACAAAGTAACCTATGATGAAATTTAGTATACCTATTATTTAGCCAAATGGGAATTTAAATGATTAATTTAATAATGGATTTGACCTTGTAATCACAAGTTATATCAATAATTGAGTTGTGACATGCTTGGTAAGAAGGATTAAACTTGAGAAGAAGAGTTTTGAAGGAAGTGATAGAAGATCAAGGAATTAAGACAAATAAATTAGCCCACACCAATAAATTTATAAAGGGTAGATAAACCAGTCATCCTCTTTCCCATCCACTTAGTGGATTATTAAAAATCACCTCATTCCAAGCATGGTGTTCTCAAGTAGCCTAGAAACACAATAGGAATTATGAACATGCTTGTAGCCTTAATTATATTGTTTTGAACATATAAGGTAGAATTGGTGGATTATGAATGTTTCCAAGAATTGAGAACAATTACATTTTTACATGATTAAACTGAGTTGAAAATTGATTCTCTAATATTTCCTTGTGTTGAGTGTCAATATTCTTGATGTGACTACATAATATTTGTATTAGATTAGATAAAAATAATTAGTTGATAGGAAAGTGACGAAAGAAAGAGAGAAGGAAAGAAGTACTAAAGAGAAAGAGAAGAAGTTGAGAGGAAAGAGAAGAGGTTTTATAAAATGCCACCAAGAAGGGCAGCTAGAGGAGGACATAGAGAGCAGCCAAGAGATGTTGATTGGCTTGCAGTATTGAAAAATATTCAAGAAATATTCATAGCACTACAAGTTTCTCGAGAGAAGATGAAAGGCATTAGAAACAAATAGTGATGAAGAAGAAGAATAAATACTAGTGGAAAAAGCACTAGAAGAAGAGGATAATCCATATGTAAGACTCTTAAAAGGAGTCATATGAGAAAGAAAAAATCCAAAGATGAAAGTTCAGAATATGGAGGTAGCCTACATCCAGAAGATCTCATAGAATGGATAGCAAATATGGATAAATATTTTGATTTAGAGGGCATTACAGAGAATAAGAAAGTGAAATTTGCATTCACCAATCTCATTGCAGCGGTATGGTGGGATTTTGTGCAGAAAGAAATATTAAGAATAAACAAGGAGAAGATCAAGAAATGGGAAAATATGGTGGCCAAGATGAAAGGTAAATCCATTCCTGCTGATTATCAAACTGTTTTATTTAAGAAATTGCAAAATTTGAGGCAGAGAGAGTCAAGTGTAAGCTCGCTTATACTAATGAGTTTTACAAGTTGGCTATAAGTATTGGACATGTAAAGATGATGTTGAAGAAGTGGATAGGTATATGAATGGACTAATATTGGACATATAATATGAAATCATCCTATTTCATCTAAGATAGTAGAGAGAAGGCATATCAAGCGGCCTTGAGGCGGAGGATAAGTTGTCAAGAAGGAAAACTCAATATTTGAGAGGTAGAGGAAGAGGAGTAAGAGGAAGAAATAAGGAGGTAGGAAGAGGACAACAATAGAAGAAAACAAGTGACGAGGAAGTGACTATTTCAAAATCATAGAGTTCATTCATAGGTTGATATTCAAGAGGTGGTTATGGATATAGAGGTAGAGGTGGATATGGAAGAGGTAGAGGTGAGTTCACAGGAAGGTGCTTTAGATGCAATAAGTTTGTTGGACATAGATCTTTTGAATGTCCTAAATACTCTCAAGAAAGCAGCAGCAGAGTTAGTGAAGCAAGGAACCAAGTGGCACATGCAGAAGAAGAAGGGAGTGCAACATCACCACATGGAGGAGAAGAACCTGAAACTAGAGAATCTTTGATGATGAGGAGAGATTTGGTGTATGTAAACAAGCTATAAGAATAAATGTAGAGAATAACCTTGTTTAGGAAAATATGTAAATCAAGGGGTAAGTGTTGCAAGCTTATTATTAATAATGGTGTCTTGACGACAATCTAGTGTCTAGTGAAATGGTACAAAAAATAGATTTGAAGAAATTTAAGCATCCTAATCCATACGGGTTTCACAGGTACAAATAGAGCATCAAGCACTAGTAACTTAGCAATTTTGGTTTATTTTAAGGTGGGTAGATACTTTTCTATTAGATACGGTAAAAATAGGGATAGGCTCCCAGGGGCCATTACAAGACAAGGAATAGAAAACAACTAGCAAGAAGGAAACGAAAAAGTCTAAGAAAGGAGTTAAACATGCTTAACTCTTACAATTAAGAACAAACTTTGTATTAAAGTGGGAAAACCAGAGAGAAGGAGAAACAGTCTCCAAAATAACAAAATAGTAGAAGTTCACCAAAATTCTACCAATAGTTCGAGAACCACAAGTTAATTTTTGGAGATCCCCCACTGCTACCATCATGACTATCTTTGATCATGTCACCCTCAAAGCACCTTTGTCATTAATATCTTCCTCCATCTCATCCTCGGAGCTACTGATGCACAAGTTAAAGTTCCTTCTTTTAGTGCCCTCCTCCATCCCTTCCAACCTATCGCTTAGCTTTTTGACCTGGTCCTCCAGCTCCAGAAACTTCTGCTTGGACTTCACTCGCGGTGACAATTTTCTTAGAAGCGTTGATGACATCCATCATTATTTCCCTTTGACCAGCATTGGTTTCTTCCATCACTTGAAGCACCCCTTCTAAGTACTAGACCTTTCTGCTCAAATCCTCAAAACCCTTTAAATTACCATCCCAATTTCTTTTTCTCAAAGTGCTCACTTCCCCATGACCATCCTCACCCATTTCTTTACCAAAATCCTCCCCCACAATTTTGCATTTGTCGGCCTTCATCTTAGTAAGGAAATCTGTGAGAGTGAGGTCATCCTCATCCACCTGCTCTTTCAAGGAAGAGGATCAGATCAGTTTCCCATTTTCAAACATCAGAAGAATGAGCCCTTCATGCAGAGGCATCTCCACTTTCTCTATTGGAAATCCATCAAAGAGTTAGTCAGAGACATAAACTAGAAAGAAGGGGATGCTCACCATGACCTTATGGTAGAACATATTTAGAAGGGTCATATGGTGAGTATAGATTTTTTGTATTTTCCTTCCAAAGTGATGTACTTCATGATTTGAAGGCACACCTCTCTCCATATACCCAGAATACATGACCTGGAAATACCATCCATAAAGAAAGAACATCTTTCCTTGCCAACAAAGAATAGCTCAATTTCTGTTCTCTGTGGGTTCTGTCCTTAAAAATTTTAAGCCCGTCCATTTTCATGTCGTGGCCAGGGCGATGGTGGACTCGAAACCTCAATTTCCATCCCTCTGACTTCAAACTTATCCTCTTTCCAATATTTTCCAAAATCCTTAGATAGGGAGGGGTCATGACCATGTAATTTGGCAATGAAATTATTGAAACCCCCAATCCTAAGCTTGTTCCACAGAGGCTGATTAAAAGCTTCAATGCTTTGGCTAGTAGGTTCAACTCTAATCCTATCACCCCCCATTTTCACAAGACTGAGCTTCTTCTATTTACTACTAAATTTAAAAAAGGACCTTCTTTTGCACTACTAAAAATCATGGAGAACAAGATATTAAGGTGGGTAGATATCATGATAGAGTCTTATGATATTTTACCCATGGATGCATGTCATATTTTTTGGTAAGACCTTGGCAATTTGACTTGGAGAGCAATCCGTGACGGGTGGACAAATACCTACACATTTGTGAAAGATGGAATGAAATACATTTTGAATCCATTTCGGGATAGAAATGCATGTCCGAGAAGCTGTACCAAGGGTGATGTTTATAGGGATGAAATCATTATTTCAGCGAGAGGCAAGAAGGTGAGGTAAGTGAGAGCAAAGGTAGTACGGTGAAAACAATATGGCAATGGCTCGGTGGAGAGCATGAGTACCAAGAATTTTTGTAAAAGAAATAAAATGTGGAAGTTGAGAATGGAAAACTAAGTCATGATGAATACGAGAGATGATGGAGCACCGGTAGATGCATACAAAAACTTGTGTGACTCATCCTATGAGGTCAAATCAGACCTTGAAATGAGAGAACTCAGTCATGGAAGAAGTATCAAAATAGGCCTAGAAACCATGAAATTACAAAATCAAGAAGAAGATGAGCATGAGGAGAAAGAATTTACAATCAAACATGTAGAAGAGACTCAGATTTTGAAGACTAATATTTTTTTATTGTTGTTGGTGCATTTTGATGGAGAAAACAAAGGAGGAGCAATCATATGAAGGTGAAAGGCCAAGAAAAACCTAAATTTTATCACTCTTGAGAGTCAATTGAAACCACCAATGGCACAAATAAAAATCATAGTTTGTGTAGCACTTAAGAAGAAACAAGAGGCACTCGAGAAGGTATGAAGCAAATGTTGGAACACGATCATTTGTTAGAAGAGGTAGAGGACAATCTTATGATAATTCAAGATGTTGTGAAGGTGATTCATTAAAAAATATTGCTAAGAACATGGTACAACTTCAAGGTATCTCTCAATAAATATTTACATATCTAGAACATTCTCAAGAAGTTATACCAAATTGGAAGCAGAGGAAGAAAAGGACAAGTACCAATGGGAAAGCAAGTAAACTCCATGGAAACTTCTCTTCCCCTTGGTAGTATGATGTAGGGGCATCATCACTAGAGTTATTTTAGGGTTGAAGTAAGAAAATTTTGGTTTGATTAGGTCTAAAGTGGTGTGATTAAGTCATTTTTATGTCCTCTAGACTTAAGAGATTCAAATTTTGAATTGGAGGTTTTCCCTCCATTTTTGACTATTTGAAAATTTGAAATTCTTAAGCCATTTTTGGCTTGTTCCTTGTATGTGAGGAGTCTATCTAGTGGTCTTAGCATGTGAATAGGTCATTTATAGTCTTTAGGTGTCTTTGAGAGCTCATTAAGATGCAAGATTAGGCATATTGGTTTTAAGTTGTCACTTAGGTCTTCTTCTTGTTATGAGTCACCATGTGTGACTTGTCCATGTAACCTTGAAGTAGTTATGAGAAACCATTCAAGTAAGAAGGTATATATTTCACTTTGTAACTATGTTGGAGGCACTGATCAATCAAATAAAACTAATTTAGATATCCAAAAGGGAAGTGGGGAAGTTGTATTGATCTTACTATAGACATTTAGGGTGTATGGTAGGGTTGAGCATGAATCGCTAATTTGCAGATGGTTATTAATCTTTGTAAGGCTTAAATCATTAGTAGGATGTCTTTTACATGCATTTTCTCACCGAGAAAGTTTTTAGCCTAGAAATATGTTCTCAATACCTCGATAAATGTGCTATTCTCATATGGGCGGTATTTTGACCCATAGGTTTATGTGGTGGTTTTGGCCCATGTTTTTGGTACCTGCGGTATTTTATAACCTTAAGAAATTTCCTTTCGATGTAATTTTGTACATATAGTATGAGAGACATAACATTGTAGATGTGTGTGAGTTCAAGTGTGAATTCAAGAAATTTTGTTGAGCACAAATCCAAAAAGATCTAGGTATTGTATTGAGAGAAAGAGGTGGCTTGTAATAAAATCTGAGTAATTGATTCTTTGTGGATGTAGCCCAAATTTGGTGAAACATGTTAAATACTATCTTTTTGTTGTGTTATTTTATTTTCTACACTTTTATTTCAGATCTGTGGTATTATTTTGCATATTAGTTTCTACTATTGTGATTCTATGTGGGATTGTTCCATATATTTTATCCCTATTTTCCTTACGGGTAAATCATAGTGACATCACTTTCCATGTTAAATGAAAAGTGGTGAGAAATTTCTTAGCTAAGTTTACAAAGGTAGTGATGGACCCCTTAGGGATATGGAGAAACCATTCAAGTGCCTAGCCTCCAAGACTCCTAGGAAATAAGTAAATGAGGTAATTATTGTTGTATGCTACTTCTTGGCAAGCCATGAAGAAGTCTTTAATGTGGTCACAAGGATCACCTTTGCCCCTATATTTATCGAATTTAGGGAAATTAAAGCTTGGTGGGAAAGGAGTATGCAACATTTCCCAATCAAAAGGGTAAGGGCATAGTTCTTCAAACTGATATTTCTTATTACACCCTTGGTTATTTTCCTATAGACCGATGAGGGAATATTTTTCATACACCGATAATATTTTTGAAAATTTGGCGCGAAATGGCATGGCCAGTATATAAGTGTGGTTAGATTTGGAGGCTTCTCCACCATGGTTTTCATTATAGCTTTTGGCATAAATGAGTCTAATTGTTTTGGTCTAGCAACTCTACCCGGTGTTTTAATGGACATGAGAATCTACCATTGATATTTTCTAACTAAGGGATTCAGTTTGTCATTTCATAACAATGTCCTCATTTGCAAGGCTCATGTGCCACTTCCTCGTGAATGGGGATTTCATCCTCTACTTTATCAAAGGGATTCTTTCTATGAATGGTTTATGATGATGAGTTCTAGTTGGAGACACATTTACTTACTCATCGTGACCTCCTAGATGAGTGGACGTGGAGGCCCATTCACGATTTGTAATGTCATCATCCATCTTAAGAGGTGGAGGAGGATTTATTTTCTTCATCCCAATCATGTGAGAAAGGAAGGTAAGATCAAAATTAGAGGGAAATCTAGCCCTAACTCAATAATATAATAAGACTTGGTCCTTGTTTTGAAATAAGTAGTTGTCTATATGAGTGGAGGTGTCTATAAAGGGATTTTGAGGTATCTCTGCTCACTAGCACTATGGTCAACAAGCTCTTGTTCCTCTTCAAAATAGGTAAAAATAGGATTTCTAAGAGGATTGGAAGCATGTTTCCTATGTCTTACCCAATTTTTAGTTGTCATGACATGAAATGTTCCCTACAAATATATGTGAATTGTCTAAGTGTCACTGAAAGGATTCAAGAAAAATGGACAACATAACGATGCTAAAGTGATAAATCTCTAAGTATATGGGATATACAAACAAGGAATATCTAAAGAGATCTATGCCAATATAGATAGTGTAACAATGCACTATCAACACTCAAACCAAGTAAAAATAAGCCTTCAAGTATCAAAAAGGGGATTGTTATAATGTGAACAACGTAACAATACAATGTCAATACTTAGATCAAGTTTTAAGGAAACAAGATGTAAGTATCGAAATGGATTGGTACAATACAAGCGAGTGTAAAAAAGTGTGTCTAAGACTCAAATAATTTTTTTAGGAAAACTAATTGTTACCCAATTTCATCCCTCAAGTGAAATTGGATGACAGAGTAGACTTGCACTCGAGAGATTCTCACGACCATTCGGAAGAACCAGATGATTTCAGCTCTCAAGAGAGCATCGGGTTTATGGAGAATTAAGGGTTGTCGGAGGAATTTTTCCTCTCCTTGGTCTTATCCAAGTTGAGTTTTACTCGGTTTGGAGCGGAAAGTATGCGGCCTACCCTGCAATCAAATGGAAAATCTCAACATCTTCACTTTGTCCCTATATAATTGAAAGGTACATGAATGTATCAAGATTGAGGGAGTTGTGGTGATTTTAAGTTTCCACTAACTCATGCTAAGATCCAGTTGAGCTACTTCCTAGCTAGTTGAGTTTTTACATGATGCCCCGAGCTACTGGATGATCAAGTTGGTGAGGAGGCTCGACAAGTTTATAAAATGAGCTGGTTTCGAACTCTTGACTAAGCTACATAATGAAATCTGGTTGAAGAATGCAAGACATGCATCCAATCTCGCAAAAATACCCATCGAGTTGTGTTTGAGCTCTTGACCAAGCTAAGAAGTCATAGGTAAGATATTTGACATACTGAGTTATCTCTTTGAAGGGTCGAGTTCCTTTGGAATGGACGAGCTAAATGGAGTAAAGCTGGGCCATTTACAACATTCACCAAGCTAGGTATCATGAGGTAAAGTCAATATGTTTATCGAGTTCATCGAACTCATTTAACAAACTATCCAAGTGCATTTGTATCAAATTGATTAAGTGAATGAACCGATCCCACAAAAAGAATAATCTCATGGCGAGTCTTTCCTTATCCACCAAGTTATGGTAAGTTCTAGGTGAGCTAATTCAAGGGAATGGTTATTCGGGTTGTATAGAGCCATGTTGGTGCACACCGATCTAAGGCACTAGGATGACTACCGTGTGAAGCACTAAGTTATCGGGAGGAGGATCAACTCTACAAGACAACTCCAAGCTACGGGGAATCATGCCGAGCCAAATGCGAGCCTACATTCATCGAGCCTTTAGACATACCCAACAAGCTGCAGAGAGGTCATGGGGCTAAGGAACCATGCCGAGGATGATGGTAGGTAGGGTCCATAGAGAAATGGCCATAACAATGCAAAATTATGAGTTAGAACGTTGCGAAATGCCAAAATATAATCATTGGTTTGTTGTTTAGATAGTACAATACGTTGAGACATATGAGTTAACTCTATAGAGGATGGAGCTCATCAAGTGAAGCCAAACATGTTCGGGACCTATTGAGCCATGCTTTGTTCACAAGGGTGTGGATGAGTCATCTAAATGGCTGAGCTCATCTGAAAGAAAGATAAATAATGCCTAGATCGGTCGATGCAAAGGGGGGCGCGCTCTATAAAAATGGCCGAGGCACTTAGCAGTTTTGAGGAGAGAAAGCCAACTCGTTGATTTCACTAGTAAGACATTGTGGCTAAATTGGAAAAATGCATATCAAGTAAACATGGGCCTCACATGCCATATAGATCCAAAGTCATTGATAGTAAAGGAGTCAATCAAAGGAAAAAAGTGATGCGGCAAATATGGAGTTAAATGGCCCAAGTGGCCGAAAGCGATTGGGACATGCGAGACATCGGATGATGAAGTACCCACAGGCAAGGCATTGTGGAGATTTTGGGGAAATTTGACCCATGTGGCCCATGGGACAGGTGGGCTCCCAAGACCCAATTTCATTGGATAGTTTTATGTGGGTGGAAGTCGAGTCAATAACCCGATCGGTGCAAAGCAATGCTCGCGGGATTATCATAGATAAATCGGGAGTTAGAGGCCCGTCGGGCCCATCCCATGTTGAAGCAAGTTTACCACATCGGGTATAAACCCATGATGAAAGCGAAGATCTCACTAATGTGGATTGGTGAGTTGGCATTACAACATGGGAGGATAGGCTTCTAAGCTAAGAAATGGGTCATACATGCAATGCGGTCAATGTTTGAAAAGGAAGTTGGCCCGAAGTGATAGGTGAACAAGGAACCATCATGACAATAACACAACTCTACATATGGTAAAATATCTCACGGGAGAAAGAAAAGGGTGGGGTTTGGCATTCAAACATGAGCAATGGCACCAATTTTGAGGGACGTGAAGACATGCCAAGCTAGCGAATAGCAATATAAAGTAATGGCTCGACACTAACTATAAGGGGATTGATGCACTAGGAATCTTGTGCAACAAAAAAACCATGTGGAAGAAAGGAACTCATGAGGGGAAGAGCCAACTTAGCCAAGCCGTTTGAGTGGCTAGTTATAAAACATTAAAGAAAACAACCCCCATTTCTTTTTCTTTTTCAAAATCCAAAGGATTTGGTTCAATAGTGGGAAAAGGCCAATTCAAAATGCCAAGACTATTTTAATGATATAGAAATATTAGAAAGGAAGGAGAAATATTTTTAAATATTTCCAACTACCAATTAATTCTTAGCCCCATCGAGAATGAAGAAAATCGATGTAACTCAAAATAAATTCATGCGATCGAGAGAGCCATAACTAGAGAAATTATCGATGAAATCAAGCAAAATTGGTGTCGTTGTAATTGTGATTTTGAGCCCAATGCACAAATCAAGAAATCTAGAATTTGATGATGATTTGATGGGGATATTTAAGGAAAACAAGACTATTTTGGTTTGGTTGTTGGAAAGTGTTTGAAGGAGCATGGGAAATCATTCTTCACTATTACAGGCTATAGAACACCTTGGGATTGCTTTTGCAGGTCCAAAATCACCAACCACCCTCATTTATCATGACTTGTAATTGGTTGAAAAGTGACTTTCGGGAATTTCATGTCCTCTCTCTCTCTCTCTCTCTCTCTCTCTCTCTCTCTCTCTCTCTCTCTCTCTCTCTCTCTCTCTCTCTCTCTTCCAAAATTTTATAAATTGGAGTGTTGGGCTCATTGTAAAGGGAATAATTTTTAGCTTAGCAAAACTCTACCATTTTTGTTTTGTGAAGACAATTTGCTGCATGCTCTTGTAGTGGACTCCTTGCATGGTGATCCAGGCCTTTCATTTATAAAATTTTGACTCTGTGCATATCAATGAAGCAATAGATGCAAGTTTGTGGATGTACCTTCCCTTCCTATGTTTGTTTACATTCTTCTTGCCTCTTCAATCTTATTGCAAGTGTATTGTGTCTATTCATGCTCTTACAAGATTCATTACTATTGTGTATGCATAGAAATGATGTTGTGATTGCTATTGTTAGATGGTGGAGAACTATTATCACCCCTTCTAACCTACATTTTATTCCTATTTTTACAAATTAGGAATTTATTCTCACACCCTCATTTTCTGGTGTATCGCCATTGTTAGTGTAGGATTTATTTTCATGCATTCTTTCTCCCTCGTCTCTTGGAAAGTCTAATTAGGATTAGATAGTCTTGCCTGCATTAGGAATAGTTAGTGGCAAGTAGTTTAAGAGAAAAAACTAGCTTTCTCTGAAGGGTTATCTCAAGCCCGCAAGTCCCATATCTTGAGATATGACCCAATGTTACACAAGTTACACCAAATGCCCCATTTACAAATATGGAACTCGAGGGTGGTGTAAGTTCATGATAATAGTTACGGCATGCCCGATGGGATAGTAGAAGTGTTTATTTTAATTGCAGCAAGATAGGTGTGCACTTGTTGTAATTTTCCAGCTTGTAAGAATATTTGAAATTACACATCTAGCAGCTCCAAAAGAGAAGAATCCATTGGTTTTAGCAGTCCAATCTTGTCAGATTTATGAGAAGGATTCAAACAAGGTCAAGAACTAGAGAGGAAGGAATTTTTGAATACTTGTAGTTATCTCCAAGAAGAGGAAGAAGGGGATGAAGATCTCAAAGGTCTCCATCTCCACCAAATATAACACTATCCACACCTCCACCTAGTAGGCCTTTCATTCAATCAACTAGAGTTCTTAGACCGATTATAATGGCACATCTACAACAATAACCACCACAAGGGCCACCAAATTCCTATGTCAACTTCACAGGAAGAAGCCCACTTTCTCTCAATGCAAAAATCTAATTCTAGTTGTAGCATTGAGGAAAATTCCATATTTCACTTGAGATAACCATACAACTCGATTGACCACATCTAAGACATTACAAATGTCTTTGCAATTCACAAAATTGTTAAAATGGATGTTGTTGTTAAGTTGTTGGCATCCTCCTTTAAGGGTAAATATTTGTTACATGGTTCAAGATTTTAATAGCAGTGTCTTTCCAAAATTGGAACCATCTATGCATAGCCCTTCACAATAAATTATGAGAGAAGGCGGATAACTTGTCTTTGTTGGAACAGCTAACCACAATCAAGAGAGCACCGAATGAGTAGATGGTTGATTTTAAATTCAGGTTTCAAAGGACATGGGATAGAATTATGCTTTCTTTGAGGCTAGTAGCTGAAGGTGTTTTCCTTTACTTTCTAAAATCTCTAAATTCTTATATTGTAATGATGATACAATCCATGGGAGGTACAACTTTACCCGTAGCTGATAATGTTTCCATTAGAGCTAAAAACTATCTTATTCAAGTTGTTAAACTTACACCTAGGCCTTTTATGCCTCTTTATCCAAATTTAGGAATTCCAAGCACTAGACAAGTACCTACGTTAGTTCCATACCTGATCCAAAAATTAGATTTCCACTTAAGCTTCTAATTCATCTTCTAGTACCTCAAATGAGCTCCAAGAAGTCATGAAGTGGTTGCAAAACTTAGGAAATTAGTTGGTGACAATTAAGAGGCAACAAGCTCAAAATTTTAGGTCATATCAACCTCAAACCCTACCCAATAGGCCTCTATATTAGCCTAATAGACCACCTTCTCAAGCTACAAATAAGAACCAAGTGAAACCTCTTCGCAAATAGGCCAATTCATCTTACAATCCTAGTGTTGCGTCCACATCTAAAGCCTTGGTTCTAGTGTAAAATAACATGGCTCAAGAATATGACTGGTGTTTCCCATGCAATCAACCTCATAACTAGTAAATGTGCTTCAATGGTGCTCTGAATCAAGCTCTTATGATGACATCAATGGGTGTAAAACAAGAGACAAGCCAAGAAGAAAATCAGTAGCAAGAAGTTACTCAAGAAGCACCTCAAATGAGACCACACTTGTCAATTGGCAAGTTGAAGATTTCTGTGGAATGAATCAAGCCCCTTCTCAAAGTGTAGCAGCCAATACATGGTCCAAGAAGAGAAATATTGGAGAGGGACAATCATCCAATTCAAATGATCCACACCCCTCTATCACTCATCAAGGAGTTGGCAATCAAAGTACAGCTCCGAACATTCAAAATCAACCCAAGCCACCTCCCAAATCAGCTCAAGTACCGGTTGTAACAACCCACGTGCAAGAGAAAGCTGTACAAGGAAGAGGGATGAAAAAGGATAGCTCATCCCCATTCAATATCATTGAGCAGATGAAGAAGACAAATGTAAACATCTCAATGTGGGAGTCATTAGCTATCTAAGAAAAAAATAGATCTCCTACAAGTTGCTCATGGAAGATTGGTCCACATCCACTCAGTCATTCAAAAATCAAGAAAAGGTGCTAACTAATGCAACTCAAGTAGGAAAACAATCAAAGAAGCCAATAGGGTAAAAACATAAAGCCTCCTCCATCCTACATATCTTTAATTGTTGGAAACAATCTTGTACACAATTGCATGATTGATTGGGAGCAAGTAACATTGTCATGCCCAAATAAATAGTTAATCAATTGGGCCTACATTATGAATTCATTTCAAAGGTGTGGTAGGAATTGGATGGGATAGTGGTAAAAATAGTGGGATTAATCAAAGGATTGAGCCTCATATTGCATTCATGTACCAATGTGACCATCTTGCAAGATTTATCGAGTCACAGACTTGACCACCACTCTTTCCATTATGTTTGTCAAGAGACTTCAATACTAAAATTGGAGGTTACTTGTTTGTTGATTGGTCACACATGTTATTTAGAATAAGGTATGGAGCTAAAGATATAATCAGGTCTAAGCCAATTTTAAATTTCCACATTGAGCCTCATACACCAAATCCATTCAATGAAAATTGTTCAGCCTTTGATCAAGAATATTTCCCAAGCACTTATGAAGCATATACTAAGGTTGGAAGCATTCCAGACTTGACTCTTGATGAATGGGAAAACAAGAGGCATGCATTTGACCCTTACAAGGAAATGGAGGAAGTTGAATTAGGCATTTATTGCTTGCATGAAGAGAATCTACCTCTCCTAGCATCACCAAGCCAGATCACAAAGATGATAATGAGGTACGACATCTATTCTTTAATGGATCAAGGAGTAGACAAGGTGATGGAGGAGGAGATATTCTTATTTCACCAAGGTACAAAATATTACTCAACTTTTTTTTTCAGTTTACTTGCTCAAACAACATACATATGAGTATGAATCCTTGATTCACATATTGCATTGAGCAAGAAAGAGAGGTATCAAGAACTTGCAAATCTTTGGAGATGGGAGCTAATTATGAAACAAATAAAAGGACAAAATGCTGCCAAGAATGATCTTTTGAATAATTACAAGAATCGGGTATGGGACCTCATTGAATATTTTGAAGATTTTAACATCAATTCCATCATGAGGAAGAAGAAATGAAGCAAGAGACAAACTTGCAATGATTGGGGCAGCATTTGACATTGTGGAAAGTATCAAAAGTGAGAAAACTCAGCCCCATATCAAGGTTTTTGTAAGAACAATTGTTATAGACAATAATGCAAGTTGGTAAGTCTTCGAGAATGATTAGCAAATTATTAATTTTCTACAAGAAGAAACTGAGTTCTCTACTAGAAACCAAGACAAGTTGGAGCAGCAGTATGGTGACCAAGTGGTGCAGCTGAGAACTAAAAAATTACCAAAAGGCATTGTGACTTTGGAATCAATATTCAACCCAAATGATCAATTCTAGAAAGAGAAGGAAAATATTCAGGTAAAGGGTGAAGATTTAGAGCCTATTTTAGTAGGTGAAGGCAAGACATTGCAAATTGGCAAAGTAAGTACTCAATAAGAGAAATCTGAATTTGTTCAACTTTGTCGAGAATTCCCAGATGTATTTATTAGATTTATAAGGACTTAAGAGGTTTCAATCCAAAGTTAGCACAACATACTATTGAGCTAGATCTGGAATCCAAGCCTATCAGACAGAAGAAAAGGTCGGTGAATCCTCACATTGAACCTCTCATGAGGAAAGATTTGAATAAGCTAATTGAAGATAGCATCATCTTTTCTATCAAACATTCAAGTTGGGTAGAAAACTTGGTGCCGATGAGGAAGAGAAATGGAAAATCAGACTATGTAGACTTCCAGTGATCGAAATAGAGCTTCACTCCAAGATCATTATCCACTTCCTCCAATGGAAAAAATCCTACAAGTAGTAGTTGGTTTGGAAATATTTTCATTGCTAGCATGATACTCGAGGCTATAATCAAATAATGGTGATGGAAGAAGATCAATTCAAGATATCCTTCACTATGAAATGGGGCACATATGCTTATAATAATATGTCATTTGGATTGTCAAATTTGGAGCAACATTTCAATGAGCTATGGATATGGCATTCAAACGACTATTCAACAAGATTGTGCTCGAATATCTAGATGATATAATCATCTTCTCAAAGAATGCAGAGACCACCTCTTTCACCTCAAGAAAGTATTTCAAAGGTGTAGAAGATTTGAAGTGTCATTGAATATGAAAAAGTGTGTATTCTTGGTGCATGAGGGCAAGTTGTTGGGCCATATTGTTTCAAAATAGTGATTGATAATATATTCGAAAGGGTGGAAGCCATCAGAACTCTTCCATTACAAGTCACAAGAAATCTCTCCAAATATTCTTGGGAAGGATAAACTTTTCCGTAGATTTGTGCCTGATTTTGTCACTCTTGTGAAGCCATTAACAATGATGTTGAAGAAGATAATTGCATTCAAGTGGACAGTAGAAGGTAGAGATATTTTTAGGCTATCAAGCATGCAATATTACAATCTCTAACTCTTATCAACCTCGGATTTCTCCAAAGACTTCATGTTTATCTACTTTTGGAGGATTGGATATAATCTTAGCTATCTTGGTACAATGAATAAGGAAGGTTTGGAACAACCCATAGCATTCTTCAGTCAAAGCCTGGAAGATTATGAAGTAAAGTATTCTTTCATTGAAAATCATGTTCTTGTTGTTATTAGGAGTTTGAAAAAGTTTAGACACTTGGTCTCGAACAACAAGATCCAATTGTTGGTATCTCATGCTAGGGTCAAGGATTTTCTCCTAAACAAGGATTTAAATGAGAAAAGAGCAGGTTGGATCACTCATGTAATGGAGTATGATATTGAAATGAAAGTGACTAAGTTGATTCATGGCAAAGGTGTGTGTGAACATATTGCTTCCAAACAACAAGCCGAGTCAAAAAGTGAAGAAGAGGTTGTCTTGGTATTACAGAATGATCAAGAACAGCCAACTAATGATACACCCATTCCATGTTGGACTCAAGACATGGTGCATTACCTCCAAAAAAAAATTCCCTCTAGAATGGAACAAAGCAAAGAGGAGACATTTTAGATTGCAATCCATCTCGTATATACTTCATTGATGACATCTTGTTCAAGAAGGATGTGAATGGAGTTCTTCTAAGATGTGTGCCAACAAATAAAATTGAAAGGATATTACAAGAGTTCCATGATGGAGAAGTGGGAGGTCACTTTTCTCCAAGTAATAGCCCTTAAGATCATGAAGTTTGGTTATTATTGGCCTACATTGTTTAGTGATTGCTATTCATGGATCAAGAAATGTAAAAAGTGTGATTTCTTCATAGGGAAGGAAAGGTTAGCAGCATTTCCTTTTCATCCAATCTCAGTGTATCAACCATTCATGCAATGGGGATTGGACTTCATTGGAGTTATCAATCCAAATTCAAGTCAAGGCCACAAATGGATAGTTATGGCAATAGACTATTTCACCAAATGGATGAAAGCGGTAGCACTCAAGGAGGAAAATGAATCTAGCATCTTGGATTTCTATGAAGGGATAGTCACAAGGTTTGGAGTCCCAACCACCATTATATCAGACAATGCATTGGAATTTATGGGCACAAAAATCATTGAATGGTTTTTCAAGAATGGTATATACCTCAGCACTTCATCAAACTATTACCCTCGTGGTAATTGCCAAGTATATTCCACACAAAAAAAACTTGTTGAGAATCATTAGAATATTTCTTGATGAGAATAAGAGAACTTAGCATAAAATCTCAAATCAGCCTTGTGGGCTGATAGAATAACACCCAAAATTTCAACAGGCAACTCTCCCTACAAGCTTGTATATGGAAGGGAAGTAGTGTTGCATATATCACTTGAGTTGTTAGCATTAAAACTCATGAAGCAGTTGGAATTAGCTAATTTTAAGCCCATGGAAATCAGGTATGCAAAATTGATGGAATTAGAAGAAACAAGAGAGCATGCAATGCAAACCATAGAAAAGGATCAAGCATTTAATCAAGAGGAGCTTTGTCAAAAAGATAAAGATAGTGCATTCCAAGCAAGAGACTTGGTGTTGAAGTGGGATTTTGATCGTGCAAAACCATGAAAGCATTCCAAGTTTGATTCCATATGGAGTGGTCCATATATATCACCAAATGCAAAGTAGAAATGCTTTTGAATGGCCAAGTTAGATGGTGAAGAATTATGTGAATTCCGATCAATGGAATCTATCTCAAACATTTCTACTAGAAGGAAGAATTTCTCAACCTTGTGCATATTACTTTAGGATTTTCAATTCCTTCAAGTGCGCTTGTGCACATTGTTGTTTTTATTAGAAGTAGGTTTTAATTTCCCTAAGTTCCTTGTGCACATATCCTATTGCTCTAGTGTATACTCTATATACAATTCATCATGCTTCAGAAAGAGAAGTTTCAAGTGAGAAGCTCATAGTTTCTTACAACATTTGCAAATTTCAAATTCAAACAAATGCAAAGAGCAACTAATTTCAGTGTCAAGAGAGGACTTCCAAATCTTCAATTCTTCTCTCCCTTAGGTCCACAAGCTAAGTTTCTCAAGTCAAGAAATCAGTCTTGGGGTAGGTTTCATATTGCAACAAATGGCAATCCCAAAATTCACTCACCCTTGATCAATAAGTAAACAACATATATAAGCCACAATGCTCTCCCAAGGTTTGATAATAGTCCTTACAAGGATCGGATGGTAGCCCAATCTGAAGTCGGCTCATCAAAAAGTAGCATTGGACATTCAGAAGAAGAAATAAAATCAAAACTTAATAAAGTTCCATGATGTCCAAGCTAACCTGGTTTCACTCAAATGAGCAATATACTTCACCCAACCTGAAAAATCAATCTCATCTATCCACACTTGGTAAGTATTAGACATGAGGCAATAGTTGTAGGTACTCATCATTAACCTCATGGATCATAGTACTAGGAATGGGTGAAATTCAAGTTTTAAAAATTTTCTACTCTCACAAACCTTGACTTCAAGATTTTCTTATGAATGTTGAGAGTGTAAGTTGTGAGGGCAGTTTTCCGAAAAGTAAGGCAAAAACATCCCAAATGTTTCAAGGTCAATATTTTCAGAGTTTGGATCAGCTCATGATACCCATGTATAATCCACACCCAATGGATTGTTTTGAGCAATTGGTCATACTCCATTTAGTAGGCAAATGGCCCCTATGTGAGTCACCAAATTGTTATCCAATTTCATCCCTTGGGTGAAATTGGATGATAAAGTAGACTTGTAGTCGATATTCTCATGGCCATTCAAAAGAAGCTTGGATAGATTTCATCTCTCGGGAGATAATCAGGTTTATGGAGAATTGAGGGTGCAAGAGGATTTTTTCCTCTTCTTGGTCTTATCCAAGTTCAGAGTTTCACTCAATTTGGAATGGAAAGTATGAGGCCCACCTTACAATCAAATGGAAAATATCAGCATCTTCACTCCATCCTAGTATACCTAAAAGGTCCATGAATGTATCAAGATTAAGAGGAGGGTTTGAATTTTCCACAAACTCACACTAAGATCCAACCAAGCTACTTCCTAGCTCAAAAAGTTGTTTACATGATGCCCAGCTATTCTACCTAGCCATGACTAATTTGGTGAGGGAGGCTGAAATTTGTTTGTAAAATAAGCTAGTTTCAAACTCTTGACTAAGCTACATAATGAAATGGGTGGATGAGATAAGGACGATGCATCCAATCCCGCAAAAATACCCACCATTTAAGTTGTGTTTGAGCTCTTGACAAGAGCTAAGAATTCATAGGCAAGTTGTTTGACATACCCGAGCTATCTCTTGAAGGGTCGAGTTCCTTTGGAATGGATGAGCTAAATGGATTAAACTGAGCCATTTACAACATTTTCCAAACTAGGTATCGTGAGGTGAAGTCAAGATGTTGATTGAGTTCATCAAACTCATTTAATGAGCTATTCGAGTGCATTTGGATCAAATGGGTTAAGCGAATGGATCGAGCCCACAAAGAAGAACGAGATCATGGCGATTCTTACCTTATCCATCAAGTTATGGTAATTTCTAGCTGCGATACTTCAAGGTAATTGTTAGCTAGGTTGTATAGAGTCATGTTGGTGCACTGCATGAGCTCAAAGCAGCACGAGGATGAATACCATGCTGAAGCACCAAGTTATCAAGAGGAGGATCAAGCTCTGTAAGTTAAATCTAAGTTGCATGAGCAAGAGAGGCTAGAACTAAGCCATTTGGGACTTGAGCGTACAAGCATCAATCCTTTAGACATACCCATCAACTATAATAGAGGTCATGGGGCCAAGGAACCATGACAAGATGATGGTAGGTCGCATCCATAGTGAAATGGTCATAACAATGCAAACTTACGAGTTGGCATGTTGTCAAGCAGAGGCCGAGTTATGATCTTTGGGCTTGTTTTTGGATAGTATAATATATTGAGACTAGTGAGTTGGCTCTATAAAGGATCAATTTCATCAAGTGAATTTGAGAACATGGTTTAGGACCTAAAGAGCCATGATTTATTCACAAGGGCATGGTTGAGTCATGAAAATGGCCAAGCTCAAAGCCTACAAGCAAGATAAATAATTCCGGATTGAGCCGAACTATGCAAAGGGGTGGTGAGCTCTATAAAAATGGTTGGGGCACTTAGCGAAGAGTTTGGAGGAGAGAAAGAAAAGTCATTGAGTTCACGAGTAAGCCATTGTGATGAATTGGGAAAATGTGTCTCAAGTATACTTTGGCCTCACATGCCATACTGAGATCCGAAGTCACCGATAGTAAAGGAGTCGAGCCCAAGGTACAAACTGATACATTGAATACAGAGTTAAATGTACCAAGTGGCCCGAAAGTAGTTGGGACATGTGGGAAGTTGGAGGTATTGTAGAGATTATAGGGAAATTCAACCCATATGGCCCATGGGACACGTGGGCTCCTAGAGACCGGATTTCTCCGGGAATTTGTATGTGGAAGTGGAAGTCGAGTCAATGGCCCGATTAGTGCAATGATGCTCTAGGGGATGATGGTCATAGACAAATTGAGAGTTAGAGGCCCATCGAGGGCCTAGCTCGTGAGGGAAAAGCAATTTTTCCATATTGGGTATAAACCCATAATGCAAATGAAGAGCTCACCAATGTGGATTGGCGAGTTCATGTGGATGACATGGGAGGAGGGGCCTCGAGCCAAGAAATGGGTCATACATATAACGTGGCCAATGTTTTAAAAGGTAGTTGGCCTGAAGTGATAGGCGAGCAAGGAGCCATTGTGGTAATAGAAAAACTCTACATATGGTAAAATATCTCACTGGGAGATAGAAAAGGGTAGGGGTTGGCATTCAAACATGCACAATGGCACCGAGTTTGAGGGATGTGAAAACATGCCTTTGAGTTGGCGAATAACGACATAAAATAATGGCTCAACACTAATTATAAGGGGGATCGATGCACTAGGAATCTCATTTACCAAACAAAACACGTGGAAGAAAGGAGCTCGTGAGGGGAAGAGCCAACTCGGTCGAGTCGTCGAAAGCTAGGCTAGTTATAATACATTAAAAGCAAACAACCCCCCCAATTATTTTTCTTTTTTGAAAATCCAAAGGATTTCATCAATGGTGGGCCAAGGACAATTCAAAATGCCAAGACTATTTTAATGATATAGAAATGTTAGAAAGGAGGGAAAATATTTTTAAATATTTCTAACTACCAATTAATTCTCAACCCCATGACAATGAAGAAAATTAATGTGCAACTCAAAAAATTCTCGCTCAGAGAGTAATAACTGGATAAATTCTCGATGGAATCAACAAAAATTAGTGTCATTGGAATCGTGGTTCGAGCCCAATGCATAGAATTCAAGAAATTTGGAAATTGAAAAGATTTGGTGGGGAATTTTAAGGGAAAAAACCCCAGTTCTGTTTGGTTGTTGGAAAGTGGTTAAAGGAGCAAACAATGAGTATGGGAAATCATTCTTCACTACTGCATGTTATGGGACACCTTGGGATTGCTTTATAGGTCCAAAATCACCAACCACACTCATTTATCATGACTTTCAATTGGTTGAAAAGTGAATTTCAGGAATTTTATCTCCTCTCTCTCTCTCTTCCAAAATTCTATAAATTAGAGTGTTGGGCTCATTGTAGAAAGGGGAATAATTTTTGAGTAGAAAAATTCTGCCATTTTTTTTAAGACAATGTACTATAGGCCCTTATAGAGGACTCCTAGCATGGTGATCCAGGCCTTTCTTTTGTAAAATTTTTAACAGTGTATATCAATGAAGCAATAGATGCAAATTTGTGGATGTACCTTCCCTGTTTTTTTTTGCATTCTTCTCGCCTCTTTAATATTATTGCGGGTTTATTTTGTCTATTCTATGCTCTTGCAAGATTCATTACTATTGTGTATGCATAGAAATGGTGTTGTGATTGTTATTTTTAGATTGTGGAGAACTGTTATCACCCCTTCTAACATGCATTTCATTCCTATTTTTACACATTGGGAAGTTATTCTCACACCCTCCTTTTTATGGTGTATCACCATTGTTAGTGTAGGCTTTATTTTCATGCATTCTCTCTCCCTGGTCTCTTGGAAAGTCAGATTAGGATTAGATAGTCTTGCCTGCATTAGGAGTAGTTAGTGGTAGGTAGTTTAGGAGCAAGAACCAACTTTCTCTGGAGGGTTATCTCAAGCTCGCAAGTCCCATAGCTTGAGAGATGACCCAATGTTACACAAGTTACACCAAATGCCCCATCCACAAATATGACACTCAAGGTTGTTGTAATTTCATGATAACAATTTTGGCACACCTGGTGGGATAGTAGAAGTTTTTATTTTAATTGCAACAAGTTTGGTTTGTACTTGTTGTAAGTTTCTATCTTGTAAGAATATTTTAAATTGCACATCTCGTGACTCCAAAAGAGAAGAATCCACTTGGTTTTTAGTAACCAAATCTTGTCTCAGATTTATGAGAAGGATTCAAACAAGGTTAAGAACTAGATAGGATGGAATTTTTGAATACTTGCGATTATCTCCAGAAGAGGAAGAAGGGGAAGAAGAGCTCAAAGGTCTCCATCTCCACCAAATAGAAAACTATCCACACCTCCACCTAGTAGTCCTTTCATTCAATCAACTAGAGTTCTTAGACCGATTATAATGGCACATATACAACAAAAACAAGTGCAAGGGCCATAAAATCCCTATGTCAACTTCATGGGAAGCATCCCACTTTCTCTCAATGCACAAAATCCAATTCTAGTTGCAGCATTGAAGAACATTCCATATTTCACTGGAGAGAACCATACAAATCTGATTGACCACATCCAAGACATTGTAAATGTCTATGCAATTCATGAAATTTCTGAAATGGATGTTGTTAAGTTGTTGGCATCCTCCTTTAAGGGTAAATCTTTGCAATGGTTCAAGATTTTAACAATAGGGTTTATCAAGAATTGGGACCATCTATGCACATCCCTTCACAATCAATTCGGATATACAACGGATAACATGTCTCTGTTGGAATAGCTAGCCACAATCAAGAGAGCACTTGATGAGAAGATAGTTGATTTCAACTTCAAGTATCAAATGACATGTGATAGAATTCCTCTTACTATGAGGCTAGAAGTACAATCCATGGGAGGTATAACTTTACCCGCAACTTATAATATTTCCATTAGAGCTCAAAACTATCTAATTCAAGATGGTAAACTTACACCTAGGCCTCCACTACCTCTTTAGCTAGATTTAGAAATTCCAAGCACTATCCAAGAACCTATGTTAGTTCCCATCCTTACTATGAAACATCGAGTTCCACTAAAGATTCTACCTCATCTTCTAGTACCTCAAATGAGCTCCAAGAAGTCATGAAGAAGTTACAAAACTTAGGAAATGAGTTGGTGATAATTAAGAAGTAAAAAGCTCAAATTTTTAGGTCATATCAGCCTCAAACCCAACCCAATTGACCTTTGTATCAGCCTAATAGACCACCTACTCAAGCTGCAAATCATAACCAAGTGAGACCTCTTGCGAATAGGCCATTTCTCGCTTTACAATCTAAGCGTTGTGTCCACATCTAGAGCCTTGATTCCAGTGCAAAATAACATGGCTCAAGAATATGATTGGTGTTTCTTATGCAATCAACCTCATAACCAGTCAATGTGATTCATTAGTGCTCTAAATCAAGCTCTTATGGTGACAACAATAGGTGTAGAATAAGAGACAAGCCAAGAATAAAATCAGCAGCACGAAGTTACTCAAGAAACACCTCCAAATGAGACCACACTTGTCAATTGGAAAGTTGAATATTTCTGTGAAATGAATCTAGCCCCTTCTCAAAGTGTATCAGCCAATACATGGTCCAAGTAGAGAAATATTGGAGAGGGACATTCCTCCAATTCAAATGATCCACAACCCTCTATCACTCAGCAAGGAGTTAGCAATCAAAGTACAGCTCGAGCGTTCAAAATCAACCCAAGCCACCTCCAAAATAAGCTCAATTACCCATTGTAATAGCCCACGTGCAAGATAAAGTTATACAAGGTAGGTGGTTGAAAAATGATAGCTTTTCCCCATTCAATATCATTAAGTAGATGAAGAAGACAAATATAAACATCTTAATGTGGGTGTCATTAGCTATCCAAGAAAAAGAGATCTCCTACGCGTTGCCATGATAGATTGGTCCACATCCACTCAATCATCCAAAAATCAAGAGAAGGTGATAATTAATGGAAATCAGTAAGAATAAAATCAAGGAAGCCGATGGGGTAAAAACATAAAGCCTCCTCCATTCTATATATCTCTAATTGTTGGAAACAATATTGTACATAATTGCATGATTGATTCGGGAGCAAGTATGTTTGTCATGCCCAAATAAATAGCTAATCGATTGGGGCTAAATTATGAAGTCATTTCCAAGGGTGTGGTACAATTGGATGGGATAGTGGTAACCACAATGGGAGTAATCAAAGGATTGAGCCTCACATTACATGCATGTATCAATGTGATTGTTTTGCAAGATGTATCATTCATAGATTTTCTACCACTCTTTCCATTATGTTTGTCAAGAGACTTCGTCACTAAAATTAGAGGTTAATTGTCTTTTTATTGGTCACACATGTTATTTAGAACAAGGTATGGAGCTAAGGCTACAAACAAGTTTGAGCCAATTGTAAATTTCCACATTGAGCCTCATACACCAAATCTAGTCAATGCAAATTGTTTAGCCTTTGAGAGAAAATATTTCCCAAGAACTTATGAAATATATACTAAGGTCGAGAAGAATTTTGGACTTGACTCTTGATGAATGGGAAAACAAGAGGCATGCATTCATCCCTTACATGGAAATGGAGTAATCGAATTAGGCATTTATTGCTTACATGAAGAGAATCCACCTCTCCCTAGCATCACCAAGTGGATCACAAAGATGGTAATGAGGTATTGCATATTTTCTTTGATGGATCAAGGAGTAGACAAGGTGTGGGAGGAGGAGCTATGATTATTTCACAAGGTATGAAATATTACTCGACTTTCCATTTTGATCTGCTTTCTCAAACAACATAGCTAAATATGAAACCTTGATTCACGGATTGTATTGGGCAAGAAGAGAGGTATCAAGAAATTGCAAGTATTTGGAGATAGCAAGCTAATTATGAACAAAATAAAAGGAATAAATGCTGCCAAGAATGATCTTTTGAAGAATTACAAGAATCGGGTATGGGACCTCATTGAATATTTTGAAGCTTTTAACATCAATTCCATCCCAAGGAAGAAGAATGAAGCAACATATAGACTTGCAGCATTTAGGGCAGCATTTGATGTTATGGTAAGTATCAAAAGTGAGAAAACATAGCCCCATATCAATGTTTTGGTAAGACTAGCTGTCCCAGATAATAATGCAAGTTGGCAAGTCTTCAAGAATGATCGGAAAATTCTCAATTTTCTACAAGAAGAATATTAGTTCTCTGGTCAAAACCAAGACAAGTTGGAGCAATAGTATGGTGACCAAGTGGTGCAGCTGAGAACTAAAAAATTACCAAAAGGCCTTGTGACTTTGGAATCAATCTTCAACCCAAATGATCAATTCCAAAAAGAGAAGGAAAATATTCAGGTAATGGGTGAAGATTTAGAGCCTATTTTAGTATTGAAGGAAAGACATTACTAGTTGTACACAGTAAGTACTCAACAAGAGAAATATTAATTTGTTCAACTTTGTCATGAATTTGCAGAGGTATTTTCCTAGACTTATAAGGATTTAAGAGGTTTTAATCTAAATTTAGCACATCATACTATTGAGCTAGATCTGGAATCCAAGCCTATCAAATAGAAGCAAAGGCCGGTGAATCCTCACATTGAACCTCTCATGAGGAAAGAGTTCAACAAGCTAATTGAAGCTAGCATCATCTTTCCTATCAAACATTCAAGTTGGGAAGCAAATTTGGTGCCAGTGAGGAAGAGAAATGGAGAAATAAGACTGTGTGTAGACTTTGTAATCTAAATAGAGCTTCACTCAAAGATCATTATCCACTTCCTTCAATAGAACAAGTCATCAGCAAAAAGTAGCTAGTTCGGAAAGGTTTTCATTGCTAGATGACTACTCAGGCTATAATCAAATAATGATGAAGGAAGAGGGTTAGTTCAAGATAGCCTTCACTATGAAATGGGGCACATATGCTTATAAGAAGATTCCATTTAGATTTTCAAATGTCAAAGCAACATTTTAGCGAGTTATGGATATGGTGTTCAAATGACTAATCAACAAGATATTGCTCATATATCTAGATGATATCACCATCTTCTCAAAGAATGTAGTAGACCACCTTTTTCACCTCGGGAAAGTATTTCAAAGGTGTAGAAGATTGAGTGTCATTAAATTTCAAAATAAGGATTGAAATTAGATTCTTAAAGGGTGGAAGCCATTAGAACTCATCCATTACCAAGTCACAAGAAATATCTCCAAAGATTCTTGGAAAGGATAAATTTTGTCCATGATTTGTGCCTTATTTCACCACTTTTATGAAGCCATTAACAATGATGTTGAAGAAGAGCCTTGCATTCAAGTGGAAAGCGAGAAGGTAGAGATATTTTTAAGGCTATCAAGCATGCAATATCACAAGATCCAACTCTTATCAACTCATATTTCTCCAAAGACTTCATGTTATATGCTTTTGGAGGATCGGATATAATCTCGGCTATCTTGAGTACAATTTGAATAAGGAAGGTTGAACAACCCGTGGTGGAAAAACGTTTGGTAGCACTTCGAGTTGTTCTCTTTCAACCAAGTAATGCCAAAACAACAAGGGAATGTATGATTGGTGATGAAAATTATGAGGCGTAATTTTGGAATAATTTCTCCTTGTTATAACAACAAGGTTTTAACTCCAATGAAGTTTGGTAAAGTATAATTTGTGATGAAATATTTACAAGGCATAACTTCAATCGGCTCTTCTTTGCCTTGTTTAGAAAACAATTTTATGACTCTAAGGGAAGTCTCATGGAGGACCACACTTCCACTTGGCATGTGATCTTCTCATGGGTGAAACTATGGTGGTGAATCCAGATTCTATTTAAAGGAGTGCTTGGGTCTAAAATAAATAGAGTTGGAGAGGCAACGAAGTGCTGCAAGAATGTTGTTACTAGGCATATATGTATGCACTTGGGTTGAACAAGGGTTGTAATGGGAAAGCGTAGCTAGGATCTCTGTTTAGAGTAGTTTTGTAAGGTTGGAATGTTATTTCATGATGTATATGGTCTGAGATGACCCTTGTTTGATGTAATATGGCTACTATGTAAATGGATTTAATCAATATATGGAGCTTTATTTTGTATATTTGTGTTATGGACTAAACCCTAGTGTGTTTTCATGTTATTCATGGTTTAGATCTATTTCATTATGTTTTTGTGATGTTTATGTTTATCTCATGGAGCATTTATGCTTAGAACTAGATTCACTACCTTTGTATTAGATTAAATGCATGTGTTCTTATTCTGCAAACCTTTCCTCCATTAATGGTGGAACATTCTCACAAAGCTCACATAAAGGAGGGGTTTGGTCCCATGCATGCCTCGAGGTGAGCACCCAACACTTGGGTGATAGGTCGGTGTACTTGGGGTTAAAAGAAAGATTAGAGGATAGAGGTAAATGAGACTACATTTTGGTTCCATTTTTGGGACCTCTTTTGAAGTTGTTGTGAGAATGATGTGTGATGATGAGCATCTGACCTTGGAACATGAGACCTGGCTTAAAAGCATGGAGGATGAGTTTTCTCATAGGTTTAGTACTGGATCTGAGTTTGATGCACATAAATGGGTGGAGGAGAACCTGTATCATGAGCTCTATGAGACATTTTTTATTGTTTCCTAGTAGAGTTTATATGAATGGCTCTCAACATATGCATCAAGGATGAGTTGGTACTATAGACCTCATGTTTGGACCCAGGAGGAATATCAGTGGTTATAGGATGTTGATCTGACCTGGACATCGTGTTGTTGATCACTGGTGGAAAGGTGTGTTGACTAGTTACATGTTGGAGTATGCAATCTCAACTTATTCTTGTCTAGAGGTTGTTGAGTTTGAGTTCTTGTGAGAACCCAGAGGATATTTCTTTGTTTTTACCATTAGCCATCAAGATCTTGATTATTACTTTGAGTTTGGAAGCATTTCCTATGGTTGGCTAAACTCTCGCTAGGTGTGGGGTGTGGAAGTTGGTGTGGTGGAGATGATGAGACCTTGT
This sequence comes from Taxus wallichiana var. yunnanensis, assembly GCA_018340775.1. Lineage (NCBI taxonomy): Eukaryota > Viridiplantae > Streptophyta > Pinopsida > Cupressales > Taxaceae > Taxus > Taxus wallichiana. The sequence continues at coordinate 80,401,843 of CM031236.1, read as the reverse complement.
GGTGGAAGAAGAGAGAGAGGAGAGGTGGCTCAAGTATAATGAAGCTCGAGAAAGGGAGTTGGTGAGATAATGTGAAGTTTTCGGTGTGATGGACTTATGGAGACAGACATTGTGAGAAGGATTTGAGGTTAGTGCGGAGGGCATGTGGGACCTGAGTAGTATGCTACCCCATCTTGGAAAGTGTGGGAGAGAAACCCCTCGGACTTTGGTGAGAGCTCATCATATGGAGAAAGAGGAGATCCATAGGCATGCATCTTAGCCCACCTAGTGACCAAACCTTGTGCTTAGTTTTCCAGTATCTGAGACAAGTACTTTTAGTTTAGTTGGTGTTGGTGAGAAAATAGCTTCAGGTAGATATCATTTTACATTACACCCATCTATGGTGCACGTAGACATTTTGGTGTTTGGAGGTATTTTTCTAGCACATCATTTGGGAAAGGTGTGGGTTCACAAATTTTGGGTATCATTCTAGAAGTGGTGTAGGAAACACATCTGGGAGTGGTTTGGTATCACATACTATCATTGCACGTAGTTTACATGTGATGGTGGGAATGCAAGCACAACTATGTTAGGCCCCTTACCTATGATAGGAGGAGGATCTAGAGGATCCGGAGGGATAGGAGCTAGTGGATCTAGTGGTGCTGGTGGTGGAGGAAATTTAGGAGGAGGTCAAGGTTTGGATTTGGTGGGAAAGGGCCACAACACCATCAACAAGTGTTTTTTGAGATGTCCTTGCATTTACCTGATTACAAGGGTGTGGAAGATTGTAGAGCATGTGCACAAATGTGAGTTGTTATGGTGTGTGAAGGGAATCACTACCCCAGAGAGGAAGGCAAGTCATTTTGTAACTATGTTTACAAAGGCGTGCACACATATAGTGGTACTGAGAAGTATGACCCCCATCAGATGGTGGTGGATTATACCGCGTTGCATGATGACTTCTTGGTAGAGTTTCACATTCCTAAGTTTGAACAGAAGAGCATCAGTGTGTTGAAGGAAATCAACAAGGTATGGTGGAGAGTGTGTGGGAGTATGACATGCATTTTAAGACTCTCCTATCAAAGTTATCATATGATATCCATCCGTCACAACATGCTCAAGTGGTTTTTAGAGGATTGATCACACCATTTAGAGGGAGGCACTTTCACATAAGACCTTCACAGATCCGTGTGAGGCCTTGGAGGCTACCTTGCATGCATTGAGGCCAGTGGGAAGTGTTGATACTAGAGTTAGCCCATTTCTAGAAGCCCAGATTATTTCTGCCATGGAAAAAAGCAACTAGAAAATTTTCTACAAACTCAGCTCATGAGACTCATAGTGGTTTATGGTGCATGGATTGTGAAGTAGAGGGACACATAAAGGAAGTTTCCCATGAAATTTAGTGTGCCATGTCAGTAGATTATGATATTTTCCATGGAGATCATGATGCAAGAAGATGCCCATTGTTTGCAGTGCACAATCATAAGAATGTGTCTTTTATTGCAATATTTACACCTCTACTACTCATGACACAAAGGATTGTAGATTGATAGACCAAATCCATGATGCCATCATTGATCTCGGTGTGTGCTAAACCAGCATTGGGAGTAGTTCTAAGATGAGGATCATCAGTATGAAGGGCATGGATGGAGGAGGTTGAGGAAGAGGTTTTTTGATGGAGGATTTAGAGGCCATAATGTAATGGTGGAGGAAGAAGTGAATTTCCCATGTGGGACTGTTATAATTGTGGATCGATTGAACACTACAAGTGTGAGTGCCTGATTTGTTGCAATGCTCATGGTGTGGAAAGAAGCACAAGTATGAAGAGTTCCTAGAGTTGTATGACCACATGAGAAAGAATCAGAAGAAGGAAAAAGGCATGGGGATGGTGAGTGTAAAGAGGACCGACCCACAATGGATGTCGAGGGTAGTGCTTAACTCGAGCTAGAGCTTGTTTTGGTCACTACACATGCGTTGAGGCTATGCACATGCCCCAAGAGGAACCAAAGTAGAGGCCCCTTATCACAAGAGAAGAAGTGTTACATGGGAAATATCTTGATCCTACCCACTAGAAGGAGGTGTACCAAGAAACCATGGAGGTGATTAGGAGTTTGCAAGGAGAAATCTAGTGTTTGAAGGAGAAATCATGCCAATTGGAGAAAAGAAGAAGAAGAATGTTGAGGTTCCTCAGATAGGATATGGATGAGGTTAGGGAAGTGTGTTGAATGTTGTGGTAGGAGAACATTATTCCCATGTTGGGAGAATGGATGAGGGAGAAGGTACCATGTGCTTGGAGGAGGGTGCGAGAGACAAGTCTTACATGTTAACCTACCTCCTCACAACATTGATTATGACAAGGAGATCACACTGAATGTAGTTGTTGATGGGTGGCTCTGAGTAATATATTGATTGACATAGGTGTGAGAGGTCAATGTCCTTACTCTAGATGCATGGAATCAAATGGGGAGGCCCCCATTGCAGCCATCTTTGAATGTGTTGTACATGGCTAACAGGACAAAGGCCATGCCTCTAGGGGTGTTGAAAAGGTGCATCCATTACTATTCAAGGGAAAAGTTTACTTTGGAGACTTTGAGGTCTAGAGCTTGTTGAGGTTGATAGTTTCCCAACATTACTTGGGTGCCCTTGGTGCTATGCAAACAATGTTGACTTACATTTTTAATAAGGGCTACATCAGTTTTGAGAACAAGGAAGAGCGTGTGATCATTCCACTAACTGATGGATGGTCTGCACCATATGTGGAGCCATTGGGTGAAGAAGACTTAAACAAGATATATGTGCACACCATCAAGGACCCAAAGTTCATTCAACCATCGAAGGAAGGGTCATTCAATGGGATGATGCATAGTCCATAAGTGATACAACCAGTGTTCTTGTGACAAATTGGGCACATGGGACATATGAGTTGGTTGGAAGGCATCTGAAGGATATTGAGACTGAGTTGTTAGAATGTGCTAGTTAGGCACTTGGGAGGAGGAAGGTAGTTTCCACGTAGTACACTTGGGGAAGCCAACCTGATGTCTTTTTGCATGAAATGGAGACCTAGTGGAAGTGTCAAGTGGAGAGAAGGAATATGCTTACCTATACTTTGTGTGGGACAACAACACATTGGTGGGTGACACATCGAGATAATCTTCTAGAGTGCGTGAAGTGAGAATCATGCACTCTCTGTTAGGTTTCTCGAAGTAATGCACCATCTCAAATTTGTGACTATGATGGGAAGGGATCCACCTCATGCCATGTTTAGGAGTGTGAGAAGACTTGGATGGGAGGCATGGAAGCTTTACCCCCTTCCCTATGGGTGCATAAGTTCTATTCCACCTTACAAGGTTATGCATGTGCATGGTATATTCATTTAGAGTTTGCAGCGTCAGACAGGAACTGGTAGGAGTTGATGGTAGATCTTGTTCAAACATTTGAATATCGGAGTACTAAGCCATCGGTGAATGAGGCATTGTAGGTAGTCAAGTGCCTTACCTTGGGAGATAGTGCCATGGTGGAGGATAGGATTCTAGAGTTGTTAGGTGAACCAGAGTTGGGGGTGCTTCGTGGAGGAAGAATCAGAGGAAATACAACTTGAGTGCCTTCCTGGAGAAGGAGAAAGGAAAGTTGGTCTACTTGATAGATGATGAAGAGGTGGAGAACTTGGATGTTAGCCATATAGAAGGTACATGCGTGAAGTGTTAGATAGTGTTGATGAGAAAAGTGTGCTTACCAAAGCCATTGAAGACAAAGAAGGTTAACATTGGTATAGAGGTAAAACCAAAGGAAGCTATTATTGGGGACTACTGGATGGACTAGGAGGTCTCAAATATTATTGAGCTTCTGTGTGATTTTCAAGATTTGTTTCCACGTGGGTACCATGAACTTAAAGGATTTCACCCCTCACTAGGAGAAATGAGAATCAAGTTAAAGGATGGTGTGTGCCTGATTTGGAAGAGACCTTATAGGATGAATCCAAATCTATGTGTCAAAGTTAAGGAGGAGATTGATAAGATGATAGCATCTGGGATCATAGAATCCATTGAAGAATATAAATGGGTAAGCCGATGGTCATCAATATAAAAAAGGATGGGAGAATAAGGATTTGTGTTGACTATAGGGATTTGAATGCAGTGTGTGTAATTGATCCTTTCCCAACCCCATTCATTGAGGAGATCTTGGAAGGAGTAGTGGGTGTGAGATCTATTCATTTACAGATGGGTTTTGGGATATCACCAAGTTTGAATTGCAAAGGAAGACCAAGAGAAGACAACTTTCACCATTGAATGGGGAATTTTTTCCTATACGGTAATGCCTTTTGGATTGAAGAACACATACTCTTTGTGTTTTCACGCATTGTGGTTAGGAATTTTAGGACTTCATTCACAAGTTTCTTCAAGTCTACCTAGATGACTGGATGGTTTATGGATTAGTAAAAGACCATTGTGACAATCTACGGTTGATGTTTGAGAGATGTAGAGTAGTTGAGCATCTCCTAAATATTAAGAAGTGTGTTTTTGCCACTCCTTTTGGCATGTTGTTGGGACACATTATTTGCAAAGAAGGCTTACTGGTAGACCCCACAAAATTTGTTGTTATAGTGGGATTAGAGGAGCCTACCAATCAAAAAGTGTGGTGTGTGGGTTCCTAGGGCATATAGGTACTATAGGAAATTCATCAAGGGATATGCCCAGATTTCACATGCCCCTAGAAGAGTTATTGAAACATAAAAGTAAGTTCTATTGGGGAGAGGCATAGTAGGTGGCATTTGACACATTGAAGGAAAAGCTTACCACCGTGCCCATTTTGCATTTTCCTTCTTGGGATAAACCTTTTCATGTGCATGTTGATGCATCGGATGGTGATTGGAGTAGTCTTAGCACAACCTAGAGAGGGATTGTTGACCATCCCTTGTGTTTTTGCTAGTAGGAAGCTTACTCTAGTAGAAAAAAATTATACCACCATAGAGTGTGAGGCATTATCAATGATCTACATTGCTGCACAAGTTTAGGGTATTTAATTTACTAAACTCCTTTTATTTTCTACATGGACCACATGGCATTAAAGTACTTGGTGAACAAGCCCATTTTGCAAGGGTGCATATGTCATTGGATACTATTGTTTTAGGAGTTTGAGTTTATGGTTGTGGTGAAAACCAAGGAAAAGTAATTTGGGACCTGATCATTTTCAAGAATTACTTTGGGTGAGGATGTAGAGCATTGAGGATATGATGCAGATGCACAGTTTATTAGGTTACTGTGTGCATGCCCTCGACTTGGAAGATATTGCTTTGTTCCTATGAATGGGTGGGCAGCCAGAAGGGATGAAGGCATTAGAAAGGAAGTAGTTAGCCATATGCGTCATGCCCTATATGTTAATTGGTGGAGACTTATACAAGCTAGGTCATGATGAGGTTTTTGCTTTCGGTGCGTGCTAGAGCATGAGTGCACTACAATCATGGAAGAGGCTCATGGTGGAATTGTAGGAGGACACTATGCGGGGAATGTGACCATGCACAAGATCCTTTTAGTTGGCCTTTGGTGGGAAATGGTTTACAAGGATTGTATCAAGTATTGCAAGGCATGTGACCATTTCTAGTGCCTTGGTAAACCTAGGAAAAGAGATGAAATGCCATTAAGGCCTATCTAGTGTAGAGCCATTTGAGAAGTGGGAAATTGAACTTTGTAGGCCCTATTTCCCCATCACGTGAAGGACAGGTTCACAGCTTATATCATTACATGCATAGACTATCTTACACGGTGGGAAAAAGTAGCACCTATGAAGGATTACACATGATGGCAAAACAAACTAGATTCTTGTGGGAGAATATAATCAGCGGTATGGATTCCCATTGAGTTTAACAAGTGATAGGGTACTCATTTCCTAAATGAGATAGTTAGAATCTATTGGTAGAATTCATGGTGGCCCATCACAAGACTACCCCTTATCACCCACAAGCTAATGGGACAATGGAAAGCTTTTAACAAAATTTTGAGTCACACGTTGACCAAGATTTGTGATGTTGGGAGAAAGGATTGGGATGATAAAGTTTCTACCATGTTATGGTCATATCAAACTACTTATAAAAGACTAAACAAGGCCACATTTTTAATTGGTGTTTGGCATGGAGGTTGTGTTACCTATTGAATTCATGTTACCATCATTATGTATTGTGTGTGCGTAGGAGGTTTAGTTGATGAAAAAGCACTTGAGGAAAGGATTGACAAGTTAATGTAGTTGGATGAAAGACGTACAATAACATGATGGATCTAGAAAATGGAAAAATCTAGGAAGAAGGCATGGCATGATAGGCACATCAAGAACAAGAAGTTTGAGGTTGGGAAGATGGTCCTGTTGTATGATTCCAAGTTTTTACCACCTAAGGAAGCTTAAAGTACATTGGTTGGGTCCATATGTGATATCTCATATACTTGATTTAGGTGCTTGCAAGTTATAAGCGCTAGATGGAACAATGTTTCCTAGTCATTTTAATGGGAGTAGGTTAAAGACCTACTATAAATAAGTCTTTGGTGTGTTTGTAAATAAGGTAGTATTGCCATCTAGCTTAGGATTTCCCTTAATGTAGTTTCCTTTCTTTGTGTTTCCCTTCTTTTTCATTGCTTTGCTTTGTCTTTTCATTTTGGGCATGTTTGCGTGTCGATATCTATTACTTTTTGAAAGGGTTTTTATGTGTCAGAGGACCACACATCTATTTAGTGTGGGGTGGAAGGTGTCAAAGGAGAAGTGTTGGGAGTGATGTGCATAGGCGGCCCAAGTGAGAAAATCAAAAGCACGTGGGTTCAGAAAAGCACACGTAGAAGAGGTGATCATGAGAGAAGATTGGTGTCAAAAGGATTTGAGAAAACCACATACAAGGGTAAAAAGTGCAAAAGCAACATGAGGTAGGCGAAGGCAAGAACTTGGTAAAGGACACAAAGGTTGACATACTTTGGCATGGGGGGTGTGCGTAAGTTATTCTATTGTCAAAGAAGTCTTGCGCATGCTAGAAGGTTGTAGAAATTTTCCGTGATTTTGTGCATGGAGGGATGTTGTTGGAAAAATTGGCTTTAATGTGTTAAATACGTTGGTAGGTGGCATCGAAGTTTGTGTGGTAAAAAAATTCTATAAATAGAATGTTAGGGGTCAATATATTCTTTTACCTTGCGTTTGTGTTAAAAATATCTTGCAAACTAGGGTATCCTTCCAAAGAAACATTTGTGAAAATTTGTGTGCACATCAGAAGATTGAATGGATTTGTGAACCAAAGTGGAAAGGGAGTACATGGGCATGGGCAGAGAAGTGTGTTTGGAGGATTCCCATGGGTCTTACGCCCTCTTATGGAAGGAACACTTTCTATGTTAGGGTTTGCAGAGATAGGGCATGGGATTTGGAGTTTTCACAGAGGAGTAAAGCTACGGGACAAGCATTACTTTAACCCTAGAACTCGCCGAAATAATGTCATTAGTAATCAAAACAACCCCCGAGATATTTGGATGCCTACTTCTCACTACATATGTCATTACACGACTCTTAATATGAGTTAATGAGAAGAAATATATGTGAATTTTCCACTAGGATCCACTTTGCCACACTTTTGGATTTCTTTCAAAAGTTATGTTCTTCAAATTGGCCATCCCATGGATTTCAAATTATGGTATAGTGTTGACTAATGACACGTGTGTTCTCCATATATTGGCAAGTGTTTGGCTTGAAGCGAGTATGCATGAAAATATGTTGCGGTGTATGATTTGAATCCATGTGGAGAAAATTCTTTTGAAGTGCCACAAAATAACCTCTACATGGAAGATTGCACTAAAAGGGAAAGGAAAAAATTGCTTTAATAGTTTTAGATGACTTTGGGTGACCAAGAAAAACTGTGAAGGGAAATGTCGCTAGCGTGACTCTCAGGAAGGGAGCTATAAGGTCTCTTAACTTCAAATTACAGTAAATACCCCCATGATGCATGTGAAATTACAAAGAGGCCTCGGGAGGGTCTATGAAGAGCATACGAAGTACCACTGATGTCGTCGATGCAAAGCCTATAAAGTTGATGTGAAATGACCGTGTGTGATGTGAAATCAATGTGAAGCTAGCACATAACTTGTGAAGTTAACACAAAGCTAAATTTCACTAAGTTAGATTTATCCAAAAAGTAGCATGTAAAATATACAAAGACTAAGGTTCAAAGATATTTGAATAAAAGCAAAGGCAAGATATAAACACATGTCATACAACCAATGCTTAATGCCTTAAACTGAAAAGGGGATGAAAGCTTCATAGTGAATGGCCTTATACCTTATGGGGGTGTGTTGCATATATAACAATACTAGTATTAAAAACCAATTGGCTATGCACGATCCCTTCAATCTCATCCATAGTAGTTGTATGTACCATATTCTCTCCCATATGTTATGAGACCTCCAAGAACAAGTCATATATTATGATCAAGAATCTCGAGTATAGTCCTAATAGGGGCATACCTTTTAGAAAAGTGAACATCTATCACAACCTTGTTAACCTACATTGGAATGAAACATTTTAGAATAAATGAGAATGAAATGTTTTGATGATTGTTTTTAAAGATACAAACAAATTTGTGTTTTTCACACAACAAACGTTACGGATGGCATGTGCATTCATCAATGATCTTCTTTATCAAAACCCTCGCCCTCAAGTGACTATAGTCGAGAGGAACAAGGGTGGGTGGGGTCTCTTTTGGAAAAGTTATCCGGGACAAGGTGCGACAAAAGTCTAAAACCATAGTGAAAAAAATGGCCTAGAGGGTTTTGTTGAGCGAGGGATAGTGGCCCACTCTAAGGGGGTGTATTTGGTTGTAGGCTAATCTCTATACATAGTTCACCTATTTGCATATATATATATATATATATATATATATATATATATATATATATATATGATGTTGATGTGACAACTCGACATGTTGTTATCTATTACGTCAACCTAAAACCCTTTGTTTTGTTGTTAAATGAATAATAGTTGCTACAAATCATTTCATTGCTTTAGTGGTGGTTGAGTTGGTTCAATGCATTCTATAGAAGCATAAGTCACGCATTCGAATCACAGTACTTGTGAGGTTGCATTTGTTAAAACACACAACGTATTTTTCAACATAGCATATTTTAAAAAAGTAAAATGGCTAGAAAAAGATGTGATGGAATGAAGTGCATGTGTCATGCATGCCCATCAAAACATTCTATATAAAGAATAGCTAATGTTATGTATTTGCAGGGATTTGATCGAAAGAGACAAGATTGGTCCATCAAAAATTTGTTTACTCTATAATTGAAACCTTTTACTCGGCATGTTGTAAACTTTGAATCCCAATGCATTGCACGTACCCTCCATTCTTTTCTACTATATTTGCATATACATCTTTACATCAAATCTATGGCATTAAAGGTCTCCACGATGAAATGACTAGAAACTTGGACAATCTTTATAATTATAAGTCCTTTTCTTTATTTATGTCCACATTATCATGTGTGTTACCACACTAAAATAGTCTAAAAATCTCACCACTAATATTCAAGGGGCCTTGATTCAAACTACTTTTCAACTTTTTCTTACGTTGATGTAACATATTATTTAATGAACAATAATAACCTTATATAACGTTATCTTTAGATATTTATTTATAAATATGAAAAAAGTTATATATCTTTTAAACTATTACCAAAACCATATAAAACTAAAAACAATAGCAAACCGATTGCATTAATAGTTCCCGGACTATTAAAAACTTAAAAATCGAAATAAAAATAATCCGTGCAATAAATCAAGCGGGAAACCTTATATTTTACAAATTCAAAGCTTTCTCGACAAGCAACTACAATCTCATATTAAAATGTTATATTTCTTTCATGTCACATGTAGCGAATGTGATAGGTACACTGTACAACAATAAACTGCCAATTAATATAAGTAAATGGTAGCAAAAGTAACCCACCTACCTTAGAAAATATCTTCGGTGTTCTCGGCGTGCATTTATGTCAAACTCATGGCTTACAATAATAACTTGATGTCACCATCCAATGTCATCTTTCTTCAAAATAACATGTCATGCTTACTTTTACGTACATAAACAATGCACCACTACTAAGTTAAACAATGTGACTATGTTAAGGGGTGATAGATTTAAGAGAGTAAATTCAAGCCTAAAAACATATAATAATATACTGGAAAAAGATGTATTCAATTTTTCACAAATTTAGCTATGATAAACAAACAATATAGAGGAGGTATGTATAGCGAAGTGTAGAAGGCCCAAGAAAACCAATGTGAGTAGAGAACTTACACCAAACTTGTTAGTGTATTTTGTGGTCCCATTAGTGTACGAATGTTCAACTTTCATCTATATCGGATGCACGTTCGTAATTTTTAGGGCTCAAACGACCTTGTTATCTTTGTTAATACTTTGTATAAAACTCTAGAGAAATTATCTCCTTCCTTGGAACCAAAATAAAGTATACGTGCACGTTGTAGAACACTAAAAGATAGGGCTTTTTAAGGGGCATGTGTTATCCCTCCAATATTATCAAGCCCTTAGATTTGATTGATTCTTTCAAATCATCGAGATAAGTATAATGTAGTTCATTGGGTAGTCCAACATCATGTGATTACACAACCCTTATCACTTTCAATGTCTAATAAATGTTTAATACAACACAATTAATGCTAAATGCTCTTCAACTTTCCCTATGATCTTGTAGGTGATTTTGGCATGGGTCGGTGCAAATCCAAAATGGGAGCCCAAGGGAGAGACTCAAACTCGCGCGGCACCCTCCACATAGAAAATGGTCATGAGAGGTCAAAAGGTGGGCCGGGCGGGCCTCAATAAAAGGATAAGTATAAAAGTGCTGAATAAAAATCAAAATCATAAAGCGGGGACCGCCAAGTGTCCAAGCGGCGCATCTCCAAGGGTAAATCCAAAAGTGGAGGCTCAAATAAGTGCCAATTTGCCACATAGTCCAAGGTCCGAAAAGGTAAGAGGGAGGTTGTTGAAAAGTCCAAAGACCTGCGAAGGCTTCAAGTGTCAACGGATGCTCCTCAAAAGGAAAATCTTGATTGGGCTTTTAAGCGAGCGCGGAGCCTCCACACGTCTAGTCTCAAAAAGGGAGACAAAGTTGGGTTGAATTGTCAATGCATGGTGGTAGGCCAACAGAGAGTGCCAAGTGTCCAAACGGTGCTAAGTGTCCAAAGTCGGTGCTAAATCAAGGGTCGAATAAAGAGAAGGTTTCTAGACAAGTGCTTAGACCACCGCGTGTCCCGGTTAAGAAATATGACCCCGCCGAGCAAAGGACTTAGCCAAAAACATAGAAATTGAGCAGGCCGGCGGAGGAAGCCACATGTCAGCCCCGCGCCATTCCAAGAGCAAAATACAGAGGTGACCTCAAGTAAGCACCTTCCTCCATGTGTCCCATATTAAAAAGGGGCCTCATTTTTGAACTATTTTCACCGCTCTTTTTTATACGGACCCGATACAAATTTGAAGGGTTATATCTTTTGACTCGGGGCTCAAAATCTAGCAAATCTGACACCATTGGAAAGATCTCGGCCTCATCTATGCCATGGAGATATGAAACTTTAATTTTGGAGAGGTTAGGTGGGAGAAAAATGGAGAAACGTCTTCAGGGATATTAATGCAGGATCTATTTTTACCCTAACAACCAGATCGGATTCGGATCTAATCCGTCGTTTCCTCCTCCTTCGAGGCACCGAACCAATGGTTGATGCAGTCAAGACAGATTTGGGGAAGATTTTATGGGAGGCATTAATAGTGGTGGTTAAGCTTGAACTGCTTTTTCTCGCTTCTCTCTCTTTCTCCCTCTGTGTTGATCTATAAAAGTAGGGGTTGAGACTCATTATAAAATGTTGGACATTCTTTTTTTTTTGCGAGGCTCCCCTTTCCTTCGGCAATGAAATTTGTGGAGTTTAGACCTTCCATTTAAATTGTAAATATGTTTACCTAACCTCGGCCATTTGTAATGCATTGTATCAATGCGCGAGAGAAATAAACACATTTGTGATTGATTTTAGATCCTTTCTTGTCTCCTTTGCTCTCATCTAGTCTTTCATTATAAATTTGGTTATCTGTGCTTGATTATTGTATGCATTTTTTGGTTTGTGTCTATCAACAAAACTAATGTTCATCATTCCTTCGGTGCATCACCTTGTAGCTTAGTTTTGATTTCTTGTATTCCTTTTATCCTTGTCTCCTTAGTAAAACTTAGATTAGGTTTAGGAATAGGTCCTCTGCAAGTTTCCACACATGCACCTAAATAGAGGAATAGGAACCAACCTTTAATCTAGAGAGTTTTCCCATTTGCAAAGTCCCACACTTTGGGAAAACTCAATGTTATGCAAATCACACCAAATGAATCTTCCTTAGAAAAGTAGATCTGATGACTCATTTGGGGGTCTTTGTGATTTTGCACTAACAGTTTTGGCATGCACTGGTGGGACAAAGAAGTCTCCATCTTTATTATAGTAAGATTGATGTGCACTTGCTATGATTCTAGCTTTTAAGAAGCTTTTAAGAACTACACATCTGTGACTCAAAAGGGATAGAATCCACTGGTTTCAGCAGTCCAAGTTTCCCAAGTTCATGAGAAGGATACAAACAAGGTCAAGAACAAGAGAAGAAGGACAATTTTTACACCTACACTTGTCTCCAGATAGAAGGAGAAGAGGAAGAAGAGCCCAGAGGCTCTATCTCCACCAAACAGAGCCTTATCAACACCTCCTCCTAGTAGGTCATTCTTTCAATCAAGAAGGGTTCTCAAGCCGATCAGGATGGCACAGCAAAATCCTTATGTCAATTTCATTGGCAACATCCCACTCACTCTGAATGCACAAAATCAGTCCTGGTGGTAGCATTAAAGAGCATCCCATATTTCACTGGAGAAAACCAAACTTCTCCTGGTGACCATGTTCAAGACATTACAAATGTCTGTACAATCCATGAGATCACTGAGATGGACATTGTAGTCAAGTTGCTAGCCTCTTCACTCAAGGGTAAAGCTTCACAATGGTTCAGGAGCCTAGAAGCAGGCTCTATTCAAACTTGGGACCATTTGTGCAGAGCTCTTCATGACCAGTTTGGAGAAAAAGGAGATAACTATCCTTGTTGGAGCAAGCTGAAAACAATCAAGAGAGCTCCGAATGAGTAGTTGATGGATTTCAACCTCAGATTTCAATGGACTGGGATAGGATTCTAGTGCAGTAAAGCCCACTGAAGAAGGTGCCTTCTTATACTTTCTTAGAGCTTTAAATTCTGATATTGCTTTAATGATTCAGTCAATGGGGGGCACAACCTTACCTGTAGCCTATAGCCTTTCCATAGGAGCTGAGAATCATTTAATTCAGGATGGAAAACTTTCTCTAGGCCATCCATGCCTCTATACCCCAAATTAGGAAACCCAAGTACCATCCAAACACCCACATTAGCTCCTATACCTACTCCCAGGAGTCAAAGTTCAGTTGAAGCCTCCACCTCATCATCTAACACCTCAAAGAGCTTCAGGAAGTTATGAAACAACTTCAAAACCTAGGGAATGAGTTAGTAACCATCAAAAGACAAGCAGGCTCAGAGTTCTAGGCCATATCAGCCTCAAGCTCAGTATCAGGCTAGACCCCATATCAACAAAATAGATCACCGCAACTCGGTTGCTATAAATCAGAGTCAACACCAAGGAAAACCTCAAGCTACTAGACCTTTAGGTCATATGATCCAAACAAAAGCTTCAACATCAAGGGCATTGGTTCTAGCACAAAATAACATGGCACAAGAATATGATTGGTGTTTCCCATGCAATCAGCCACATAATCAATCGATGTGCTTCAATGGTGCACTAAATCAAGGATTTGATGGTGCAAACCATTGGTGTGTCACAAGAACCTAGCCAAGAAAATCAAGCAGCAAGGAGCTCAACAAGAGGGACCTCCAAGTGAAACTATGCTTGTCAATTGGCAAGCTGAAGACTTTTGTGGAATGAATCATGCTCCTTCTCAAAGTATAGCTACCAATACATGGTCTAAGAAGAGAAATATTGGAGAAGGACATTCACCAAACTTAGGTAATCCTCAATCCTCCATTGCTCCATAAGGTATTGGCATTCAAAATACAACTCCCAATATGCAAAGCCAATCCAAGCCACCTTCCAAATCCACTCAGGCACGGTTATAACAACCCATGTGCAAGAAAAAATGTGTCAGGGAAGGGGCAGAAGGATAGCTCATTTAATATCATTGAGAAAATGAAGAAGACAAGTGTGAACATTTCACTATGGGAGTCACTAGCCATTCCAGGGTAGAGGGATCTATTGCAGACTGCTATGGCCAATTGGTCAAGCTCAAATCAACCCCCTAACCAAGCAAGAGAAAGTGCTTACCAATACAGCTCAACCTGGGGGAAACCATTAGAGAAACAAGGTAAGAACTTGAGACCTCCCCATTCTATGTTTCATTAATCATTGGGGACAAATTGGTGCATAATTGCATGATTGATTGGGGGAAAGTAGTTCTGTAATGCCCAAACAAATAGCTGATCAACTGGGTCTCTAGTATGAAGTCATCTCTAGAGGGTAGTACAATTGGATGGGACAGTAGTGACAACTATTGGAATCATCAAGGATCTGAGCCTCACTCTGCATGCCTGCCCTAATGTGACTGTATTGCAGAAATGTATTAGTCATAGACTTGCCACCACATTTTGCATTGTGTTTGTCCAGGGACTTCACTACCAAAATTGGAGGCTATTTTTCTACTGATTGGTCACATATGCTCTTTAGAACAAGGTATGGAGTAAAGGCCACAATCAGATCCGAGCCCATAGCGGATTATCACATTGAGTCTTATGTGCCTAGCCCAATCAATGCAAATTTTTACTTTTGATCAGGAGGACCTCCTAAACACTTGTGAAGAAGATACCAAGGTGGGGTGTATCCGGACCTAACTCTCGATGAATGGGTGGTCAAAAGACATGCTTTTGATCCCTATAAGGAGATGGAAGAATCTAAGCTAGGAGTCTATTGCTGCATGAGGAGAATCATCCTCTTCCTGACATCATTAAGCTAGAACACAAAGATGACAATGAAGTATGGAAATTATTCTTTGATGGCTCGAGAAGTAGGAAAGGAGTCGAAGGAGGGGCTATGATTGTGTCACCCCAAGGTATGAAATATTACTCAGCTTTCATTTCAATTTTCCTGTTCAAACAATACAATGAATATGAGGCTTTGGTTCATGGATTGCATTGGGCTAGAAGATGAGGAATCAAGAACTACCTGCAAGTGTTTGGTGATAGTGAACTGGTTTCCAATCAAGTCAAAGGAAAAAATGTTGTCAAGAATGACCTGCTCAAAAGCTACAAGAATAGGGTATGGGATCTCATTGAGGATTTCGAAGCCTTCAACATTGTGTCCATACCCAGGAAGAAGAAAGAAGCTCTTTGATAGGCTTTGCAGTAGTTGGAGAGCAACATTTGATGTGGTTGAAAACATCAAGAGGGACAAAGGACAACCACATATCCATGTGATTGTGAGGCCAGCAGTGCTAGATAACAACACATGCTCACAGGTGTTTGAGAATGATCAAAGATCATCAATTTTTTTAAGAGGAAGTGAATTCTCAACTAGGAATCAAAACATATTAGAGTAGTAATATGGAGATCAAGTAGTGCAATTGCATATAAACAAGCTTCCCAAAGGTTTGGTGACATTAGAATCTATCTTCAATCCTAATGATTAGTTTTGAAAAGAGAAGGCTAACATACAGATCAAAGGAGAAGATTCAAAGTCAATTCTAGTTGGAAAAGGAAAAACACTTCAAATTGGCAAAGTGGCCACCGAGCAAGAAAGGTATGAATTCATGCAACTTTGCCAAGAGTTTCCAGATGTATTTTCTTGGAGCTATGAAGACCTAAGAGGGTTTAATCGAAGTTAGCACAACACACAATGAACTAGATCTAGTTTACTAAGCCCATTAGAAAAAAAAGAGAGACCGTTAATCCACACATTGAACCTCTGATGAAGAAAGAGCTAAACAAGTTGATAGAGGAAAGTATTATATTTCCAATCAAACACTCAAGCTGGGTTGCAAACTTGGTCCCAATTAGGAAGAAGAATGGAGAGATTAGGTTGTGTGTAGACTTTCGAGACTTGAACAGAGCATCCCTCAAAGACCACTACCCACTCCCCTCAATGGAGAAAATTTTGCAAGTGGTGTCTAGATCAGAGAGATTCTCTCTCTAGATGGCTACTCAAGGTACAACTAGATAATGGTGAAAGAAGATGATCAATTCAAAACAGCTTTCACCACCAAATGGGGCACCTATGCCTATAGAAAAATGCCATTTGGATTGTCTAATGCTGGAGCCACTTTCCAAAGGGAAATGGATATGGCATTCAAAGGGTTGATCAACAAAATAGTATTGATCTATCTGGATGACATTACTATGTTCTCCAAAAATGTAGTGAGACCACCTTTTTCACCTAAGACAAGTGTTTCAAAGGTGTAGGAGATTTGGGGTATCATTGAACCCTAAAAATGCATATTCTTGGCCCATGAGGGTAGGCTTCTAGGCCATATTGTGTCAAAGGAAGGTTTGGAAATTGACCCAGAGAGAGTTGAAGCAATAAGAGCATTGCCATTGCCAAGCCATAAGAAAGCTCTTCAAAGCTTCTTAGGAAAAATCAATTTTGTCCATAGGTTTGTACCAAACTTTGTTGCCCTTGTCAAACCAATAATGTTGATGTTGAAGAAGAGCTTGGCATTTAGGTGGATAGCTGAAGGAAGGGAAAGTTTTGAGGCCATCAAAGAAGCTATATCACAAGCCCCAACTCTCGTGAATCTAGATTTTTCTAAGGACTTCATACTATATGCCTTTGGTGGTAGTGACACAATTTTGCAATCTTAGTACAATAGAACAAAGAAGGTACAAAGTAGCCAATTGCCTTCTTCAGCCAAGGTCTGGAAGATTATGAAGTGAGATACTCCTTCATGAAAAAAGAAAGTCTAAGTGATGATCAGAGGGTTAAATAAGTTTAAACATCTGGTTTCAAACAATAAAATCCAACTGTTAGTCTCCCATGTAGGAGTTAAAGACTTCCTTCTCAGCAAGGATCTAAATGAAAAATGTGCAGGATGGATCACTCGTGTCATGGAGTATGACATTGAGATCAAGGTTACTAAGCTAGTCCATGGGAAGGGATTGTGTGAACAAATGGCCTCGAGTCAACAAGATGAAGCAAGTGGTGAAAAAAAGGAAGTTATTTTTGTCCTGCAAAATAGTCAAGAGGAAGAAAATGAGGATGTGCCCACTCCTTGTTGGACTCAAAGCATGGTGCACTTCCTTCAAATAGGCATGTGTCCTCAGAAATGAGTAAAACAAAAAAAGGAGACATTTCAGACTACAGGCCATCCCATATGTGCTTATTGATGGTGTCTTGTTCAAAAGGGACATCATGGCATTTTGTTAAGATGCATTGGGATAGATCAGATTGAGAGAGTGTTACAAGAGTTCCATGATGAAGCAGTTGGAGGCCATTTTTCTCCATGGGTGACAACACTCAAGATCATGAAGGTAGGTTATTATTGGCCCAGGGTGTTTAGTGACTGCTATGCATGGATCAAAAAGTGCAAAAATTGTGCATTCTTCAAAGGCAAAGAAAGGCTAACAACACTTCCATTGCACCCAATTTTAGTTGACCAACCATTCATGTAATGGGGATTGGATTTCATTGGGGTCATCAATCAAATTGAGCCAAGGCCACAAATGGATTTTGATGGCAACATACTATTTCACCAAGTGGACCGAGGCAGTGGCACTCAAAGAAGCTAATGAGTCTAGCATACTAGATTTCTATGAAGGGATAGTGACCAGGTTTGGAGTGCCAGCCACCATTATATCAGACAATGCATTGGCATTCATAGGTTCAAAATCACAGAATGGGCCATTAGGAATGGGATTTACTTGAGCACTTCATCAAATTATTACCCTCAAGGTAATGGCCAAGTCAGAGTCCACAAACAAGAACCTGTTAAAGATTGTCAGAAGAACTCTAGATGAAAATAAGAGAACTTGGCACATGAAACTCAAATCAGCCTTATGGGTTGATAGGACAACACCCAAGAGGTCTATAGGTAGCTCTCCATTCAAACTTGTCTATGGGAAAGAGGTAGTGTTTCCTATATCACTTGAGTTTCCAACATTGGAACTCATGAAGTAGTTGGAGATGTCTGAGTTTGAACCAATGGAGGCAGGTATGCAGAGCTGATGGAGTTGGAAGAAACTAGAGAACATGCACTTCAAACAATGGAGAAGGATCAGGTCTCAATCAAGAGATGCTTCAACAAGAAGGCAAGAACAAGGACCTTAGGAAGGAGACCTAGTTTTGAAATGGGATGTAGATCGGGAAAAACCAGGAAGGCATTCCAAGTTTGATGCCATTTGGAGTGGCCCTTACATGGTCACAAAATGTAAAAGTAGCAATGCTTTCCAATTGTCTACATTGGATGGTGAAGAGTTGCAGATTCCAGTGAATGGAATCTATCTTAAACACTGCTACTAGAAGGAAAGTTCTCACCTTGTACATATTAGTTTAGTTTCTCATTCCTCTAAGTGCTTGTGCACATTGTCTTGTTGTAGTTTAGGTTTACTTTTCTCCTAAGTGCTTTGCACGCTCTGCATGTTCTACTTGGAGCATGTATGATTTCAAATTTTGTATATAGTTGTGGTGTTGTTTTTGTTGCTCTTGTATAACTCATTCAAAGATAGATGAAGCCCGGGTCAAAGCAATTTTCTACTCTCAAAAACCATCGTTTCAAGATTTCTTATGAAAATTGAGAGTGAAAACAATCGGGCTCATGAATCAGAGGTAGGATTAGTATCAGACCATCATTCTCGACTCCATGCCCAATGGATATGATAAGGAAATTGGTCTTTTCATCTAGTAGGAAGATACCCCTGTGAGTCACCAAATTATTATCCATATTTCACCCCTCGGGAAAAATATTGGATCATCCATGACCCCGCACAAGAAAGAACTAGAGAAATCATGAGTTAATCTTTGTAAACGGGTTTGAGAAGGACTCTACAATGGAAGTGGCGGGTCCTATGAAAGATCAAAAATGACCTTATGTAGGAGAAATTCAAAAAATGGCTCTATCAGTGAATCCATTGTCTTAAATCTATTTAATAGGATTAGGTGGGATTGGAAATAGAATAACAGGGTTAGAGAAGGAGGATCAGTGTCACAGAGAAGCTAGGAGCAAGAAAGAGAAGAAACGGTGAATATCCGAAGTCTTCGGGCTCAAAATAGTTCAGAACGAGTCCAAAAATTGGCTAAGTATGGAGGAGGCAGAGAGAGCCACGTGTTGGCATGGCACTTCTCCAAAGTTGAATCCAAAAAGGAAGCTCAAACAAGCACAGGCTTCCATGCGTCTAGAGCCCCAAAAAGTTACATGACCATTGAAAAGTCTTCGACTAGGCAGGAAGGTGCCAGGTGTCGGCTCAGTGTAAATCCAAAATGGGAGCCCAAGGTGGAGACTCAAACTCATGCCATCCCTCCATGTAGAAAATGGTCAACAGAGGTCAAAAGGTGATAGGGCGGGCCTAAAAAAGGCTAAGTATAGAAGTGCTTGGGGAGTGCCACGTGTCCAAGCGGCGCATCTCCAAGGGTAAATCCAAAAGTGGAGGCTCAAACAAGCACTAGTTCACCACATAGTCCAAGGCCCGAAAAGGTAAGAGGGAGGTCATTGAAAAGTCCAAAGACCTATGGAGGCTTCCAAGTGTAACTGACGCTCCTCCAAAGGAAAATCTTGATCAGGCTTTTAAGCGAGCGCAGAGCCTCCACGCGTCCAGTCTCAAAAAGGGGGACAAGAGTTGGGTTGAATAGTCAATGCATGGTGGCAGGCTGGTGGAGAGTGCCAAGTGTCCAAATGGTGCTAACTCAAGGGTCGAATAAAGAGAAGGTTTCTAGATGAGCGCCAGACCACCACGTGTCCCCGGTCAAGAAATATGACCCCGAGCAAAGGACTTAGCCAAAAAACATAGAAAATTGAGTAGGCCGGCAGAGGAAGCCACATGTCGCCCCATGCCATTTTAAGAGAAAAATATAGAGGCCACCCTCAAGCAAGCACCAACCCTCCACATGTCCCATATTAAAAAGGGGCCCATTTTTGAACCTAGTTTTCCCGCCCTTTTGTATGGACCGATACAAATTTTGAAGGGGCATATCTTTGACTCGGGGCTCGAAATCTAGAAAATATGACACCATTGGAAAGATCTTGGCCTCATCTACATGCCATGGAGATATGAAACTTTAAGTTTGGGGAGGTTAGGTGGGAGAAAAATGGAGAAATGTCTTTAGGGCCATTAATGCAGGATCTATTTTGCCCCAACAACTAGATCGGATTTGATCTAATCCGCTCGTTTCCTCCTCCTTTGGAGGCGAATAAGAAATTGATGTAGTCAAGACAAATTTGGGGGAAAATTTTATGGGAGGCATTAATAGCGGTGGTTGAGCTTCGAACTGTTTTTTTTCCCTTCTCTCTCTTTCTCCCCTCTATGTTGAATCTATAAAAGTAGGGTCAAGACTCATTGTAAAGGGTTGGACATTATTTTGTTTTTACAGGCTCCCCTTTCCTTCTGGAAAAGGAATTCATGGAGTTTAGACCTTCCATTTAAATTGCAATACGTTTCCTTTTGGCCATTTGTAATGCATTGTATCAATCTTTCTTGTCTCCTTTGCTCTCATATGGTCTTTCATTAGAGCTCGTGCTTGATAAAACATGGTTTGTGATTGATTTTAGATCCTTTCTTGTCTCCTTTCTCTCTTTTATCCCTGGTCTTTCATTATAAATCCTGCAAGTTATCATGCATGCACCTTGAATTATTGTATGCAGTTTTTTTTGGTTTGTGTCTATATGCTAAAACTAATGTTCATCATTCCTTGGTGCATCACCTTGTAGCTTAGTTTTGATTTCTTGTATTCCTCCTCCTCTTCCTCCGACCTTCTTTCTCCTTGGTATAACTTAGACATAAAGGTAGTTTGCACCATGGACTCTTAGTCCCATATGTCAATGTGAACTTGCCAATGTAGAAATGTTAATATACAACAAACTCAACTTCTCCATCTACAAGTATGGGTAGCTATTATGGTATTCTCCACTCGTGCCGAATGGTCGCGCATTCACTTGTACCATTTATCTAGGTACACTTTGTGGGCGACCATCATGGTATTGCAAGTGATTTTTCAAACCTCTTCGTGGAGAGAAGGGTCTTTGTCCTGGATACTCCCATACAAACTTCTCTGGCCCATCGAGAACTCCAATCTCTGAGAAGATGATGGTGAGAAGAAAATTTCTGAACATTATCTTATCCCCTTCTTGCTTGATGATCTCTTCCGCAATGTAGGTAGACAAGTTGTAGATGGGTCCTAAAATTTTTTGACACACATTTAGCCATGCCTTGTTTATCTTGTGTCCACCTCTCTTGACCATTCAGCTTGGTAACCAAATGTGCACCATCCTCATAACTAGGTTAGAGATATCTATGATATCAAAGTAGCGAGACCCCTTCTTATAGTCATAGGCCTAGACTATCTCCTTGATGGCCTCCTTATCCTCTAAGTCATCATCTATGGACTACCCTTTCAGTAAACCAGGCCAGTAAACTTAGAGATGAGTTGAGGAGTTATGCACATTTTATGGCCTATAAAATAGAAGTGGTACTTGTGCACACATGATATCACCCATTGGTATAATCTCTCAGGATTTCTAAAATTGGGAAACTCATACAACATTGTATAAACCGACCTTTCCCAACTTCATCATTGTAGATCGACATCCCTTCTGGTGTCCTCTTATCTATTGGATGAACTAGTTCTAATGCCATCTCCTTCTCTATGGTACTCATGCAATGATTGTAGTCACTCACAACCATCTTCCTTACATGGGATACCCATTCCTTCCCAAGTAACAATCCATCTGGGTACTGTATCTCCGCATACCACTCCTCATTGAAACTAGCGGTGACATTCTATTTTCCCTTGCCCTTTCCTTTCTTTTGTGAAATGATTTCCTTCTTTGGTACCATTTTTACTTGTCGGGTTAAAACCCAAAATCCTCTTGCCCCTCTTCCTTACTCTACTCACTCCTATGGCTCAACTCTGTGAAAGAATCCTTCTACTCCCATGCCCTAGCTGCAAAACCCTAACCTAGAAAATTCTTCCACAAGACGACATACTCCCCTGAAACTTTCTTCCCTATGCCCATGTACTCCTTTAACTTTGATTGCATATCACCCTAGTTACACACTCATATTTCTATGATTCTTCCTTCACACAAATATTTCTCTTCGCAGGACTCCCTAGTTTGAAAGAGCTCTTCAATATTGTGATAACAAGGTAAATAATAACGTGCTTGACCTCATACTTATAGATTTTTGCCTATCTCCCGCAATAAATGCTATGCCACCTACCAATGTACTCAACATTAAATGTAAATTTTTCCACTAAATCTGATCTTTAAGAACCTTTACCCACGCACCCAATCCTACGTAAAACCCTCTACAACCTTCTCCGTGCACAAAATCCTTACTAACCGAAGAATCTTCTACGTGCATTTGCAATGCTTTGAAGGCACTTCTTTTGTCCTTGACCTGATTTTTACCCTCTCCTACCTCATGTTGTTCTTGTGCTTCTCCTTCTTTATACAGGGAATTTGTTACAACCTTATTTGACACCAAAAATTATTATGTCCATCGTTTCCACACACTCTCCTTCTTTATGTGCTTTTAATCCTTCAATTAGGGCTATTAATGCAACTTTTACTTTAGCCTCTATTTCACTTCGCACTACTCCACCCCAAACTAAACAAAATGTGCGGTCCTCTGTGCATACATAACCTTTTGAAAGTAATAAATGGTTACTAATGCACAAGGAACAAAATAAAAAAATAGAAAGGAACAAGCAATTATAAAGGGAAACATAAGAAAAGAAATGGATTAAGGGAAATCCTAGGCTAACTGGAAAAACTACCTTATTTACAAACACAAGGAAGACTTATTTATAGTAGGGATTCAACCTACTCCCATTGAAATGACCTAGTAGTCTCGTCCCATCCAACACATGTAACTGGAAAGTGCTTGAATCAAGGATGTATGAGATGATGTATGGTCCCAACCAATGGAATTTCAACTTCCCAGGATGGTGTAGAAATTTAGAGTCATATAAAAAAACCATTTGTCCAACCTCAAATTGTTTTTTTAATATGATGATCATGCCATGCCTTTTTCTTTCCTTCTATGTATTTTGACTCCATCTAGCAAGTGACCACCTTTCATCTAGCTACATTAAATTATCAATTATTTCTTTGAGCACTTGTTCATTAGCTAATCCTCCTCGCATGCGCTATATGCAACGATGATAGCATAAAATTCAACCAAAAAAACAAACTCCGCACCAAACACCAATTGAAACAGTGTGGCCTTGTTCAATATCTTGTAGGTTATTCTATATGCCCATAGAATGAATGATACCTTATCATACCAATCTTGTCTACTGATTATGTTCTCCCATAAGAATCTAGCAACTATTCATGCACAAGGCAATCCTCTTGTAGGTGCTACCTCTACCCATCTAGTCAAGTAATCGGCAAGTGATGATATAACGTGAACCAGTCCTTCATGCGGTAGGTGAAATAGGTCCTAAAAAATTAATTTCCCATTTTTCAAATGGTTTTGTGCTAGCTATAGGCCTCAAGGGCATTTCATCTCTTTTCCCTGGCTTGCCAAGGTGCTGAAAATGGTCACAAGCCTTGAAAAATTCAATACAATCCTAGTAGATACTTTCCCACCAAAGCCCTACCATTAGAATCTTCCACACGGTGGCATTTCCTACATAGTGTCCTCCTGAAATCCCACCATGCATTTCCTCTATAAATACAACATGCTTATGTTCTAACACGCATCAACGTAGAACCTCATCATGACCTAACTTGTATAAATATCCACTAATCAACATGTAGGGCGTGGCACATATATGCAACCAACTGATTCCTCTCCAAAGCCTTCATTCCTTCCGGTGCCACACCCATTTTAAGAAACACTACAATATCCTCTAATTCAGAGGGTGCACACCATAACCTAAATAGTTACACATCTGACATGGTATCCTCAATGCTCTGTACATCCTCCCCTGAGTCAATTCTTGATAGATGATCAGGTCTTGAATTACTCTTTCCTGGTTTTACCACAACTGAAAACTCAAATTCTTGAAATAATAGGACCCAACGACATATGTGCCCTTGCAGAACAAGCTTGTTTACCAAGTAATTTAGTGCCATGTGGTCCATGTAGAATATGAATGGTGTTATTAGCAAATACTACTTGAATTTATGCAACATGTAGATCATTGACAGTGCCTCGCACTCAGTAGTTGTGTAATTTTGTTCTGCTGGTGTCAACTTCCTACTAGCAAAACACAAGGGGTGATCAATAATCCCCTCACTAGGTTGTGCTAGTACTGCTCTAATGGTTGTTCTGAGGCATCAACATGCACATGGAAGGGCTTATCCTAAGAAGGAAAGCATAATATGGGCATAGTGACAAGCCTATCTTTCAATGTGTCAAATGCCTTCTATTGTGCCTCTCCCTAGTGAAAGGCACTCTTGTGTTTAAGAAATTCCTCCAAGGGCGTGACGATCTTGGCATATCCCTTAATAAATTTCTGTAGTACCCCATATGCCCAAGGAATCCATGCATAGTGCTCGAATGGTAGGCTCCCCCAATCCCACAATAACTACAACTTTGGTGGGATCCACCAACAAGCCTTCCTTACATATAATATGCCCCAATAGGGTTCTAAATGGAGTAATAAAGACACATTTCTTAATGTTGAGGGATATCCTCAACTTTTGACATCTCTCAAACATCAACCTCAAATTGTCACAATGGTCTTTTACTAGCCCATACAGTACTTAGTCATCCAGGTAGACTTGAAGAAATTTATGGATGAAGTCCTAGAAGGCTTGTACCATGATGCGTGAGAACACAACATGCACATTCTTTATCCCAAAAGGCATGACCGTGTAGGAAAAAATTCCCCATTCAGTGGTGAAAGTTTTCTTCTCCTAGTATTCCTTTGCAATTCTAACTTGGTGGTACCCTGAGAACCCATCCATAAAAGAATAGACCTCACGCCCGACTAATCCTTCTAGAATTTCTTCAAAGTGAAGGGGTTGGAAAAGGGTCAATGATATACACCGCATTCAAGTCCGTATAATAAAAAAATCCTTATCCTTCCATCCTTCTTAATGCTTATGACCATTGGACTCACCCATTCTAATTCCTCCATAGCCTCAATAATGTCTTGATGCTATCATCTTTTCTATCTCCTCCTTGAACCATACACATAAGTTTAGATTCATCTCGATACAATCTCTTTTGAATCGGGCATGCACCTTCCTTCAACTTGATCCTCATTTCCCCTAAGGAGTGGTGTACAACTTTGAGTTCATGGTACCCACGTGGGAAAAATCCTAAAACTCGCACAAAAGGTCAATGATCTTAGAAACTTATTTCTCCGACCAATAATCCCAATGATAGCTTCCTTAGGTTTTTTCCTTTGAACCAATGTTAACCTTCTTTTTTTCAAGGTCTCATGGTAGACACACTCACTCATAAGTTCTATTCCTAACTTCACACATACCTTTAGAATGGTTAGCATCCAGACTCTCCATTTCTTCACCATCTATCACATAGACCATTTTTCCTTTTTCCTTTTCCATGCACGCGCACTCAAGCTATATCTCTTTTGATTCTTCCTCATCAAAATGTGCCTCCAAAATAGGTTCACCTAATAGATCAAGTATCCTATCTTCTACCATAAACTATCTCCCATTGTGAGGTGCTTGACCACTATAACACCTTATCCACTGATGGCTTTGTACTCGATACTCAAAATCTTGAATGAGATCAGCCACCAACTCCTGCCAATTCCTTGTCTAATGGCACATCTCTAAGTGAATGTACCATGCACGTGCATAACCTTATAAGGTGGAATACAACTTATGCACCCATAGAGAAGGTGGTAAATCTTTTGTGCCTTCCATCTAGGCCTTCTCACATGCTTGGATATGACATGAGGTGGGTTCTTTGCCATGGTAGTCTTTGTATGACAAGTGGGCACATTGCTTCTAGAAAACCTAACAGAGAACACGGTTCTCACCTTGCACCATTCTAGAAGGATTTCATGATGTGTCGCCCACCAATGCACTATGGTCTCGAGTAGGTTATAGCTGAGCATACCTCTTCTTTCATTATCATTTTTCCACTGAGCCTCCATTTCTCGTAAGAAATCATTAGGGTTAGCTCCTCTAGAGTAACTTGGTATCTTCTTCCCTCCTAGGCACTTGACTAAGCACACTTTTGTTACCCTTGTCACAAATCCTCTCAACTATCATCCAATTAACTCATAAGTCCCATGCACCCAATTGTCACATGCCACGCTAGTTGTATCACTCATAGACTGAGCATCTTCAAATTGGATAACTCCTTCTATAGGATGAATTATCTCTAGGGTATCTAATAGAGCGCACATAGATTCTGTCAAGGACTTATTCTCCCAAGGGCTTAGTATAGGGTGCTGATTTCCCATCTATCAAGGGGATGATGACCCGTTCCTCCTTGTTATAAAAATGATATACCCCTTGTTAAACTATAGGTTAGCATTGTTTTTGTAACACCGAGGCAACCAAGCAATGTTAGAAAGTTATCCACCTTTGCTAGTGCCAAGAATTCGAAGTCTCCAAAGTGAATTTTACTCCTTTATTAGTGATAACTATATCCTTCAAGACACCAATGGGCATTACCTTTGTCTTTTTTTCCATTATAAGAACATTCAAAGATGGTTGTAATGCGGGCCTCCCATTTGATGCCAAGCATCTAGAGTGAGAACATTGACCTCCGCTCTTGTGTTAATGAGGATATTACTCGGGAAGCAACCCATCTTAAACATCATTCAATGTGATCTCCTTATCAGTAGTCAAGGCTTTGAGGAGAGGAAGGTTGGAATGCGTAACTTGCCTCTTGTGCTCTCCTCCATTACACACTACCTTCTCTTGTAATAATTCTCCTAGCAAGGGAATGATATTCTCTTGCCTTAACATCTTGCATACTTCCCTAACCTCATCTAGATCCTTCTACGGGGCCTCAACATTATTCCTTTACTCGACTCGCTTTGATTACTCCTTGGACAACGGATCTCTCCTGCAAACTCTGAATCACATCCATGGTCTCTTGATATACCTATTTTAGATGAGTAGGGTCCAAATACTTCCCATGTACCACTTCTTCTCTTATAACCAATTTTCTTTGTCTTGGTACCTCCCTAGTGCACAAGGCCTCCACTCGCATTGTCACCAGAATAGGTTCTAGTCCTGACTCACGCGCCACTCTTGGCATCCACTATGAGTCGGCCTTCTTTATGCTTACCATCCTAGTGCCTTTTTCTTTCCGGTGCTACTAGCTCATGTGCTCAAATAGTTTAGGGCACTCTTCATACTTATGTTTCTTTCCGCATCACAAGCATTGCAACAGATCAGGACACTCACACTTATAATTCTATGTAGACCCACAATTATAACAGGTTCCTTGCAGAAACTCACCTCTTCCTCCATGGTTTCTATGACCATGAAATCCTCTGTGGAAACCTCTTCCACATGCTCCTCCATATGCGTGCTCTTCATAAAGAATAGTCATCATCTTTGGAACTGCTTGCAAGGCTAGTCCGAACACACCAAGATCAATGATGTATCTCATTAATTAACCTACAATCTTTGGTGTCATGGGTCATAGAGGTACAAATATTGTAATAGCAAGACACATTCTTATGGATCACGCTACTGCAATAGTGGACATCTACTTGCATCATGATCCCCGTGGAAACTTTCACATCCATGTCATGGTGCGTACCGATTTCTGGGGGAAATTTTCCTTTGTATGCCCCTCTACCTCACACTCCATGCACCATAGACCACTGCGAGTCTAATGCACCGAGTTCACAGATAAATTCTCCAGCTTCTTCACCATTATAGAAATATGAGCCTCAAGGAAAGGGCTAACACCGGTATTTACACTTCCAACAGCCTCAGCACATATAACAACCTCCAAGGCCTTGCGTGGGTCCGTGAATGTTTTGTGCAAAAGTGCTCTTATAAATAGTGTTATCAATCCTCCAACAAACCACTAAACATGTTGAGAAAGATGACTATCATAAGATAGATTTGATAAGAGAGTTTTGAACCGTGCATCATATTCCCACACACTCTCTGCCATTCCTTGTTGGATCTCTTTCAAAGTGCTAATGCTCTTCTGCTCAAATTCAGGATATGGAATTCAGCCAAGAAGGCATTCTATAGTGTGGTGTAATCTACCACCATTTGATGGGGGTCATACTTTTGGTACCAACTATGTGCGTGCCCCTACAACATTGTTGCAAACTAACTTACCTTTCACTCTGGGGTAGTGATCCCCTTCATGCGCCATAGTAATTCACACTTGTGTACATGCTCTGCAACATCCTCAACACCCTTGTAATCTGGTAGATGTAAAGACATCTCAAAAAATACTTACGGAGGTGGCTGAGGCCCTTGTTCACTTGATCCAGAACCTTGATTCCTTCCAGGTGTTTCCTCCTCCACTAGATCTAATGATCCACTAGGCCCTATGCCTCCTGATCCACTATATCCACCTCAGATCTTCTAGATCCACCAAGGTCCTCTTCCCGTAGCTGGTAATAGGCCAGAGTGGTTGCACCTAGTGTTCCTAATGTCACATTGGTATGCGCCGATAGTTAGTGATATTGCTTCACTACTAGATGTGTATCTTGTGCCACTCCCAGATGTGATACCCAAACTCTGTGTACTTTCACTTTGCCCAAAAATCCCTCCAAACATAGGAATTGTTTGTGTGGCCATAGATGTCCCAAACAAGAAGTTATACCTCCTAGGTGTAGATCGGTCACTTCCACCGATACTAATTGGGTTAGCAATACTTGTTTCTTGATTTGGAAAACTAAGCATCAGGGGTCGGTCACTAGGTGGGTTTAGATGCGTGCTGATAGATATCCTTTCTCCACATGATGAAATCTCATTAGAAGCTAAAGGGGTTTCTCTGCGCTTGCCAAGATGGGGTAGCACAGACTGCTCAGGTTCCACATCCTCTGCGTGAACCTCAATTCCTTCCCACAACATCTACCTCCATAGATCCATCACTCGCAACCTCGCGTTGTCTAGCCAACTCCCTTTCATGCGCTTCACTATACTTGAGTCGCATCTCATCCCTCTCCTTTTCTGCCACAATGTATGCCATCTTCCTCCACCCTAGCTTCCTCACCCATCACTTAGGAAGCTTAGCCGACCATGGGAATGCCTCTAAACTTAGCATAATGATCAAGATATTCATAGCCAATGGGATAGCTCACAAAAATGATCCTCTAGGTTCCCTTTTGAACTCAAACTCAACAACCTATGGATAGGAATACATATAAATGACATATTCCAAGGTATAACTGGTTAACACTCTTTTTCACCAGTGATCAATAACATGTGTCCAAGTCAGATCCGCATCATGTAGCCTCTGGTAATCATCTTGGGTCCATACATGTAATCTATAGTACTAGATTGATTTGGATGCATATGCTGAAAGCCATTCATACAATTCTATTGGAAAACAACAAAATAAGGTCTCATACAACTCATGATATAGGTGTTCTTCTACTCATCTGCATGCATCAAACTTGGTTCTAGTACTAAATATTTGAGAAAAATCATCCTCCATGCTCTTAAACCATGCTTCAATATTTTCTAGGGTCAAGTGATTTGTCATCACGTGTCAAAGGAACCAAGATGTAGTCATCTCTCACAACAACTTCAAAAAGAGGTCCCGGTAATGGAACCAAGATGTAGTCATTTTTATGCCCATAGAATAACCTTCTAACCCCATGCAGACTGCCTACCACCCATTGGGCGCTCACCGAGGCACGCGTGGGCACCGAGTCCCTCCTTTATGTGAGCATTGTGAGGAGATATTGCCATTGATGACATATTAAGTGCAAAAGAACAAATGATCATGCATGCATTCTGAAGCATAGGATGAGTTATTATACCAACATACTCATTCAGATAACAAGAGAAACATCATACATATAGTATATTTGATCCATAACATAAAGAAATGACACTAGGGTTTACGCCTATGAACAATATATTTAGAACAAAACCTTATATTCATATTGATCATCATTCAGTAACCACATTACATTCACAAGGGTCATAACAGACCAATGCATCAATATAGAGATCTAACTCATGTATCAAAAGTTCTAGCTAATCTCCCTTATTACAAAAATTGTCACAGACCCATTCCCCTAGATATGCTAACATTCCTATAGTCCTCTAATGAGAACCCCAACCCCTAAAACCTTCTATTATTTCTCAAGATATTTTCCCATCAATCCTTTCTATGATGTATAATATATACATTTGATGGTGTCACTCTAGCTTTGTTCTTCTTCTACCCGAGCATCTCTATATATAGGTTTATCACCCACCACCATGCCTTCATGAAGTAGTAGATTGTTTGCAAGTGTCCATGTGGTCCTCCAATGGAGCATGCTTATCCTGATCCGGGCTCTCCAATTTTCGTAATGATGTCTTTCTAGATCCTTCCATCACATGGAATATTCCTATCTTGACCACCAAGCCGCTGGTGGCACCTTATCCACTCGCATGCTTAGTCGGGTCAAGCTTTTTTTGTGTGCTTCTTAGAATTCCAAATATTATAAAGTTTTGAGACCCTTTGCTTTTCCTTGCACGTGTTCCATGGTTTCTACTAAACCCCTCTAAAGCCCTTGTCCCGCATACTTTTCCCTGCACGCCCTTCTTCTTATTTATCCCACACACCCATGCGCCCTTTGGCACTTAGCCAATATTTTGAGGCCCAACAATGTCCATCTAATTTTACCACTTAAAACGTAAATAAAAGAGTGAAAACCTTAGGTAAAATTATAAGAATCAATCTAACTTTGATAAAGATATAACTCACAAATAAATCGAAAAGGTGATTACTCCAAGCTTTTCCAATATTAATAAAGTAAGGCTCACTAAAATGTATCAATAATTGATGGAATGCCATTTACATCATAAAAGAGTTTTCGGTTAATGTGAAATTATAACTAAAGTATTTTAATTAATAATACTTTGAAAGCTTTTTCTCTATTGAATTCCCAATTTCATTTTTTTATGGTTTAACGATATCATAATAGCTTAATTACATATGACCACAATTTGTAAATTAATTATATGAACTACAAGTCTAAAATTTAGCTTATCACTAATGCTTAAAATAACACATAGGTGTTGGGAGTATGACCTACCCAAATAAGCTCTTATGTATATCTATTGTAAATAAATGATTTGAGAGAAGAAACTATGTTGTAAATTTAGACAAAATAAATTGATATCAAATTAGATAAAAACACAAGTTTATCTTGGAGAAACCATTTAGAGTAAAAAACCAAACAACAATAGTATTTATTGCATCAATTTGAACTCATCTTATAAAAACAACAAGATTTGAAGAAGATTATGTTCAATTGTGTTTCAATAGTCCATACACAAACACATTGCAAATACAATAACTTATTGATCTACTTGATATTTTGATCGACATCATTTCGAGACACAATTATTATTTATAAAAGTAAAAATAAAATAGCTAAAATCATTTTTACATCCTTTTATCCTTATTTTATGCTTAGGAATCTACATGATTAATAAGTAGTTACATATTTTAAAGCAATCTAGCAATTTATCGACAAATAATCTTGATATTCTCTATGACCAACACTTATTCATTGAATAAAAATATTATTCCAATAACCATTTTATAATATTATCCAATATGTAGCTTTACACCTTCAATACTTCATCCTAATTAGACAAGCGCATTGATAACACATCGCCATTACACTCTAACATTGTGCAAATCATGTATACACCATAATACAACTCCCACTCCGCACATCACTATGCAAAACTTTGTACACAACCCATAGTTGAGCACAACCTTATAAGCAACACTATGCAATCACAAAAATGCTCATATAATTATTTATATTCCTTTACACAAACCTTCTTTGAAAATTATAGTTGCTCAAGTCTACACAATAATAACCACTATGTCATCAACCTTTGTGCAATACTATGAAAATATGAAACATTGCAAAAATCCTCCCGGTTGTTGAATTTTTTTTTTTATAGGTAAAGGAGGGTTAAGGGACCCTACCCCATACAAGGAAACCATAAAATACAAACAAGCAAGGCTAATGGTATACCCATTGAAGCCTATAAAATACTAACAACTAAAATGAAAAACAACTAATATCGAAACTAATATCATGATAAACAAACTAACAATAAGCTATAACACACCAAGAGATAAGACCCTAACTCTACTCATTTACAATATCATCTAGAGTCTCCATGCTTTCAGTCCATTCCTTCACCAATCTAGTAATAGTCACTCTCCATTTTTCATAATCTGGCTCAATCATTTCCTTCTTGGGGATGACTCCCAACTTCTCCAGCTATTTTTCCTTTTGCATTGCATTAACTAGTTCCGCCATCATTTTCAGATGCTCCACCCAACTCTTTATATGTAACAAATTCAAAATTTTAATTTGTAGCATGGTTTCCTTTATGCCAAGATTTTCCTTCTCCATGATCTTGCACCTTTTATTCACTATTTCCATACACTCATTAATTAGAATATTGGTTATTTTGTCAATATTTTCCTACAATTCCTTTAGCTTGATAGACACCATACTCACCCTATGTTTGTTAATATTTGTATCTAGTCGACATTGCTTGAAATCCTTTCACGAATGCATAAATTTAATCACAACGTCTTGGGTAGAAAATAAATCTTTTTGTGCAATTTTCAAGGCATTAAGATTAGCCACTACTTCCTTAGTATTGTGTGTTTGGGAGTCCAAATCCTCTTCCATTTCTTGAGTAGAAATGGGGTTCTCGAACTCCATTTTTACTTCATTAACTTCTCGAATCATGGTCCTTTTCCCCTGCCTTGGTCTTCACTTTAATTGTTCATTCTCCCTTCCATTTCTTCCTCTAAATTTCTTGTCTCCATCGTACTAGAAACTTTGTTAGTTTTCTTTTGTTTTTTGACCTTGTTTCCTTAATGTAGTTCCTCTGGAGATGTCTCGTTAGCCTTAAAAGTCCTTGGCCTCTTGCCCATTTTCATTTCCTTAGAAACAAGGCTTTGAATAAACCCCTCCACCGAAACTTTCAACACTAATTTTCTACCCCCGCTCATCATAGGGGCTTGGTTATAAATAAATACTAAATCAAACCTGGTGTAAAGGAAGCTTAAAGGTCCGTTTCTTAACCTACTTAATGGATTCTACAAGAGATCTAAATAGAAAATTAGGAAAAAAATTCTTTCCATGCCTAAAGTGGTTAAGCATGGGAAAGTGGTATGCATAAACCACTTTGAATCTTCCTTCAAGAGTAACATAGTGCATAAGAAGTAAATAAATCTCATCATACGGGGAGGGAAAAGATTCATGCTCAAACCTAACATAGTTTCATTTCAAAATTTCCTTACATTCAAGGAAGTTTTCCACCTCCATGCTTTGTAGTCTATCTTTTGTTTGAAAATAATCCTACCTTCTAATGGAAGCCCAATAACCTTGGTTATTATCTTATCCATTATGGAGCGGGAGAGAGGCCCCGCATATAGACCTGTCATCATTCCATTTTTCTCGTGACCTCTAAGATCAACTTCTCATCATGCCCTCTTATTTTTTGAAGAAATCTAATATAACCTCCTTTCTTAATAACTTTCAAAGCACCATTTCTTAATTCCATAAAGGTATCTTGATCCACCCTTACAAGCCCCCTCCCATTATTCTAGTTAGAGAAATTTATCCCCAACTTATCTCGACATGAACATATAGAATAGAGTTCTAAACCCTAGGCTTCATGCAAGTGCTACACTTCAACAATCTCCTTTGTTCCAAAACATAAACGCTTTTACCCAATATTAAAAATATGAACTATTTGGGATAGGTCGCACACTCTGAAATTGATGGGGTAATTAACATAAAATTCCAACTCATGATCCCCCGCATCACTCCCTTATTTCATGATGATGACCCTACTTGTGAAAAATAAATACCTCTTGGAATTGACATGTCCTCTCTTATAATGATAATTATAAAACTTCATAAGAATTTCAACATCTATTAAAGATATAATGTGATCTTCCATACCCATCATATTTTCCACAATATTAAGTTCCATAGCATTCACTCCCTTGTTGGAAAATTTATCTCGCCACCATGTTCCCTTCACGATAAACATGCTGAAAGGTGATGGTATTGAAAAAGGAAGACACTTCTTAGTTCCTTTTATAAAATATTCTATAGTAATCGACATGAATTTATTCCATTCATGCATGATATAATGTTTTGTGAATCACCTTCCACAATTAGAAATGTGAATCTTAACACCCCAAAATATGTCAACCACTTACACCATGGTTGGTTTGAATACCAAGGCTGAAAAAGTATGCCAAAATAAATTTATCATTAAATCATGGAACACCCCCCACCCCCATCTTTTCCTTGGATTTCCTTTAGCTATGCCATCAAAGTTAAGTTTTAAAAATCCTTCCAAGGGAGGATTCCATCTCACCCCTTCTCTAGGATTCCCACGAGGAGAAATATTTTCATTCAAAGTAATGCCCCATCTTCTAGAAATATTAACCTCCACATCTAATATCTCAGCCTCTTTGTTTTTCAAAATTGAAAAGTTGTTCCTAACATCTTGAACACACATTTTAGTTATATGTTGAGGAGTCTCCTTTTTCCCTTTAAAAATCCTTTTGTTTCTCTCCTTCCAAACTTCCCACCAAAATGACAAAGACTAAAGAGCCAAAGGTTGTTTAGACCTTGATCGGAGAAAGGAAACTACCATTATGACCACAAGTTCTTAAAAATTTGAGGGTTAACCCAATCAAACATAAATAAGGATAGGAGAGAGCTAATGATAACTAAAGAGTAAGGGAATCCTACAAAAAGATGGTTGGAAGTCTCTAACTCTTTTTCACATAACACACATTGGTTTACCATGTGAAAACCTCTTTTTGTAAATTTTTGACTATCGAACCTTGTTTAGAAATGTTAACCAACAAAAAACCTTGAATTTAGGGTGATATTTTTATTCCATACCTTCCCCCATATAATGTCCTCGTAGGCTCTTCCTCTTCAAAAAACTAGGAATATGTAGATTTAACTGAAAACGTTCTCGTATCCTCTTTATCCCAAATTATTCTATTTTTTCACCTTGATTAAAGATGAGCTGATTTCTTAACAATTCATTAAGAGACTCCATTTGTTGGTGTAACTCTTGCCTCTCCACCCTTAGATTTTTCCATCTTTTGAAATTACCCTCCTCTTTGAGATAATTGCTAACCAAAGTACCATATTTCCTGCCTAATATCTGAGAGAGCATAAATTTTTTTCTTCCATAGAGAACTGTCCAACTCATTTTTCTTTCCAAAACAAGGTCTTGGTTCCCTGTTATCTAAATTCCACTACTCGCTAAAATTAGATAACAAGAAAATTCCTGTTGAATTTACCAAGTAATCTTTAAGGTTCCTACAAATTCGAATCCCACCAGGGGTCAATCCTTCAAAGAACATGGAAGGAGGACTTATCCAAATCAATGACGAGAAAAACCAGGTTGGGACAAGCCAATTCAAAGAAAAGCAAGTGATCTCATAGAAGATGCCAAGTGTCAACTCCGTGCAGTTCTAGAAAGCAAAAAAGAAAGGAAGCCTCAAAACCCCGTGGGACTTACACGTGGAGTCAACTATAAGTGACCCGTCCAAGGCAAAAGTCTTCGCAGTAATATGCGGTAGGTTCATTACTTACTCAAAGGAAAGTGACAAGATCGCAAATGATGCCAGGTGTCACCAACGTGCTTCCAAAAGCTACAAAGGAGAAGAGACCCTAGAGAAGTGCTTGGCCTCCACATGGATCTTCAATAAATAGGCTTTGAGTTTGAAATAGGTTGCAAAATATTGGTGATAAGCCAAATACCATGTATGGGCAATTATGAAGCCTATCTAAAAGTTTTAAATGCTCAGATATTTTCAAAAGATCAAAGACAAAGGGTCATTTAGTTGGTCTTTTCAGTGATGAAGTTAATACATAGTTCTGTGTGAAGAGTGTGAACTTGTGAATACTTAATTTGTTCACCGCATTCAAAAGGTCATTTTAATAGAATGACATAAATAGGCACCGCTTGAATCATGAGCCCAGGACCCGATGCATAAGCGATTAAAAGATCCAAATATGTAATAAATATTTGAAAGAATAAGTCCACTCCAAGGGATTCGGTTGTAAGATAGTTAAGAGATGTATTAAATGAGTATGGATCTCACCCCTTAAAAAACAAATCATAGGGAAGTGTGAGATGATCTCAAGCAATCTATTTCTGTCACTTCACACCATTTATCATAATTAAAAATTGGTTGGAAAATGGTTCAAAAAATGACCTTCTTATCTTCTTCCCATCTTATATATTGTAAATGAAAGGTTTTTAAAGAAGGATATAGGGATTTAACCATTTATTAATTTTTGTCTCAGTTCTCTTCTTTAAAAGACAGGGGCCTAGAGCTCTGCCTTCTTTCTGAGATTTGTAAAATCACTCTTGCCTCTTATCTATTGTAATATTGTGCACATTTTTGGAGTAATATAATATGCCCTGTGGTGCATTTTGTCCATCCTTTGCATAATCTATATTTTCTTTGATATCCTTTATTTCGACGTGGGTATACTATGCATGTTTATAATGTTATTACTATCTTCAGAAGTTGTGCTTAAATAGTTAGAAGTAGTGTTCTCGTGTGAATATTCTCTACCATGTGGTGCTTCTTGTCCACCATTTTCATTACTCATATTTTCCCTATTTCAGGCAGTTGTGTTATGAGTTAACTACTTCACTTTTTAGCCAATTGCTCTCGTTAATTTTTATATTTTGTTTCATTTTCTCTGACCCTCATCTCACACAACAGAGAAGAGCTAGCTTCTTTAAAATCTAGAGGTCACCTTAGGGTGCACATCCAACTAACCTAAGGTTCCCTATGCCTTTGATAGTTCATCCGTAAGGATAATCGTCAACAATTCCATTTCCAATTTTCCATTTACATCCTTTCCCTACAAGATCCTTTGACTAGTTGATCACCTTCCAAATGGCAGATCCATTAAAGGATGGAGAACTAAAAACCCACCTCTTATCATAAACATATGTCTAGTACTTTCTTCTAATTATATTTTTCCACACACCTTATTCTATAATCAATATCCTATAAATTTTAGTGATGAGGGACATTTTCATCAGAACCCAATCTATTAAACCCAAGCCACCCAATCTCTTAGGTCTGTATACATTCTTCCAAGCCACAAGTGGTATGCAATCCTTACTTTCAATGCCACTCCATAGGAACCGATTTTGTATGCTTTCTAATTTATGCACCAAATTCAAAGGGAGTTGGAAATGTGACATTACATAGACTCGGGATGCTTTGTAATGAACTTTTTAGAGGTGTGTTTTTTCTAGATTGAGAAAGGAGGTTAGCTTTCCATCCAACTAACTTTCTTTCAAACCTAGCTATTAGAAATTTCTGTTAATTTATTTGGGTTTTTCTATCACCTAGTGGCATGCCTAGGTAAAATGAGGGGAAGGGTTTAATTTCACATTCCAAAATTCTAGCTATTTTCCTTCCTCTATTTTTCTGGCATGTTAATGAAAAAAATTGAACTCTTTTGGTAACTAACAAATTGACATGAAATTTCCATGTAATCATCTAACAACATTTTGAAAGAGTGGGCTTCGAAACTTAAGCTTCTCCCACTAATATTGTATCATCCACGAAGTGTTGGTGGGAGACATTGTAAAAATCTAAGGTTGCAGAGATTCCAGTAATATTTCCATCTGATGTGGATTCATTAAGTTTCCCACTTAGGGCTTAGCCATTAAAATGAAAAGGAATGTAGATAACATGTCACCTTGTCTTAGACCCGAGAGTTGGGAAAGAAACCACAAGGCATACCATTAAGGAAAACTAAGAAGTGAGATGAAGACAAGAAAGCAATAACCGTGTGTCTAAAAGAGCTTTCAAACCCAAATCTTCCCAACACCTTATCCAAAAAATCCCATGAAACCCCTTGTCGTAGGATTTTGCCATGTCTAATTTAATGATCATAGTTGGTTTCTTGCTCAGTTTGATTAAGTGAATCATTTCTTGAATAGTAATGATTCCATCCTAAATTTTCTTCCCATGACAAAGCCTCCTTGCTGTTCTAAAATTAAAGATGGTAGAAGTAATTGGAGACGAAGTGTTAAGATCTTAGTGCATATTTTGTATAGGGTATTGCAAAGACTTATAGGGTGGAAGTATTTGAACTCCATCACATTACTAACCTTAGGAATAAGATCCAAAAAGTAAAATTTACATCCTTCAACATATTCTTGTGATTGAAGAATTCCTAAACTGATTTACATAAATATGTTTTAATGATGTCCCAAAAAAGTCTTTGAAAGAAGAACGTCGGAAAGTCATCTAGACTAGGAGCCTTGTCTGGACTAAGAGACTTTACTATAAAATCTATCTCTTCATGAGAAGGGATTTTAGTAATCATGAGATTATCATCTAATGAGATAAGGGATGGGATACACATAATGAATTCTTCTTCCTTATCCAAATTTTCCATTTTCTCGATATGATAAAAAGTTCTTGAAATAAGAAACAACTTCTTCCTTTATCTCTTCATTATCCTCCAAGAGGGTTCCATTTTCACACATGATTTTCCAAATTCTATTGAAGCTTCTTATTTTAAAAGTTGCAAGATGAAAGAATTTAGTATTTTTATCACCCTCTTTAAGCCATGTTACTTTGGATTTTTGATGCCAGAAGGTTTCCTCCTTAGCTAGTATGCTATGGTATTTTGAAAGTAATAGCTTTCCCTTTTCCACATCCAAAGGATCCATTCAATGATCACCTTCTTCAGTCATGTTTTGATGGTCAAACATTTATTTTTAAAAATCATTTTTCTTCTTGAAAATATTTTTGAAACTATTTTGTTCCATTTTTAAAATTCATTTTAACAAATCCCAATTTTGTAAACAATCTATAAAGAGTTATGCCAGGAAATTAAATCTCCACCACTCTTTGACTAAATCAGGCAACTCTTCACTTTGGATCCACATTTTCAAAGTGAAATGGTGTTTTCCTTCTTGCAGCATCCTTCACCTTCAATAAGATGGGATTATAGTCTGACCCAATCCTTGGTAGAGAAAAAGGAAGAGATCCTTTTTAAACCATTCTTCGATGTTAGAACCCTATTTAATATGATCTAAATAATCGGTTACCC
This sequence comes from Taxus wallichiana var. yunnanensis, assembly GCA_018340775.1. Classification (NCBI taxonomy): domain Eukaryota; kingdom Viridiplantae; phylum Streptophyta; class Pinopsida; order Cupressales; family Taxaceae; genus Taxus; species Taxus wallichiana. Next base: position 80,362,322 of record CM031236.1, on the reverse strand, counting down.
TATTTCCTATTTGACTAGGTGAATTTACTCCCTATCAAATTAATATCAATTAAGTTGGATTTCACTAAAATATCATTAAGATCCTCCATACATGGATAATTTTAAGAAGCCCCCTCTAAAAAATTATTTTAGAATTTGTGGTGAATCTTAAAAATCAATTTTTGAATTGTTGGCAAATTTATGAAAAACGTTTCACGGAAAGCTAATTTCATATGGAGAAATTTTCTCAAGGTTTCACATAGCTAGATGGGCAAGTTAGGTAGATAGGTTGGCGAGTAGGTTGGATGGGCAGCTGGTCGGGTAGGTTAGTCGGGTAGGTGGTGGGTAGGTAGGGTGAGTGCACACTAGATAGGTGGGTTGGCCGAGGCGGGTTGGTCGGGTAGGTTAGTCAGGCAGGTTGGTCGGGCAGGTTGGTCGGGTAGGTTGGTCGGAAGGTTGTTCAAATTTATGAGTTTGAAGGATCTCTTCATGCCATAAATTCTCTATAGGAATTTTTGAGGTGAGATCTTATAGCCTGTAACGATTTAAACCACGTATCAATGCACTTTGATTCATCAAAAAAATAGTTTTTATTTTTGTTTAATATGACATGAGTTGGTTTTAATTTTAATGGGGAAGATTTTTCATGATTTGGATTACGTTTGTTAGGTATGTGGCTTCTCTTGTGCCATCTAGGGCTAGGATTGATCTAAATTGTTTATTTGCATATGTAGCTTTGATTTTATCAGTTCTGAAAGCTTATGTTGGTCTTTGTTGCTGCATTTGATTCTCATTGTATTCAATGGATCAGTTTCAATATTTAGCAGGGGAGACGACCCTACTTTTTGTACCGTGACTGCATGATTTGGGTATTGAGCTTTGAATTCTAGGGCTTTATATTACTTTAGGTAGGGTTAGAAAACCCTTAGTTGTTTTGGTTTTTTTTCTTGCACTTTGGGTAGAAGTTCAAACGTCGCATATAATTCTATAAAATTGTTACATATATAGTATTAATTTTATCTATAGTTAAATTTTTACATAGAGTACAAAGAGTTTGAAGAATAGTATGAAAAACATAATTATCAAATATTGTAAGACTAAATAACCTGTAAATAACACATACCGATATTTTTAATTGATGCGAAACCCCCTTCATTTTTTGTGATTTTCCAAAATAGCCAAGAAAAGTCTTTGCACCCTTTTTGAACTGGCTGAATTTGTAACCTTCTTACCCTGATTTCTAGAATCCATGACTGCTAAGGGAAAATTTTATGTTCAAAGGCTCTAAGATTGGACAACTTAGGGTTAGACGGATCTAGGTTGGATGGCTCGGGTTTAGCGACTCTTGCGTTAGATGGCTTGTGGTTGGATGGCTAAGGGGTTGGATGAAAAAGTTGGATGGCTAAGGGTTTGGATGACATAGTTAGATAGTTAAAGGGTATGATGGCTAAGGGTTGGATGGATAAGTGGTTAGACGACTAAGGGGTTAGACGGTTGAGGGGTTGGATGACTAAGGGTTGGATGAATAAGAGGTTGGATGACAGAGTTGGGTGGTTAAAGGGTTGGATGGCTAAGGGTAAGACAACCGAGGGGTTGGACTACTAATGGGTTAGGACGGCTAAGGGGTTAGATGACTAAGGGGTTGGATGGGTCTTAGAGTCTGAGGTTGGATGAACTTGGGGTTGGAGTTTAGACGGATTGCAGTTGTGGTTTGACAACATATGTTGTATGGTGCTAGTTGTTTATGTTTACTTTGGTGAATATGCACGAAATGATTCAAAATGGTGGCGAATTACATTCATAAGCTCTTATATATGTGTAAAATCTAGGTAAAATGAATAGTACAAGGGACATGTCAATTGAATGTTTTAGTGAATAAGTCATCTGCGAATCATAGAAAATTCGCCAATTCGAATTTACATAAACATCAATTTTTGCGAGTTTACGAAAATTCACCACTAAATTTTCCTTACCTCCATACCTTTGTATAGTCCATTGAGCCACCCACATTCTCCAAATGAGAGAGAGGGGTGTTGAAGTCTCCTAATACCAACATGTTAGTATAAAAATGATGTTCTTAAAAGCTAACAAATACTACCGAGTTTTATCCTTTCTCTATGGAGGTTGAGAGCATAAATATTTGATATGAACCACATATTACCATTTTCAAGGTTTTTCATCAACACAAAAAGTGATTTCCTATCTGCATCAAAGGAGTTCCTTCTAAATGTTCTGCTTCCACATTAAAGCAATGCCACTTAAAGTTCCAAGGAACTAACAATAATCGCTTATGAGTTTATCCAAAACTTATCCCTAATAATTTGGAAATTATTATCACTCATTTTGTTTCTGGATAATAAAAACGTCCAAATTATATATTTTAACAAGATATTTTAGAATCTTCCATTTAGAGGGGTTATTTAGCCCTCTCACATTCCATGAAATATAGTTCATTTCTTAAGAATAGTGTGATTATTTCTAATACCCCTCCGATCCAAGCAAGCTTATGCTCCGATTCAATTTCTCTCTAGGTGTTTCTCTTTCTAGATTCATGTCAGCTCATTCTTCCATTTTTATTGTTTAATGATCATAATTTTATTGGTTTATAGCCCCATTTTCCTTCATATCTAGCCATTGAGGGTATTTCCTCTTTATTACCCAGAGAACTAAACTTAGAGGGAGTTACTTTGGATGATTATCCCAAGATTAGAGGTGAAAAAAGCCTTCATATTTTGTCTAATATTTTTCTATTTGAATGATAAATTTCTCATTCATTAATTCTTCTACCATTAAATTGATCACCTCACCAACTTTCTCGACGCACTTATGTTCTTTCTAAGTCCTTAAGATAGGTTTTTCCCATAGAGATCAGACAATGAACCATCTCAAAAAATACCTCTTCCACCTAGGTTTCATTCATATCAATATTTTCATTAATTTTTTCCTCTGGATTCATATTCCCCTTGATACCAACTTCCATATTTCTTCACTCAATTAGATAATCCTTTTTAGGTTAAAATGGGTCTAATTTTCTATTGCAAAGGATATTATATTTTTATTACTAGTCTTGAGATCTTGGATTTTGGAATCGACATGGATAAAATTTTATTTCTTTTCTCATTGAATTGAGTGATAAAACCATCACCCTTCATATTTTGACCAATCAATGGGGAAGCACATGTATCCTCCATCTTTTCTATGATACTTAGAGGTCTATACCCTTAAATATTATTTTGAAGATTATTTTTGGCTTCTCCATTTTGGGTTCCGAATGCCCTTACCTTTGGCATCATTCTCCTCATTAGATCTAACACCAAAATAGGCTTGTGAGATTTTAAACTTACAATTTTGACTTGTGTGGCCCCAACCCCTACATTTATTACATTTGAACGAACTACTCTCCAGTTATATTTTTGATCCTAGGATCCAAATCTTGATTTTAGGTTGATACTTTTGGGAATATCTATGTCCTGTTATAGTGTAGATACAATTCCTTACACAAATCATCCTTTTCATATTAAGCATAGCATTATCAATTAGGAAAAGGGATCCCATATAATTCAAAATACCTCTAATGACATTAATTCCATAATTTAAGGGGCAAGCTAGCTAGCCTAACCCAAACAGAAATTGGTTTAGGTTCTCCTTTTTAGGATTGAAGTTTGGTTCCCATTTCCTCAAATACCACCCTGATTTACCACAAAACCAAGGTTCATCTTCCAAAACTCTTAGCATAGCTTCTTGGAGAATAAACTTGAAAAGAAAGAAACCTATAGGAAAATCACTAACCTCCAAGTGGCCCTTGGGATTCCATTTATGTTTCACCCAATGTCAAACAATATCTATGTTAGGCCTTCCTCCAACCATTTTCCCAACCAAAGCATTATCTAAATTATTCATAGTGCAATTGAAAAAGACATCTTGTATTTCTAGGACATAACTAGAAGAATCTTTAGAAGCTTGAAGAGGGAATTTTGGTGTCCGTGAAGAATATCTTGTTAACATGAAAAAGTATCACCCCGATATTTACACATTACATATCTCTACTTTTTGCTAACATGAGACCATCTCTCAAGTTTTGGGACTTTCATACTTGAGATGGACCTCTAGAGAAGGTTGGTTCCTCTACCTAAACCTAATGCTAAAATAATCCTAAGAAAGGAAATGCATATAACTAATCCTAATCTAACCATTCCAAGGGACTAGGGAGAGAGGGTTAGAAAGATGCATGAAAGGGAAATCCTACACTAATAGAGGTGATAACACCAAAAAGGGGGTGGAATATCTTGATAGAGGGAGAATGGAAGTGGAAAATACAACAAGGAAAATGCTATACAAATGTAACACAAAATAAAGCTCAACTCACCACCAAATCTCCATGAACACAAGACCCTGCACTTGTAAATGAGAAATACATACAAAAAAAGACAACAATAGAAACAAAGAGGCAAGGAGATACAACAAAACAATGAAATGATTGAAATAACACCACAAAAAAAATTTAATTACTCTTAAGATATGAAAAATCCACTACATTGATGAAATAGAGGCATACATACATTTTCCAGGCCCAAGAGAAGGCTTGTTGCTCAAAGATTTTGAGAAAATAAAATGGAAGAGTTTCCCCATGCCTAGAATATCCCCTCCTTCTCAAATGATAAGTTTATAGTATATAGAAGAAGTGAGAAAGAGAGAGATTAAATATAAAATTAAAGAGCCCAACCACTTCTTCAACCACCTATGGACCAATCAACATTGAAGTTTTTTAGACCCAACATGGGCATCATCAAATTTTGCAGATTCTCGTACTTGAAAACGATCTCGAGCTCATATTTTGAAATTTCAAACCATTAAAGAACTTTAATGTGGAAAATAAATTAATTAATCATGTATTAATATTCAATACCTTTATGACGATATAAAGTTTTCCTTATTTCATTACCAGATCAAAAGTTATGAGCGTATGAAGATTGCACATTAAAAACGTGATTGTGCAAAAAGTTCCCAGATCATAAATGTGCACTTTGTAAAAACATTCCCCGGCACGGTGAACTTTGCAAATAGTTCCCTAACCCGGTGCACTTTGCAAAAATGTTCCATGTCCCTATGCACTTTGTAAAAAACGTTCCACGGCTCGGTGTACTTTGCAAAAAGTTCCTTGGACCAGAATGTGCACTTTAATAGCCCATTTTTCACATTTTTTCAATTTTTCCATTTTTTCACTAACTCCTTAAATTTTTCTTGGGTTAGGGAGTTAGGAAAAATGGAATGAAGTGCCCCAAATCCAATTTTATCCAATTTTCTTTGTTTTTAATCCAAATTGGCTAAGTATGAGAACCTAGAAGAAGGGAAATTACACTAAATGAATCCCAAATGCTCCCAAATCAACCGAAAATGATCCAAAACATAGAATTTTACCTATAACTCCATATTTTATATTGAAATCTTGATCAACTGCTCAAGTCAAATTTATCCTTAGTTTTCCATTTTGTTGAGGAGTATAAATGGATAACAATTTGGTGACTTCACGGGGCATATGCCTTCTAGATGAGTGATCAATGGCCTTGAAGCATCCATTGGGTATGTGATTAACCTAATCATCTCAAATATGATATGAAACTCTGAAAATCAACCCTTGAGCCATTTGAAGCATTGTTTGAACTCGAGGTTGATCCTTTTGCTTGAATTCTCCAACTTTTATAATAAAATATTGAAACTTAGATGAGTGGAAATTTTTTTGATATGAAAGTTACTTTTATTTTCCCCTCTGTAAATATGATCTGTGGGATGAAGGATGAAGGTTTGAAAGCTTCCCCAAATCTGATTTCTTTCCAAGTATGAAGGAATGAACTTGATGAATTATTGGTAAGGATGAAGAATTGTAGAAGTTTGTGGAACACATGTTGATTTGATACACTTGGAACCGTTGTTAAAAATGATTTCCCCCATGGATAGTGCCACTTCAATGAAATGTGGAAAGAGCAAAAACACACTATGTATAAAGGGGAAGATCATTCATTTCCAAAGTGGAACATGTAGAGTGTGTATACACACTTGTTATGCTGAAAAAAAAACCTACCTACTCTAATGTAACCTGAGGAAAGGAAAAATCAAACAAATCCTGTAACTAGAAGGGAGAAGTAGCTTCACTTCCTCACAAATTTGGACCATGTAACTAATTTGACACTAAACATGATCTTGCACATGAGTGAAAAAATAACTACAACCTGATTTTCCACCCAAATCATCAAGGTATCAACTGGAAACAAGACAAATACCTCTTTTAGTTTCTCTAGATTTCAATTGAAGAGGAATTGCAGCTAATCCTTGGTAATCTGAAACTCATCCTCATGCTCGGAAGTTAACATGACTAGTGGAAACTATGATATTGAATCCAATGAATCCAAGTACTGATTGGGAAAGGTATGATCCGTGAAGTTTTCCCATTGCGGTGCATTCCAACCTCAATAATGAATTCTTCTTGCATACATTTCGGAAAAGATGACTTTTTGCATGTTTATTTTGAGCTTGTTGTGCATCTACAAACAACTCATTCTATACTTTGATGACTAATTTGGAATGGTTTTCATCCTTGTTCTCTCTTCCTCCTCCTCATCCAACGTGAAGCTTGGAAGATAAAACTTATCCATTTCTAATTCAAGAGGACTATTGTGGGCAACAAGTTTTTCTTGAAAGCTCTCATCCATGGCACGAGGCTCTTGTTGTTGGAAGATAGATGATGGGGCAGCCAAAGTGAAAAACTCAATGGGCTCTTCTCCATCAATGCAATCCTCCAAATTTGATAAAAAATTAGCCTCCTCATTATGCAAGTGTGTCAAGGATTCTTCACCCACCATGGTATCTTCTTCGATTCTTCAACTACTTCACCATGGTTTTCTTCATCCTTCAATATGAAATTTGATAGCTCAAACTCATCCCAAAAATCAGATTTTTGGAAGGATGAAGTGGAAGAATGGACTGAAATATCTTGTGTAACCTACTTGTTACTCAAGACCTCTAAAACTATCTTGTTTTCTTCCGTAGCATGAAGCTCCTTGTGAATGGTTGTAGCTAATGATGATGGTTTTAGTGGGTAAATGAAACCTCCCAATAATGCAACAAGATCAAGACATGCAGGACAATGAGGAACACTACATTCCATTGAGATACCTTGAATACTTGGGATCTTCTCTTTCTTTTCTTGCACATGCTCCTCCTCTTGTAGATTAGAAACTAATTTTTTTCTTGTCTTTTCCAACTGTGATGAATCAAAAAATTTCATGAAACACCTTGCCAACATGTACACTACATTATGAGAAAAAAGACTCGATGGTCATATTCCTCTTGTGCTTGTTCTTTGTTCATTTGTAAAATCAACATTCACCACTTGTTATTGAATGTAAATCCCAATGAAGGCTTATTCATCAATGGAATTTTCTTGATATTGAACCTAACGACCCAATTCCTCTAATTTTGTGTTGATTTTTCTATGCTAAGATCTTGATTTTCTTCCCTCCTGAACTAGTTTTCTAATTTCCTTCTTCCCAAAATGAAATTGGGAATGAAAGAGGAGGGGTGGGTTGGGATTCAACTAGTTTTTGTAATGTTTGAGGTGGTGGATGTGGTCTAATTTCTTCTTTCTATAGAGGGAAAGAATTTTGGAAGGGAAAAGGGAAGATAATTAAAGGTGTGATGGAAGATAAGAAGGTGGAGAAGTGGAATTCAAAATGGGGTAGTCGGTAAGAAGCTAAAAATACAAATTTAGGATGAGATGGTGTATATTGGGGAAGGGAAATGGGAAAGATGTGATGTTGTAGTGTAGGACTTAATCATTGACAAGGTTTTCTAGAACTAGATTTATGAGATTTTATCCCTTCAATACACTTTGTGAGTTGTGGAAGCATATTAACCATGAAATCAAGATTCTATTGAGGGCTATAGTGACTTGGCATAGAGCCAACCCATGGACAAGGGACCCTGAAACCAATATTGAATGCTTTTAATTGAGATGTAGCCCTGTTCTACACCATACTTGCCTCCATTCTCGAACCTTCATCGTAACTCAACATCTTGAGGTGTGGGATGCCTTCAAAATTTGCATGTTCTTTACTCTTAGATAGCTCCATAATTTGATGGATAATCAAACCGGCTTGTATCTTTCTTATGGGATTATGTATCTTTGTTGATTCTAATCATAACACCGATCTAGAGGTGGATTGTAATAACACGGAGATGGATTGGGAAGGTATTGTTGTTGCTGTAAATGAGAATTCCATAATAGGAATGTATTCACACAACTTCATGGATGGAAGAAAAATGGATGTAAACGGGTGAAAAGAAAGGTCTACAACTCGAGGCGGGTTTTTTTGCATCAATGGAGTTTTTGGTTGTGCTTATAATATACCTCCAAATGCTAAATTTCATCAAAATCATAAAAAAATTAATGAAATGAAGTGGTAAGGTGCTTCAAAATTGTCCCACCGGGCATGCCAAAAATATTATCACGAAAAATTATCACCTTGAGATTTGCACATTACAAATCTCTACTTTTTGCTAACATGGGACCATCTCTAAAGTTACGGGACTTGCATACTTGAGATGGACCTCCAGAGAAGGTTGGTTCCTCTACCTAAACCTAATGATAAACTACTCCTATAGAAAGAAATACAACTAAATAATCCTAATCTAACCATTCCAAGGGACCAGGGGGAGAGAGAGGGTTAGAAATATGCATGAAAGGGAAATCCTACACTAACAGAGGTGATAACAACAAAAAAGGGGCTGAAATATCCTACTAGAGGGAGAATGGAAGTGGAAAATGCAACAAGGAATGGCGAGATAAATGTGACATAAAACCAAGCACCACTCACCACCAAATCTCCATAAAACATAACACCCTGCACCTACAAATGAGAAATACATACAGAAAGACAATTGTAGACACCAAATTTGGGTCACACTCCTCTCGGGACCGTTTAATTAATTAACATAACGTATTCACCTAACCATGACCCTTACCCTACATTCATATTAATTTAATTACTTACAATTGAATTAATGTTCATCCTCACATTATTAATTAATTTAATTAATTTAATTAAGTTAATTTACACCTCACCTAGACACCTCACCATGGACTTATTCCTAGCCTATTAATTAACTAAGATTGAGTCTCTACTTATCTTAAACAATTGGGACTCTTTCAAACCCTAAAATTAAATTCCTATTCCTTCTCTAACAACAATCCCACTTATCTAAGCACTAACCCTTACTTGAGACCTAGATTAGCAATCAAGATCATGCCAAAAATAGTAAAGATCAGGATAATTTTAGTAACTTTGACTAATTCACCCTAACCGATGCGGTTTATCCTAGGCCGATGTTGGTCACCTAAATCACCATCGGTTCCTTTAGATACAATTTTACAACCCTTTACATGGGTTGGTCATTCATTTTGGCAGTTATATTATAATCAAGCATGAATCTCAGAGCCATTCCTTCATCCAAATGATGTCTACACACCACCAAAGGGATGCAAAAGCAACATGTTCTCTCCCACATCGTTGGAGTATCTATAGAGCACACTGCGAGTTGCGGTGTTGTGTGGCACTAAACCAACCATCACCTTGCGAGATAAATCACTAACCAAATTCATTCACATGATCTTCATAACAACAAGTAAGTAACATGGTTTTGATCATTTGTGCTTACTTTACTACAGATCTTTTACTTCCTTTAGTATTTCCATTTTTGTTGTTACCCGGATATCTCCATCTTCCTACCAATCTACTAACCCAACCATTTTAAGCCTTTCCACCTTTCCTAACCTCTTCCTCTACATTCATGAGTATTATTAGTTATATTACAAGCCTAACCACACCTTCCTCACTCTCTATGCAATCAAAGAGAGGCCCAAAATCCATTTTTATTAAGTTATTACCCATTGACCCCTCTACCGACGTTGGTTTACTGATCTTGTCATCGGTTTCACCCCTATTACCGGCATCGATCATTCGACCGATATTGGTTCTCTATGTAATTTTATACTCTCTAGCCAACAAGCCTTTAATTCAACCAAAACCAACCCATACCTCACCGATCAGTCCCTAGAACCTTTATCATACCTTTCACTCGGACACAAAACCCGTAACAACCTACCAAACCTATGGATATAATCATAAATGTTCATGTTAGATTAGATTTACTTATTATATCAACATGAAATACCTAAATCGCATACAACTACAATATGATTTCCTTATTTCATGGTATTTATTACATTAAATTGTATTTGAAAGCTGGATTGATAGCCTTCTAGGAAGCACGTTGCTTGCTTTGGATCTAGGACTCACTAGTGATCTACTAACCTATATTATTAATGTAATTTTGTGGTCTTGTTGTGTTTCTTACAGGTCATTCCTCCTAGACAAAGGGAAGCTCTCCATGATCATCTCGAGATCAAAATTCAACAATGCGTGCATTTTACCTTCGACCTTCTATTTTATAGGTATTCCCTCCTAACCTCTTACTATATCTATTTTATGTAAAATATTGGTGAAACATTTTGGCATGCCCAGTGTGACCCATTTGGGTGATTTGCATTGTTCATTCTTAGGGAATCATTGTGTGTTTATTTCATTTTGACAGTGAATTCAAATTAAATCTTCTCCCTTGGAAACATTATTCTTTCTTTACTTGTCTCAGTGAAACTTGTAGTTTGGATTAAAAAGAACACTTCTTTTTATTTTGTATTACATTAGTGAAAGACATACTCTTGCCTATTCATTATTTCTATCATCAAATTTCATTGTGGATTTGGGTTTAAAAATTTGCATCTCATTTATGTATGCTGCATTGTAGCTCATTTAAATTGTGGGAAACCTATATGTTGGAAGTCATGACCAACTGATGGTTGACAAATTGAACCATAGCTCACATTTTTCACACTCTCTCTTTATACCAAACCACTAAAAACAAACTACACATTTCTTAAACAATGTCTTTCCCGAAGAATCTATAACGATCACATGATTAGAGGATTGACAATGGGCTCCACCTATTTTTAGTCATTCATCATATATGAGCGGGGCTTCAAGTGCTGCGTAAAGTATATATTGGGGACACCATGCAAAAATTTACCTGAAACCAACCATAGTTATTAGTTTTTATAGGGCACCTTTGGTAACCAAAAATCTATTATATTCACGAGTCAGTCCTAAATGGAAGAAGTCACAAAATGAAATCTACATCATAGGATTTGGTGTTTGCTAGCTTTTTCTTGATTTATGTTTTGAGGTGTGAGTTTGTTTTTTAGTTTTTCTCTCCTTGCATACTCCACAATCATAGTTGGTGTATTCGACTATTTCTAAGTGTATTAGGACCAATCATTTGCCATACTCGGTCTTTTAGTTGGTCTTTTTATTTGCCCTAAATTACCAAAATTTCACTTTTTCCATTTTCATAGATTTCAAAGTAACGGTGTCGATTCAATGTCGCCATCGGTTTCATCATCTCACCACCATCGGTTCACTGAATGTCATTGGTTTTATGCTATTTTGGTCATTTTTTCCAAAGTAGCATTCAATCTATATTTCTTTTCTTTCAGTGACTTCCTCTGTCACTTTTATAGATCAAGAATTTCGCTTGTTACTGTCTAAGTTAATGCACCAAAATAAACACAAAAACCACGAAGAACTCAAATAAAGTTGATACTTGATTAATGAGACAAGATTCGAAGGTGTAGTGAAAAGAATGCCTAGTGAAATTAAGATGGGCACACATGAGAAATCTATGGAGTAGATCCAAGAAACTTTGTAATGCACGAATTACTTGTGAAAAAAGATGACGTTAGAAGATATAAGGTGAACTGCGCCTAGAAAGTGGGTGCAGGAAGAGATGAGCTTCCTTGACGGATGTCGATTCACGTTTTCAATCAAGAGTAAAGACATACATGATGAAAGATGTAAATAAATATTTAGATTTTCTAATTAAAAACAATAGATAGAATGTAAAAACCACAACAAAAACTGAAAGAAAGTAGGAAATTATAAAAACAAAGCTGAACTTGTGTTACTTGAGTTCTATACTGTTATAGATAGGTTGGCATCGATCGAGATGGTGATCGGAGTTGATTGATGATAATCGGCGTTGACTGGAAACTGGGTCGGCATCGATCGAGGGAAAATTACGAGAAACTTGATTGCTGGTTGATGTAGACTGGATCGTGGAAACCTACAGGAGCTGCAGAGATGTGGACAGAGTTCTACCTTGGCTGAATGGAGAAATGGAATCTCCAAGAGGCTAAAGAACCTTCACGATATTGAAGCTGTGAGGGTAGAGTGATGGTGCACCTCTTAGGGATTAATCTGGATAGAATGCTCTTTCTCTCGATTGACAATTCAAAGGCTCTAGGCTCAAAATTTTCATTGTTTTGTCTATCTCTCTATCTCTAACCAAAACTGATTTCAGGTATGGGTATTTATAGTTAACACCGATCGAGGTAAAATTGGCACCGTTTGAAAAATCGGTGTCGCCAAGTACCGGTTGCGCGCCAATGGGAGCAGAGACTCCCAAAGTGGCAAAAGGATTGAATTGTGAGGATAAGAATATTATCCTCCCAACTCAAATACGGAAAAATTCATTGCATGGTTTTAGGAGAGGAGAAATAGGTGGAAAAAATGATACGGGAGGTTGGAAATTGATATGGGGTAGATAAGTAGTTGAAATAAATGTAAAAAGTATAATTAAATAGTTAATATTTAATTATCCATGAGTGAAATATAATGGGGTGAAATAAACTTAGGATAGGTGTTTTAATTAGATAATTAATTAATACCCTAAGGGAGAAGTGGTGCTATAAAGGGGCCCTGGGTTACCCGAGAAGGTAAGCGAACACATGGGACACTAAATTGGGTAACCAATTTTAGGTGTCTACATTTTCCCCTTTTTGTCGAGCAACTTGCGATAAGCAAAATTGCGAGACAAAAACAAGGAGTTGGAAGAAAGGAAGAACATAGACTATGTGATCCCCCTCAAACTAGGGATGGGATGGCCCCAAAAAAGCCAACCGATCCCGAGTTTGAAAAAGGTAGATGAAAAAGAATAGAAGAGAGGATGCCCCAGCTAGATGTCTGGAGTAGATTTGATCATTGATGCACGTAAAAAACAAAAAAGGCAACGACCTAAGGAACTCACATTGGTAGGGTAGACTAGACGGTCTTTGTATGAGACGACGTTAGTGGCTACAGACTTGTGAGTTAAAGGTGACTGCAAGATAGTAACAACCAAAGAGTGACACATTGGTAGGGACAACTAGACGGCCTTGAATGAGACGATGTTAGTGCCTACAGACCCATTATCTCTAGGTTGAAAAAAACACGAGTTACCCATATACAGGGAAAAACTCGGAATGGGTGATAAAACCGAAAAAATGCACCAAAAGGTGGAAATAAGGTCTGTTGGTTTGAAAATCATGCTTGGGCAGATTTATGAATAGGCGAGCCAACAAAGCAGGAGAGGCATAGCCCCTCTTTGAGTCGTGGCGAAATTGGTTTATTGCTATTCTACTTAGTAGGAATGCAATGCAAGTCTCACAATATTACGCCTTCGGGGTTTGGGATCTCATCCGGTAGGGTGTTTCCAACCGCAAAAAGAAAGGAATGAAAGAGAGGATGAAGAAAGATCAGGTCCGAAGGGGAAAAGAAATGAATCCAAAGCGAAAGGTCGAGGGTTTATGTTTTGGAATTGGTAGTAACAGAGCCAAACCTACTTGCATAAACGAATAAAGCAATCTTTGATGAATAAATGACAAAAATTAGAGATATATTCAATGAGAATAAATGTATAGATCTGACATAAGAAAGATCAGATGCCCATAACACACATATTTAGCACAAAGTCTTAATATTTGCATTAATATCTTCTTCACATTACAAAAGTACAAAGCCTTTTCTTCTCACTTCTATTTTTCATCTAAAAGATATCCACCTGAATACAACAAGTATTCAAGTATATATAGAAGGAGAGAAGAAAAGAAGACAAAAGAAAACCAACCACTTAATTACAAAAATATCTTACAATAGATTACAAAGTCATTTGTTGACTTTTGACAACTTTAGTGGATGACATCATCCCATGGTGCAACATGGATGATGTCATCATTTGTGTCAACACACTTTGGATATTTACAAGGAGAAAGATGGGAAGAAGGAAACTATTCGCGTCGTAAATCGTCCGCGGCTAAAAGGGGGTATCTTGCTTTGCTGCTTTGCTCAACAAGATGTGGAACAGCCATGGTACTCCATGAACTTGCTAATCATGGGTTGAAGTTGATCCTAGGAAGGATCCTTGTGTGTCAATCGCCGATAGCATGCGAGTCTCCCAATTATGCAGTGAGCTTTTTGCGGGAGTTTTGAATAATCATTCTCTGCCTCTATCGGGTACCCAATGAATTCGCAACAAGACAACGAGTTATTGATGGATTCGGTGTCGAACGTGACCTACGGCCCCCACTGTGAAGCGATCTCCTTAAAGATCTGAATAGTTTCTTCAATATTTTTTAAGGAGAAAGAAGAAGTGAGCAAGCACGGAGACATTCTTAGGACAATGCATTCCATTTGATGCATTGCATCCAGGCCTCCTCCTTTACTTTGTTGATCTTCTCGGGACGAACTCCGGTTGATCCACCTGATAATCCAGAGTAGAAAGGATTTTGTTGAGGGCTCTAGGGTGTCCAAAGATGCCGAACTTGACCAGATCTTCGACTGAATAGTCGAGCATTTTTTGAAAGGTCTTGTGTTGCATCCTGGCATGATCCAGCTCTTTGGAGATGGGTCCTGCTATCACTGGAGTTCTCTGTTCGTCCGATTGATATTCTGGTACAAACCGGTGAACTTAGTGATCACTCCCTCACTTTCCTTGAGGATTTGGCTCCTCCAGGTGGAAACTGCCATGCCCTACTCGCTGATTTTAGCATACTCATTAATCTTATCCTGGCTCAGAGGCTCAGGAGTTTCGGTGGTAGTTGTAGGAGGCAGCACTGCCCATTTTCTGCAAGGCGTGGAGAAGATATTTATTTTGCTCCTTTAGCAGCCTTTTCTCTTCCTTTGCTTCCTGGAGCTTTTTGCAAAGGGCGTCAACTGCAGATAGGGCCTCTCCTTGTAGGATTTCTGAAGATGTCCCCATTGTGACTTGAGTCACTGTGTAATCTGTCAAAGACAGATCCTTCTTATCCTTCAAAGGATTGGGGTATGCAATCTCCATCACTCTCTCCCCTGATGCACTCTGAGAGAAGCGGGTTATGGGATTTTGCTTCTTGGCCCCTTTTGATGGGATTACGGAGAAGTCCATTGGTGCGATGGTAAATTTCCTTTTGTTGACTCAGTCTTTGGGAGATCCATTTGGACTTATGGGAGAAGGACCGAGAAATAGAGAAAGGGCAGCTGCGGTAGTAGAAGGGAAATACGTGGAGACACTTGGAGGCGGAATTGAGAGGAAGCCGAGGAAGTGCTCACGGGAGGAAGAGATATCTGCGAGGGGAGGAAGACATAGGAATGGAAGGAGCTCAGAGATGAGGAAGAAATGGTGGGGGACAACTCCGTGAAAGAAGAGAAGATGGATGATGAAGAAGGGGGAACAATAGAAGATGGGGAGAGGACACGACCAAAGGAACGGTTTCTTGGGTCACTCAAGGAGGGGAAGGAGGAGAGGGAGAAGGGACAGAAGGGACCTCAATAGTTATAGTAGTGGTGACATCCTGAGTGGATGTGCCTATCGGAACATCTTCCATTGCTTCTTCTTCTAAGCTTTCGGGATTACAACCCGTTCTTGTGAAGCGGAAGGAGGACTTTCAGGAGCTTCCTCTTGGGTGGAGCTGGATTCACCCTCTTTGCCTTTCCCCTTGCCCTTTGGTAGCTATTTTGACCGAGGAGGTGCGTTGCCCAATGGAGATGTGATGAAATCAACTCCGAGGTAGATGAGACCATTCATTCGGCACCAATGCTCTGTTCTTCACAGAGTTTCCTTGACCCTTTCCTCTATTGTTTGAGGAGCTTTGTTTCTGTCGATCACCGTGAAAGGCCAATCGTCCCCATTTGTGTCAAGATATACTTGATCAACTTCTTGATCAGCAGTTTGATAGCCTTTTGGGACGATGGCCACACCGTACTGGATGATTTCAGCCAAGGCCAAGTGGGAATGATCCTTCCTCCTGAGCTCGACCTCATGATATAAGTCGATGTAAATATCCTCGATCTGAGGGATGTGGATCGGATCGAGTTTAGCCCTGGGGAGACAATTTCTTGGGTTGAAATTGGGCCTTGCTAGGAAGTTATGTTTTAGATTTAGCAGCTCTAGTTCTGCAAACATATCCTTCGCCTTGTGGTGAGAGAGACAAGTATACTTGCCCACTGTGAGGGGGAAAGGAGTTCCACCCTTCTTTCTCTTTAAACACTTTTGTGGTAGGTGATAAGTTGTCTCGACAGCTCCAACAGGATCAACTTGGGGCCGGCATATCTCGGCAGTTTGGTTGGTTCCCCCAAGAAGTTAGCTGCCCTTAGATAAGTAAAGGTAGGGAATTGAGTGAACAAGGCCCCCCATTTCTCTGTGGCTGCGACGATACTCTTGGTCGTATGACCGTGAGTCATATTTGGCCTCAAAAGGCAGATGATGCCATAGAAGAAGGCATCGTTGATCTTTGTGAACTGGGGGATGCTATTTTCAGCTTGATTCGGATAGTATTCATATATTTTAACTTGGGGCCAAACCCCACACCGCATTAAAGCTAGATAGTCTCTTTCTGAAGCTGCAGCATAGACTACGTAGGAGTTCATATAGAACCTCCCTGTTGTGGTAAGTTGTTGGAGCTGTTCAGATATTGTGCTGCTTATGATCTCCGCCCACTCAAAGCGTTGATCGGGCACATTTTTGTTCATCGTTTGAATTATCGCAGCATCCACTTGTAGAAAGTAATGGGCATCACGAAGCCCAAATACTGCTCGAGAATGTGATTGTATCACGACGAGTTCCTCCGAAAATTCACTGCGATGAATGACTTGTGGCCATCGGGTCACCACCTTTTTGTTCTTCAGGTATACTTCGTTCATCAGCTGCATACACTGATCCTCATTGTCATCCCAAGCCTTGATGCAATCTTCACGGCTTATGGCCACAAAATTCGGTGGTGAGGAATGCGGAGCATTATTTCAAAGTGTCGGGCGGTGAGGTTGATTATGACCTCGCCCTTCTCATTATGGACACATCTTGTGTCTTTGTTGTAGCAGTGGGTTACTACCATCATGAACTCATTGTTTACGGCACTAACTGGGATCCCTCCAGTAAATGCAACCCACTACCCATCAGTTTGTCCATCCATGGACTTCTTGTGACCCTCTGGGTTCTGGCCCAGAAATCCTCCATATCAATGTGACCAAGTTCTGAGTCTCTGATGTCTAGGTCACACTCTGCTTGGGATTTAGGCATCCTGACCCTCTGATATTTGTACTTCATTTCTTCTTCTGTGAGCTTGGCCTTGCCCTTAGATTTGGTAGGTCTCTTGCTTGATGTTGACATATGTAACTCTGAACTCAGTTGCTGATCTGCAAGAAGAAGAAGTGAAACCCAATGCAAGAAAGTCATATCAGCTATTTGATCTTCCATTAAAGTGTTGACAGAAGGAAGAGTTAGTGATTTTAAGGCTTCAGGGCGCATGGCGCATGAATACTGCAGGCTACAGGGTTAAACAATATGGCACACAGAAAAGGGCTACTGCAAGGGATAAATCAGCACCAAAGGGCGCATGGCGCATAGATATTGCAGGTTGCATTTTTTGTTGTTGTAAGCAGAAGTGCGCCTGTGCCATATGTATGCATTTTATAAAGGGTGCTGATATTTTTCATGTTACATGGGTACAGGATGCACCAAAGGGCATAGGTTTAATGCGTGTAACATCATTTTTTCATGCGCCACAGGGGAACTTGGCGCGGCGCATGGAAGGTCTGCATAACATAATGTTGTTGTAACAATGGATGCACTGCGCCTTTTTAACAATTTTGTACTTGGCGCATATAAAGTTGGTGTTACATGGATGCAGGGTGTGCCAATGGCACGAGTTTTAATAATGCAACACATGAGTTTGGTGCGCCAAGAGGGCGCAGGAAAAGTGGTTGCAACAAGCAAGGGAAGTGCGCCTTGAGGGCGCAAGTTGTTCTTTATGTAACAGGCATGGTATATGTGCCATTGGCGTCGACTGTATATCATGTTGCAGGGGTGGCAGATGTGCCAAAAGAGGAAATGACAGTGTCTTATTTTCAAGCCTTGATTCTTTCTCCTGAGGGGTTACATGCATTTAAACTTCTTTTGCAGGATGTCTTTGGGTGATGAAGAAGCTTAATCAAAGAGTTTCAAGAAATCTTTTCAAGACAGAGTCCCCTTTACCAGCAGATCTGGAAAGAGGGGGAAATGCATGTGGAAGAATAGAAGAAACAACAAGGGGGGGGAAGTTCATGGTTTCACAGCCTTATTTAACCCAATCCACACCAACAAGCAGCCAAAAACCAAAACACAAAGCACAAGAGCAATAGGGACCTCTTACCCGGATTATATAATGGAGAAGTGTGAAACCGGGTCCACGAAGTGATTTGAAAACGACAGGGTAGGTGTGTAGTCTTGATAGTACGAGAGGAAGAGAAAATCACTTGATTCGACGTATTATGAAAATGACAATACGATGCGCCTATATATAGGTGAGATGGTAATAAATGCACCAACCACTTTTTCATGTGGCATGCCAAAAGTGCTTATGCGATAATGGAAAGCATGCGCCCTTTGGCGCATCAAAACACCTGCCAACACGAAGTTATGTGCGCCTTTGGCACACCAAAAGTCTTATCGACACAAGAATATATACGCCTTAGCGCACAAAACTCGGCGCAACAAAAGTATTGCACTTGACATGAAGTCGCATGCACCTTGGCGCATGCAAGAAGAAAGGCACAACGTAGTGAGGCGCACCAAAACATCTGTTTGACACTTCAAACCGTGCACCAAAGGATTTAAAGGGGGTGCACCAAAACTTGATGTTGCATAGACATTATGTGCTAGACCAAAAAAAAGACCAAAATGGCTAAGTTTGGAAAACTAGATTTCCGGGAAGGGATTTTGCAACATTCGAATGCAAGGAGTCCACTGACGAGGTGGAACAAAATTTTGGTAGGGTTATTTGTAAAATTGCCCTTGCCAATTTTCTGGAGATAACAAGGTCATAACAATGATTAGATAAACAAGCCAAGCATCAATGCTTAGATAAGCAAGATGAAGCGACAACCTTGAGAGGAGAGCTACCGCAGAAATTGACATATGGCCACTATAGTGGACTTTGTAATAGAAATGTTACCAGACTAGGTAGAACAAGTGTGCTATGGGTGGCACATGCAAAAGATATAATGATGAGATGCCCCAAGCGGGAATGACAAGAAAATCCATGCTACGAGTGACACACGTGTGGGGCAATGTAAGGCGACAAGGTACAAGTACCCAAAATAAAGGCTCAATGATGGCGACAATGTGTTACGGGTGACACATGTGTAAGACAAGATAAGCAGACGAGAATAAGCGCATCTGGTATGATGAGATGAGAAAATATATCAAAAATACCCAATCGGCACCAATGGGCTCCAATCGGCGTCGACTACCCCTAATCGACGTCGACCACAAAAATCGACACCGACCAAAATAATCAGCGTTGACCGCTCGAAAACCTATAAATATAGAAAAGGTGAATGGTAACGATTCATTTGCATTGTGACGATTGATTTAGAAAAAGTCAAAAGTTGAATTTGAGCAACATGGAAGCTTCCGGGAGTGGTCAGAAGAGGAAGAGGACGTGGCTAGGGGTAAGTGGTCCTCCCCAAGCTTTGTACATTTGTGTAATTTTTGTAGTAGGAGGAAGGAGGTTTTTGGTGCTCGCCTTCGAGTCAAAGCACCGATTGAAAAATCGGCGTCAACTATTATGCGATCGGCATCGATTGTAATACAATCAGAGTCGACCATAAATTAAATGGTGCTGATGGAAAATATTGGCGCCCGATGGAAAATAGTCGGCGCTGATGGGAAAGATGAGACATTTGGAATCTTTTGAGAAATATTTTGATGAAATTTTAATGATGTTGATTTTGATAAATATGAAACTAATGATGATGTTTGATGTGATGCAGGCACGAGAGGTCCTACACATGCGGGATGCTATTCCCGAGCTACTAGAGACTATACTACTAGATGTGATAGATGCCAATTGGTGCCCATGCAGTGCTAGCCGACTAGGGGGTTTTCGTTATTATCGATGGGTGCCCTGAGACGTGGAGTTCATGCGAGCATTGGTGTAGTGGTGGGATAGCTAGACCTAGACATTTTGGATTCGGATGGGTGAGATCGCCATCACCCATGAGGACATCTATAAGATCCTTAGGTTTCCGAGTATAAGGGACTTAATAGAGATTACTCCCGAGAGTAGCAGAGAGGACCACCCTGGTACGGTTATATGGGGATAGGGCAGATGATGTAGAGATTGTGTCGAGGTTGTGAGGATAGCCTCACAGTACCGGAAGGATGACCCCAAGAGTAGATTGATAGCCTTGATCAGATGGCTATCTCATATTATGCACTACCAGATTCTGGAGGTGGACGGTTCCCACTACTCCTACTTGACTGTGTCTATGATATCTTAGAGTTCATGCAAGTTTTTACATTTTCTAACGTGTTTCGGCACGATATATCATGAGTTGTGGATGTATACCACAGGTAGGGACACTGGGATAGATGTCATTTTTGTACTCCATTGTTGGGCTTATGAGCATATATCAGTGATTAGACCATCCAGACTTCCATGGATGTCAGGAGTAGAGGGAGCCCTTGATTATGGATTTCAATGATGGCAGGTAGACATGGCCCCTAGAGATACAGGGAGATCATCAGAGTGGTATGCCTAGAGATTCAAGACTCTGACACCATCACAAGTTATATGGAGGCCATACAGGGTCTATCCTACATGGGTCAGACAGGATGCCCACCTAGTGGAGCTGAGACGCAGTAGAGAAGTTAGGGGCCGTAGGCCAGAAATTTTAGAGCGGGTCCCATTTTTACGGGTGATGAGACAGTTTGGATTGATACAAATCATTCTGACTGTATATGTGCCATACAGATGGGATAGCAAGGAGACAAATTTGTTGATCTTTGGTCCCAACAGATCCACTCGGGAGGCAATACCTCTTAAATATGATGATGATGATGCAGGAGTAGATGAGGGCTATGAGGCATGGTATCATGAGGAGCTACCATGACATCTCACAGCGTCTGCAGAGTCAGATGAGGAGGATACAACAGCGAGCTAGAGAGACTACAGGGAGAGCATGCTACCCTAGTACAGACACACCAAACTACTCTTGAGGAGATTAGGACTCTGAGAGAGGAGAGGGACACTTGATACAGGAGAGAGACACTTTGCTCATCAAGAGTGGGATACAACGATCCAGCAGAGGGATCGATATCATAGACACAGAGAGGCCCTCAGGGCTAAATATGGTGATACAGGCACCACCTCAGAGTTAGGGGCATAGGGTGCGGTAGTAGGAGGACCACCACCAGTAGAAGAACTATTGAGAGCACCGGCATGGTGATTCTGAGTACCTATCAGGCTCTCCTTGCCGAGGTGAGATATTACGAGGATGCTTTGACACAACATGCCCCAGATGTGCCTTGTTATGGAGCAAGGAGGAGGACAGCTACCTCGGTGGTGCATCGGAGGGTGCGAGCACCGGGGAGACCAAGGAGGTCATAGAGTCATGACTGTAGGCACCTCCAGCTCTATAGGTGCTATAAGAGAGAGTGCCCATGCCCGAGGAGGGTGGAGGAGACAACGTGTTCCACCTATCTGATTTTACTATATAGAGATATGATTTGTAGAGAGATACTGATGTAGCCTCGATTTGAAGGCATTTTGATACGATGTACATGACTCGATTTGAAGCCACTCAGATATACACACACACACACATTTTTGTGTCATGTCAATATACTCATGCTTTTAATTTTGATAGATACAGATAGATAGATGTGATTTAATTTTGATTTGTCATAGATGAATATTTGATCAAATTAACATGTTATAGATAGATGGATCCACATAATATATGTTACTTTGATTTTTTTAGATGAAGTAGATAAGATGAGCATAGATAGATGATAGATTTGATTGATTAAATTAACATGTCAAATGTCAATTTAACTAGATAAATAACAAATGAACAGGGGTAATGTCCACTTGGTTTGATGAAAAGAAAGCGATGCAATGATCTTATCCCTTAGAAATAAAAATCACTACACCTAGATAGGAAAAATAATGATAAGCTAGACCCCTAACTGACCATAAATAGAGACCTTGATGGTAAATCGAAAGACGATGCACACAAGGCCATAGACACGGATAAAATAAACCTGACACTAGTTAGTCGCAAACCAGATCTAGGAAGGAGATAAGGATGAGAGATAGGTATGCATCTCATCAGAACACATGAAGGATTAAGTACGTGCTCATATGGGGAAAACAGGGTCTCCATATGATCAAAAAGGTCTCACATCACAAACTGTATAATTTTTCTTTTGATAGAAAAGCAAACTAATCAATGCGGGTAGTTTGTTAGATATGGAAAGACTGATCAATATGGGAAGTCTTTCAGAGATGCTAACAAATGAACAAACTGGCCGAGAGAGGAAGTTTGTTACTGCAAAAATTCCATAAAACAAATAACCGTCCTTCAAGGGAGCGGTCTGTATTGTGAATTTGATGGTAGCCATCCTTGAGGAATGGTCTACATTTTTATTTTATTTGATAAGGCATGGATAGCTGTCCTTTGAGGGATCAGTCTATCTTTTGGGACTAGGATAACATCTCTTTTTTTTGGAAGAAGCTGAGTTTAGACCAGATAGATCAGATAGAGGGGAAGAAAACATATATAAGCACATACTCATGCCCCAAGTGGATTTGATCAAGATGAACACCTAGGGCAGATGGAGTAGTGATTAAGGTATTCCTACCATGAGAAGGAACAAATCCATAAGGAAAATGCCATGAGTAGAGCCATGGTACTCATATTTAAGGTATGAAAAGAAATAACGTGGAGAACCACATAGTTCCAAATCACTACGAAATGCATGACTGGTTGCAGATGGATGAAAGATCTATTTTGTGACTAAGATCATGTAAGATAGATTTTAACAATAGAAGGGCCTTAGATGAAAAGCATTAAGAGGTTCCATTTCAGGTATACCATCCATGGAAGATAGGTGATAAGCCCAGACCCATACTTGTGAGTGAAAATGTACGGTCCCATCCATTAGGAGCAAACTTACCACGTTGACTCCATTCCAGAGTAGTGACATTTTGGTTTTCTTTAAGAACAAGATCACCAACTTGGAAGTCACATTGCTACAAATGCTTGTTATAAGCACGCTTGACATGCTCAAGATAGACTTGATGATGTTCAAGAGCATTGAGATGACGTTCATCTAATAACTCAAGTTGTGCTAGATGGTTTTGACGATAGTCTTCATCAGAGACAAACTCTTTGAGAGAGATGCGAAGAGAGGGAATCTGGACTTCCAAAGGAAGGACAACCTCAAACCCATAGACGAGAGAGAAGGGAGTAGCACTGGTAGGGGTACGGATGCTAGTCCGATAAGCCCAGAGAGAGCAAAAGGATGTGTAAGTGCCAATCCCTACTAGCTCGACTAGTTACCTTTGCGAGGATATTACACAAAGTTTTATTAGAAGCCTCAACTTGGCCATTAGCTTGTGGATAGTATGGAGAAGAAAAGTTGAGTTTAATATTGAAGGTGTTTAAAGTTTCTACAAATATTTGTTTTTAAAAGACTTGTCATTATCTGTAATGAGTTTATGAGGAACACCAAAGTGACAAATGATGTGTTGATAGATAAAATCAACGATAGGTTTAGCTTTGGTCGATGAAAGAGGAATAGCCTCCACCCATTTAGTGAAGTATTTTGGCAGTAATGATAGAGTGATGTCACTACGAAGAGTATGGATTGATGAGACCAATGAGATCAAGACCCCATTGTGAAAAAGGCCACAAATCCGTTGTAGGTTGCAAATCCTGACTAGGGATATGTGTGAGATTAGCATGTTGTTGACACTTGACACATTTCTTGACATATTCGCAATGAGTCTTGATTAAGAGAAGGCCAATAGTAACCTAGACATAGGATGCTTAGCCACGGCCAAACCACCAAAGTGTCCACCACAGATACCATCATGGACCTCCTGAATGGCTTTAGATGATTTAGGGGTTTTGAGGCACCGAAGAAAAATACCCTCAAAACCACATTTGTAAAGGATTCCACCCAAAATAGCATAGTAGTTTGCGCATTGGATAAAATATCTTCTGCCATTGGAAGTCAAATCTGGAGGAAGCACTGAGCAAGATAGATAATTGAAAATGTGCTGATACCACTCATCTTGAGTGTCAGTTGTGACAACGTTGATCGAAGTTAACTACCTGATATGATATGGTTGGTCTAAACGTTGAACAACCACATAAAGTCACGAGTCTTTAGTGAATGGAGGAATAAGCAAGGCTAAAGAAGCCATCATATCTGCAAATCGGTTTGTAGTGCGAGGAATAGCCTGGATAGTAAATTTATCAAAAGATTGAAGTTGAAAGAGAATGATATCGTGATATTTTTGAAGGATATCATTTTACACTGATAGAACACCAATGACTTGATTAATGATGAGTTCAGAGTCACCGAAGATGTTGATATGGCGAGTGCTAAGATTAATGGCATTTTGAAGACCTAAAATGAGGGCTTCATATTTAGCCATATTATTGGTACATTCAAAGTTAAGCTTGTGTGTGACAGGGATAGGTGCACCCCAAGGAGGAATCATGACGAAACCTACACCTCCCCCTTGCTGACACTTGGACCCATCAAAGAAGAGTTTTAATTTAAATGGAGACAAAACAAAATCGATTTGTTGGATGTACTCATCTAGGAATTGAGCGAGGGGGACTTGAGTGTCCGAAAGAGGGGCATCAGCTAATTGATCAGTGATAACCTGACCCTTGATAGATTTCTATGAGATGAACTTGAGGTCAAACTCTGTCATGAGCATGAGCCAATGAGTGATACGATCACTGTGATAAGGTTTCGCATGCATTGTCTTGAGTGGATTGACACTTGTAACAATATAATTTTTATGATTAAGGAGGTAATGAAAAAGTTTAGAAGTCACGAAGAAGAGAGCACAACACAACTTTTCAGCTTCAGAATAGTGAGTTTCATACTCATGAAGAGTGCGACTGATATAATAGACAACCTGTTCTTTACCATTAGCATCTGATGTGAGATCATGGCTCCTAGAGCATGGTTAGTCATAGAAATATATAGATAGAATGGATCTCCCTCGCGTGGAGTGTAAGCACGAGTGAAGAAAGAATATAAGCTTTGAGATCATCAAAAGATTTTTGACAATGCCCATCCCATTCAAAATGAACATTTTTATAGAGGAGATGATGAAAAGGTTGACAACGGTCTAAAAGTTGTGAGATAAAATGATGCACTGATTGAAGGCATCCTTGAAGACCACGCAGAGCTGATTTAAGTTGAAATGAGGAGGCATCTCAATGATAGCCTTTATTTTTAAGGGATCGACCTCAATACCCCTGATAGAAATGATAAAGCCTAAGAGTTTACCAGTGAGAACGCCAAAACACGCATTTAGATGGATTTAGGCAAAGACAAAAATGAATGAGTCTCTCAAAGAGAGGCGCAAGGACGAGAAGATGATCCTGACGGTGTTTGGACTTACCGAGGAGGTCATCAACATAATCTTCTATAGTTTTGTGTATGAGGTCATGGAAGATGTAGGTCATTATGCGTTGATAAGTTGCCCCTACGTTCTTAAGACCAAAGGGCATGATGCGATAATAGAAAGTCCCCCAAGGAGTTATGAAGGAAGTCTTATGCTGATCCTTTAGTGTGATGAGAATTTGATTATACCCAGAGAAACCATCCATAAGAGAAAGCATCTCGTGACCTGTAGTTAAGTCCACGAGTTGGTCGATATTAGGTAGAGGGAAATCATCTTTTGGGAAAGTGAGATTAAGATCCCGAAAGTCGGTGAAAATTCAAATTTTCCTAGTAGCTTTGGTTACTGGTACTACATTTGAAACCCATTATGGATAATCAATGGGTTGGATGAAGTTGGCGAAAGAAAGCGTTACAACTCTTCTTTAATGAGGAGAGCTACACGAGGATGCATCTTACATAGTTTTTGTTTAACTGGTTTGATGTCTAGAAGAGTAACAATATTATGGACCATGATGTTAGGATCGAGGCCTGGCATATCTTCATATGACCAAGCAAATGCTTGGTGATGGTTGGAAAGAAAGGTGGCGAAGTCTCCTAACTCCTGTGGGTTAAGAGATTGGCCAACCTTAATGATGTCGGGTCTTCAGAAGTCCCTATATTAAGGTCGACAGTGGCTTTGTTGAGAAGCATAGATGTGTTAGAAGGAATGGTTTTAGGAAGATAAGAATCCTCTACCCCCAGATAGGCAAGGACAAAATCATCATTTGAAGAGTGGATAATATTGATAGTAAGAGAGTCATCCCCGACTATTTCAAGGAAGACTAATGGTATGGAAGTGGATTTTCCATTAGTCTTATAGGTAAGTGGACCTAAGGAAATGGTATTAACTAAAAAAAAAAAAGTTAGGCGAGAATGGAAATGGTGTCATCCACATCAAGCGATGCTTCAGACCTGACGGGAGAAGATGGTTCCTCAATGGAAAGAGGCTGAAAGAATGGTGACAGTGAATTTTGAGAGAGGTTTAAACTCTAAACCAAATTTTTGATGTGGTTTAAGAGTTGGAATGGACGCGAGGTCATGCACACCCTATTCATACTTTCCTAGGCCAAAGCCCTTCCACACGCATTGATATAGATAAGTTTTTGCGAACGTGGGATTCTGTAGATAATCAAACCCTACCGAATAGGGTTTGGCCCTAGGAGGAGAATTTGGATGATAGTGAGGTGTATCAAGACCACCGTAGATGAAGTCAGTCTATTGATTGGGTAGACCAATGGTGACAATGCGGCCAAGACCTGGTTGATATTCAGGTTGTTTGTCTGGCCTACCATACTCATTAGGTTTGAGATGGGCATCAAAAGAGAGAAGGGGAAGCTCTCCTAGCAAAAAATGCTACAATGTATCTTCTAGATTTTGTAGATCTGGTAGTTTTGTTATAGGTATGGAAGAAGATGAAGCCTTGTCAGGAGAATCAACGTTTCTCCTTTGGAGGGACAGACCCTGTGGTCATGTCACATTGTGTGGATGGAAAAGGGTCTCCTGGATGAGTATAGATTTTGCCTCATATTGATATTTTATGCATCGATGGAGGGTTGATGGGACGCAGTGCATTGTACGGATCCAGGAGCGTCTGAGGATCATATTGTAGTGGAATTTCCTTTGACAATGTAAAAAAGCTCGTGAAGAAGTTTCTTGCCTACCCGAATGGGTAGGACCACAGTTCCTAAAGTAACCGCCAATTGATCGTTAAATGATCGAAGGGTGAAAGGTGGTGGTGACACTACGTTCTTTGGTAACTTAAGTTTCTCAAATGTGTGGGAGGAAATGATGTTGAGTGTAGTGCCACTGTCGATCATAGAGCGTTTTAATGTAGTGTTATTGATTTGGATTATGATAAAGAGAGGAGCTTCTAAATCCTCAGGAGAAAGGGGAGGAATTTCAGAATCATTAAAGGAGATGGTGGTTGACGGTCTATTCAACCCAACAACCAGATTATCAATCGAGCCTAGTGGTCTTTGGGAGATGATTGAATGAGGTCAAAAAGAGACATTTTGACCAGAGCATGGGTGAGTTGTTTCATAACACTCTCCTCAACCGACACATGAATCTCGAGCCCAAGGTGAAGCATGAATCAAGACCCGAGGTCTCGAGGCTGATGAAGAAGGATCTCCTTCGGGGCATTATAAATAATGACTCGTGGTCGAGAGGTTGAAGAAGATGATGAATTATCATACTATTGTGTTCTAGTGGCGATATGAATTGCATCGATTTGAGAAGGTGGAAGATCATCGGAGTGATATCGGTAGAGTTGGGGGCCCGAGTAGACCATTCGAGTTCGGATGTAGTTGGGATGACATGAGACACATGTTCCTCCTCCTCATCCAATAGAAGATCACTTTCTTCCAAGAGGTCATTAATGTGTGAATGCGAGGGATTTACATCCCTCGGTGTCATGACTGGAGTGTGATGTAAGCACAAATCAAATCGAGTTGAACCATGAAGGTTTGACTCCTTTAGGATTATAGGGTTTAATTGGATAAGTTGGTGAAGGATTTCAGTATAGAATCCGGTAGACGAAGATGTAGATAAAGGTGAAGGTAACTCTTTAGCCTTAGCAGGCTATCGAGGTAAAAGAGCCTCGCATATCTGGTTTGTGATCTTTTTAGGGACTTTTTGATTTTCTAAACATTGGGAGAAGTAGCCTTAGGTGCTTGAGATGGAAGCAAGTGAGGCAAGATTGATTTTAGCGCAGAGGAGGAGCTCCTAAGATAGATTTTGAAGATGACGAAGACATGACAAGTGTTTTAGTCTTCGGAGATGAAGAAGGCTGCTTGGCTGAAACAGATGGTGATTTAGATAAGATTGATTTAGATGGGGGAGGAGCTCCCAAAATAGATTTGATAGGTGGCACAAAAGGTGCTTTGGTTTTTAGTGACGAAGATGATGGTTCTGATAAAAGAGTGACGCCTTTCCAGTAGGTAAATCCACTTTATGAGGCACTGGTGAAGATGGTGTTGTAGAAGAAGATGCCTTTTCAATGGATAAATCCAATATTTTATGAGGTGCGAGAGGGATTTTTGAGGAAGGGCACCAAGAGTTTTGATGGTCTGAAATATTGGTTTTCCCTTTTCAGGGATGGTGACAACTTCAACCACATAAGGTGATTGTAACCATTTCGGAGGAAGTAAAGGAGATGATACGAGATGATGTAACCCTAGGCTTAAACTCCAATTGTTTATGTCTGAGTCTAGGAGTCAGAAGTATAGGTGTCGATGCTATCTCTTTAGATGTTTCCTTAATAGGAAAGGAAGCACTAGTGGAAGAGGTAGGTAATGAAGAAGTAGCCTCTTGTGAGGAGGGTACTTCAGACACAGTAATTGTGGGTGTAATTACTATAGGAAAAGAGACAGGAAGAGTCAAGATCGAAGATGCTTCCAAAGGCATAGAAGTTGGTACAACTATGGGTACATTGACCAAAGGCATGGTCGTGGAAAAAATGGGAGCAACAAAAGTAGAAGTATCTGTAGTGGAAACTTGAAGGGATGTAAATGACTCAAGCACCGAAAGAATATCTGATGACGAGACAGATGAGGATGATATTGTCTCGGGTATAGGTGGAAGATCAGATAGAGAGGTAGAAGGAGATGATTCTGCTTCTAACAAAAAGGAAGACTCGAAGATGGACCCTCCGAGGAGGGTGGAATCTCGGAATTTGAAGGAGTAGAAGGAAGTTCGATTCAGTCGACACATTTGTGGATGGCTCAGAATTAGAAGAAGAACTATCAGTAGAAATGGAACTGATAGTATGCGTGTTTGGTTTTGAGACCCCAAAGCATCATTATTCGGGAATGATTTGGAAAAGGATGTTTAAAACGTAAAGCACCTGATTTGGGGGCATTTGGATTATCTAGAATGAGCTCACCTTTATTAATGAATTTTTGGACAAGATTTTTGAAGGTCTGACATCATTCAATGTCATGGCCTTTGCTTCTATGATAATGATAGAAGTCATTTTCACATACCAGAATGGTCATTCTTGGTTCTCATCAAAATTTCTAATAGGAGGAAGTTCGATCATGTGAACTTCCAACATTTTTTCTAAGATAGAAGCATATGATTCCCCCAACGAAGTAAAAGACCGAGATGACGAGAGGTCCTTTTTGAGAAGATGAAGAGTCTCTCCGAGGTGTTTGATTATAAGTGCTATCAAATGATGTTTTTAATATGATAGAGTTGGTGGACCCCTAATTATTGTCTTTGTTAGAAGAAGAAGGGTTTGATTTTGTAAACTGAGAAAAATATGGTTTAGACTTAGAATGAACTTTTAACTTCCCTTGTTTGATGGTGCAAGACTCAAGTTTGTGTGCCATCGTAAAGGCTTATTCAAATGTATAAAAGGTTTGAATCCTTAAAGTGGAAGAAATATGATTAGCGCAAGATTGAGTAAACAACTTGATTTTCTGAGATTGAGGGAGAGAGAAGGACAAATGATTTATTATTCCTCTCCAACGAGCGATAAAGTCTGTAATAGACTCATCATCAAATTAAATAATGTTATAAAGATCTGTGATTGAGATCTTATGTGCGATATTTATTGAGAAGTTTTCAACAAACATCTGGGCTAATTGAGAGAAGGAAAATAGAGAATGTTGGGGTATGTTATTGTACCAGTCTAAAGCGGGCCTTGCTAAAGACATAGGAAAGGTATGAAGCATAATCTCTTGGTCCTAGACTATAAGGTAGCAAGCATGCTTAAATATTGATGACATCAGATTGAGGAGGGGGCATGTTGATATGTCCCATATGAGAAGTGAATGGTATGTTTTGCTTAGGCGTTAATGGGGGATTCATTTGCTGATTAATAGGATGATAAGAGGAATAACCAGGCATTCGGCTAATGCTTGGCGAGGTATTGGTAGGTATGAGGAGCTTGAGTATAAACAAGGCTGTGAGATGACAAGTGGTTGAGAGAAAGGGGTTGAATGAAAGATGGAGCATGTGGTTGGTGGGTTCCTACACTTGCCGATTGAATCGGAATGGATTGAGGAATGTGGGTGTTGATTTGATTTGATATGGTGGGAAACAAACTCTAAATGAAGCTTTTGACTATTAGATTAGTTATTAATGGTGCCAACACCAAAGGATGGGTAAAGGTCATTGTCATTGGAGCATTAGAAGAAAGATCAGCTGGAAGATGAGAAGGAGGAACCAACTAACTCGTAGGAGGGGGTTAGCTCATAGAGAGATACTGACCCTGAGACACAATAGATGACATAGAAGAATTAACAAAAATTTGTGGGAGTGTGGACACACTCATCATAGCTGAAGAAGAGGGCCTCTCGAAAGTAGGTTGTGGGGTAGCTAAGGTAGCTGTGGCACTAGGGATAGGTAGGGTCATTTGAGAACCAGTCAACATGGTTGGTGGAAGAGAAAAAGGAGGCATAGATGCACCACCTTCTTTTGTGGTTCGAGGCGAGAAGAAGCATGCTAACTACTCTATGAAATCCTAGGATGGCTCATGAGAATAATCATAAACCTGCTGGATCGGTGGTCCCTGATCAGATATTTGAATAGACTTATGCACTAAGTAATCCATAAGGGCTACCGGTTGTGGTCAAGGAGTTCCTAAAATTTAGGATCTCCGTGAGGAACGTACTCTATATCGAAGTAGATGACACCCTCGAAGGATCAGGGGAAGGCGGTCATGATGGGATCACTTTAGGATGATAGAAAGGATTATATGACCAAGATGGGGAACCAACTAACAGTGGTCCCGAAGAAGACCCAAGGGGTGCCAAAACATCCACATTAGCGGGGGTCTCAGATGAGGAAGAGACCAGTTGAGCCATTTTTCTAGATTGCGACTAGGTGATGACCGTCATAAACAAGCAAAAACATAGAAAGAGATTGACCTAATTGATGCACAGACAATTCAAGCAACATAGGTGATTATCTCTTTTAAATTTTCATGCTTTTTAAGAAAGAAAATGTTAGGGAAGGCTTTTAGAATGGGGACTACTCAATTAGCCAAACTAAGGATGGTTTGGGAATGTTTTGGTGAGGAGTCCTAAAGGAACTTGAAAAGACCGGTATGTGGCTTGATATAGGGGCCTACCCCACACTTCACACACCATTGTGATAAGGGAGTCGGTGCTTTGCCAATATATACTAGAACTTCCGTGAGTTTATAAAGCACGACCGAGTACCACGTAGGCTCTTCCTCTTGGATGTCACTTCCAAGTAGGTGAGGCCAAGGAAGGAATTTTTGTTTAAATGCTTTATACCTAGTGATTTTGGATTTGTGTGCAAGGGTGAAAAATAAAAAAATCAAATAGTGTCACTACCGATTTTGATCAATTTTCCAACCTATTTAGAGAACTAGGTGAAGAACATACAATAGAAATGAAAAAGAAAATGTTATTTTTAAGCACTAAAACCGAAGTGTTTGATTTCAATGAAGACAAGTCAAACAATTTCTTTCCCAATGTGATTAATTCATTTTAAGGACCAAAACCGAAGTGTTTGAGTGTGATAAAAACAAACAAACAAGTTCTTTTTAAGTTCTTAAAAAGAGAAAACACCATAAAGAGAAATACTTGTAGATTTAGCTCTCCAAGGTGTGTGGACTTCAAAAAGCACGTTGTTGAGCTCTTCCCTCAAACAATCCCATGTAAACAAGAAAA
The DNA here is from genome assembly GCA_018340775.1 of Taxus wallichiana var. yunnanensis. Taxonomy (NCBI): domain Eukaryota; kingdom Viridiplantae; phylum Streptophyta; class Pinopsida; order Cupressales; family Taxaceae; genus Taxus; species Taxus wallichiana. Next base: position 80,329,782 of record CM031236.1, on the reverse strand, counting down.
GTTCTCCATAAGACAAGGTTAAGCAAACACGCAAACAAATCTAGAAATATATATCCAGATAACTAGATACTAGTAGAAGAGAAATTTCTATTTAAGAAACTAGAAAAATTTCAAGAAAATGACAATTTCGCATAAAGAGATGGATCAAAAATGCAATCTTGAAATCAAATGAAAGATTTACTAATCTTAGAAATAGAAATGGGAATCTAGATATGCAAGAAAGAAAGAAATTTGACTTTGTAAATTATAAATGAAAGAAACAAAACCAAAATGAAGAAAGGAAATACTTAAGGAAAACTAATGAAAATCAGTGAAGAAAAAGAACAAAAGCCCAAAACTGGAAAAGAAATGAACTTACTAATAAGGGACTTCGGTGGTCCCACTAGGTGTGTCAGAATGTAGATCAAGAATTTTCGTGCTTGTTACCTGTCTAAGTTAATGCACCAAACTAAACACAAAAACCCTGAAAAACTCAAATAAAGTCGATACCTGATTAATGAGACAAGATTCAAAGGCGTAGATGAAAAGAAAGCCTAGTGAAATTAAGATGGGCACACACGAGAAATCCTACGAGTAGATCCAAGAAACCTATGATGCACGAATTATTTGACAGAAAAAGATGACGTTAGAAGATATAAGGTGAACTACTCTGAAGAAAGCGGGTCCGGGAAGCGATGAGCTTCCTCGGCGGATGTCAGTTCACGTTTTCAATCAAGAGTAAAGACATACATGATGAAAGATGTAAATAAATATTTATATTTTCTAATTAAAAATAGTAGACAGAATGTAAAAACCACAACAGAAACTAAAAGAAATCAGAAGCTGTAAAAAAAAAGTGAACTTGTGTTACTTGAGTTCTATACCTATCATATAGAGTCGGCATCGATTGATGATAATTGGTGTCAAATGGACTAGGTTGGTGTCGATTGAGGGAAAATTATGAGAAACTTGATTGCTGGTTGATGTAGATCGGATCGTGGAAACTTGCAAGAAGCTGCAGAGATGTGGACAGAGTTCCACCTTGGCTGAACGGAGAAATGGAATCTCCAAGAGGCTGAAGAATCTTCATGATATTGATGCTGCGAGGGCCGAGTGATGGTGCACCTCTCAGGGATTAATCTAGACAGAATGCTCTTTCTCTCGATTGATAATTCAAAGGTTCTAGGCTCAAAATTTTTGCTGTTTCATCTATCTCTCTGTCTCTAACTAGAACTGATTTTCAAGTATGGGTATTTATAGTCGGTCCGAGGTAAAATCGGTGCCATTCGAAAAATTGGTGTCGACCGAGTACCGATTGGCATTGATTGGGGAAAAGACTCCCAAAGTGGCAAAAAGGATTGAATTGTGAGGATAAGAATATTATCCTCCCAACTCAAATACGGGAAAAGTCCCATTGCATGGTTTTAGGAGAGGAGAAATAGGTGGAAAAAATGATACGGGAGGTTGAAAATTGATATGGGGTAGATAAGTAGTTGAAATAAATGTAAAAAGTATAATTAAATAGTTAATATTTAATTATCCATGACTAAAATATAATGGGGTGAAATAAACTTAGGATAGGTGTTTTAATTAGATAATTAATTAATACCCTAAGGGAGAAGTGGTGCTATAAAGGGGCCCTAGGTTACCCGAGAAGGTAAGCGAACACAGGGGACACTAAATTGGGTAACCAATTTTAGGTGTCTACAACTTTACTATATATCTGAGTCCTTGATATTACATTCAAAGTCTATTTCTACTTCGTCTTCATCATTTATTTCTATATTTGTAAATCTTTCATTTCTCCATGATTAAAGAGCACCGACATCAATCTAGCTAGCTGGTGGTGGTTACCCTCTCATACTCGACATCGATATTTACCCAATTGGCATCGGTCTCTCGTGTTCGATTTTCAATTAGAACAATGATCAAATCACACCTTTTAGACCCATTTTTCTCCATTCTTTTGTGTTTCCTAGTCATAGTAGGGATTAGATCATCAATTCTATTGTTAGTCACATGGTTTTGACTCATAGACAATCCAACACTCTCATGTTTCACGCTAATCACCAACCTCTTCAACCTATCCCATCACCCCTTTCCATCTAATCACCTATGGACCTTAATTAGCCTCTTATTATACCCACTTTGGTGATGAGGAGTTTGGGAGACTCCTTGATTAAAAACCCTGCTCTGTAGTATTACCTTGCTCATTCATCTACTCATGATTCATCAAGGAAGCTTGTAAATGACATACTATGTCCATTCCTCCTACTCTCACACCCATCGCATTAGCTACTAAAATGTAGCCTTAGCCTCTTCTACCTTACGGATGTGGTTTCCCACCTTGACCCTACATCATTGATATCTCATTTGCATCTACAACATCTATCACACCTTATATGTCTATAACCCCTACGATTTCCACCACTCCTTCATCAACTACCCTTACTATAGGTCTATTTCTGTCCTCCACTTCTCATATACCTATTGCATCTCAACCACCACTGGTGTCGGTAACCCATACTCCCTTCCAAAACCTTTTCCTCTCCATCCTGCAGTCTCTTTCTCTAATTTCTATGAGATTCTTCCGTCCACCCCACTTAGCTACACCTATCACCAACATCCACCTATTTCATTTACCACTTAGTCAGGGTACTTTCCTCTACATCTATTCTAGCCTATGTTCCTTCATCAAAATTTTTGTACTTGGCACCACCACATACTAGGATGCCATCCACATCATACCCACCTTATCTACCCCCTTCTACTATAGGGGTGCCTTCATCACAAGCTACCAATGATCTTATCAAAATGATGATGGAATAGATGAAGACATTAGAAGCATCTATCTTTGGCTAATATAACTCTCGACATACGAGGAGATTTTCAACAAGCCCATTCACTGTCCATTTCGATTCATCCATACCTACCCATTGTGAAATTCCTAAATTCAACCGAGTCAACAACAAAGAAGACCCATAACAACACTGCATGGTATTTTAAACATGTGTGTTATCAAATCGCTCGTGATGACGCTTTGCTCTTGTGAAAATTCCCAATGTCCTTGATGGGACCGACTTTAGATTGTTATAGTGCTCTACCCAAGCACCCCATATTTTCATTTGATCGGAGTAGCTCGGGCATTTCTAAACCAATTTTCTATCGACATTGTCAATAAGGTCACCACATTGACTTATACGTGACATGCCAATATGAAGATGAATCTATTACATATTCAACTACCATTCCAAACTACCTCGAAGGAGTTGATAGATTTATTCACTCAGAGCTTGTACTAGACACATCTCACCAACTCTCCAAGTTCAAACCTTCCACAAATTTGATGAGGAATTCACCATGTCCTAAAATATTGAAATCCATGCCATTCAGAGAGATGAAGATACAAATGAGTAACAAGAATGCTATGTTAAAATCAAATGATACCTCTTCTTCTTACAAATCACAAAATAATTATTCTAAAGCAAAAGGAGCTGCCAATGTAGTAGTTTTGAAAGATGGCCCATATCATCCATCCAACCAATTAAAACCTTCTTCCAAGTTCTCAGATGGAGATAGTAAGGGAAAAACTTGAAAGGTTTCTCATGTGTAGGTTTTTTCAGTTCAAGAGGGAGTAATGAAAGTATAATCCCATATGAGAACCTTACTCTTGATTTTAGAAAAATTCTAAAATCCCGAGCAATCACTCTTCCACCCGTCAAACCACATAGGTCCTGTTTTGGTTTTGACCCTTCTCTTCCTATTCTTACATGGTATAAATAAAATGATCATTACTGACTATCATCACGTTAGAGGTGAGAAGGTGTAGTTTCAAATGTGGCAATGATAGTAATTGTATAACTTTCATAAAAAACATTGTCAAGAAATGTTAGATAATGGAGATCTCATCTTGGATAACCCTAACACACCGGCTAATCAAAACCTTCACATCTTTAAGAATTCATTCCCGAATCACACCACGTTGCCTAACCAAACTATCAAAACTTTGACTAGTGATAGTAACATTCGTGAGGTTCATGTCATTTTTGACATCATAGCAAATCCTTCTGCTCAATTTCCTCCCATTCCATCTATTGAGGAGTTTTTACACGAGATCCTTCATCAGAGACGAAGGGACTGTTTCATCTATTCCTCTACCCATAAAGGAGTCCCCCTTATATTATCCTTCACCCATAGAGGAGTCTACCATATCTACCTAGATGTATTTACCCTGCTCACCTCTAAACTCTTGACGAACAACCTCACTTAAAAGACCTTACTCTCCTACCCACGGGAGATTCATGTTTACCTTCTTCTTCAACAAATAAAGAACCCACCTCATCCACCTTGCCTTATCCCTACCCATAGGATAGGATCCATTAATAGCGTCCCTTCCTATTGGTGACAATTATCCACATAGATATTTGGCTTTCAAGGATTCTATTTATATGCTCTCATCTCTTTTACTAGAAGAATTCCATAATGGTACAGCGAGTTAAAAAGACAACCATTTCCTTGTCTCATAGACACTATTTATAGGGATTACTAACTAATAGACATCATCATCCTATACATAGGTGTCATTCTCACGTTTGGCCAACCACTTGGATTATGTTGACAATGCCATGCTTTGGGACACCCTCGAGTACATGTCTAAACTCAAATGTAGATGTTGTCTGCTGACACTTCCACGATCTATCCAAAGGTGTTCCAAATAATGAAACCCACCATGCCCATGGAAAAATGAAAGGATGGATAGATTGTAGATACCCATTCTTTATCACCTCACCCACACCTAAAACGTTACCATCAAACAAAATTTTTCCTATGCCTAAAACCCTACTTGTCACCTATATATTCCTCGCGTCCAAACCCATTACCACATTAGGAGTCTTGCCAATATCAAGCCTAGTCCATCCTCCTATCAAGTTAGAGTTAGGCACATCCTCACAATGTCATCAAAGACTATTCCCCACCTAAGAGAAAGACCCAATCTCTTTGGCCACATACACCAAATTTTCCCACTACCCCTCTATCACCTTCCCAACTTCCATATATCCTAGGTCCCCACCCATAGACCTTGGTCAAGTAGCCTCTTACCCTGGGGTAAACCAAAAACACAACAACCCACCTCCTCGTCACGATCCTTTATTCCACCCAAATTACCTACACATCCTACACCTTCACCATTACCTACATCCTTTCTACCTCCTATACCTACACCACTTCTTGTATCCTCATCCTTACCCATGTCATTCCCTTCTCCTCAACCAATCCCTTCCACATTTCCTCTTACCACTACCTTTACCACATCTCCATTATCACCTTGGCTAACTTGTCCCCTTCCACCACCTACATTCCCTTCTACATCACACACTCCTTCTTCAAATTTTCCATAGAAGGTGTAACCCAAACCCAAAACCCCACTACCTTCTAAAGAGGTAGTTAAACCTACACCGCCTCCAACAACTAGTTCACCTACTACACCTTGATCCAAGAAGGTATAACCCAAACCAAAAACCATACTATCTACCAAACAACTAGTCAAACTTACTCAACCTTTGATTCCACCCCTAGTGATGCCTATCCCACCAAATTCACCCACACTTCCATCCAGGACCCACACTTACTTCACATCATGGTCCATTGGCAAGGTCTTATGCTAATATCTTAGCTAACCTTTTGGAAACCTGTCATCACATTTACACCACTTAGACCTTACGTACCACTCAAACCTAAACTAGAAGGGTTTAAAGATACCAAAATTTGTACTTACCATCGTGTGTAAGGGAATGATGTGGAAAATTATAAGGCTATTAAGACTATTCTTCTCCAAATTTTTCCTCTCGAAGAAAAATTTGATGATAATGATCTTGTAGATGAGGACTCTATTCCACTTGCACCTATCACTACAAACCTCATCCCATACCTATTCAACGACCTCCATCTCTACCTCCACCACCCTTTTATCATCCTCCAACATTTGAGATCAATATGGTCCACATTAAAGAGCTAGCTAAACCTCCACCAAAATTCCAATGCACTGCATTTATTTCACAAAACCATTATATTCCCTCACCATATTTTTTCCCATCTTGTCACTACACCTTTCATGACTCACCTTCTCCTTCACCGTAGATCAATATGGTTTAGGTTGCCACTTGACCCCAGAAGGAAAAAGGAATGGAGAAGACAACCAGCTCATCCGCTACTCCTTTACTCAATATTCCATTGTACTTGCACCTAAAATAACCATCCATGGACCTAGATACTCTATTTCTAATGGGATTTCCCATTGTACAATGCTTAAACAATTACATCGGTATCCTCTCAAAATGTCTTTGTATGACCTCATCCAAACCTATGAGTCTCATTATCAGGCCCTCATCAAGGTCCTATAATCTATTGAGGTTCTACCTAATGACCATACACTGTTACATCCATCATCACTCCTTACCACATTGCGTCTCTCACCACTTCGCCCCTTCCTATGCTATTACTATCACTCATCAAGTAGCTGCTCTTAGTTTCTCTGATGACGAGATTATACCTCTCCATTGGATGATCATGACCCATCTTATTCATTTCCATCTACATTGATAATATACACGTTTAACGTGTTATGATCGATGGAGGTGCCAATATCAACATCATTTCCTCCCATGCATATCACAAAATTCCCATCCCTTCCATTGCGCATGAAAAATAAACCAATTATGTTGCATTCGTTTAATGATGCCATAACTTCCACCCTTGACACTATCATTCTCCACATCCGCATGGGCCCTGTACTATTCCTAACTTATTCTATGTCTTAGAGGGGAATTCGAGACAACCTATTGCTTAGTTGACCCCTGGATTCATGTCATGGGTTGTGTTCCTTCAACCTTACACCATTGTTTAAAATTTGAACATGAAGGACACAACTACACCATCCCGATCGATCCTTCACCATTTAAAACCTGTAACATGCTCTACTAACCTAACGATGTCCTTATCCCAATTAAGGCATCTAATACCACTACATCTCCTTCTTTAGCTGCTATCCCATCTACCACCACTGATGCCTCTTCTTCAGCCACTACCTCATCCACCACTTCTGTTGCTACATCTTCCACAACCAACTCCTCTATTCCCACTACTGCTGCAGCTCCTATAGCTGACCCATCAGCCAACCCATCTACTTATAAAACATCCAATGCTTCTTATTCCTAGCCATCCGATGATTCATCAATTCCTGCTACCCACATACCTATTGCTTGATCCCTTAAAAGGTGTTTTTCAATGCCTCACTCTCGGGAGTACTACTTTTATAACATTGACACATTCCTTACTCCTCAAGAGTATGGTAACCTTCACCTGAAACATTCCCGGTATGATGATCACCGCGTAGGTGATGTTTTCCCCTATGGTCCTCCCTACCTTCACACCAACTTAACATATGAGGGACTTGATGCTTCTAACTACTTGCATGAGCCATCTTCACAAACTCCACCATTTTACTCCAACCATCAATATATCATCAACCACCACTTTTCCCACACCTTCCTCCATCATTGTGCTTAAAAGGGCTTTGGATTTGGTTTGATGAATAAGGTCACCATATTTTCATTCCTTCCACCACATGTAAGCATAAAGACCACACTTTGGTATCGGATTTGATGAACCACCTTCCAAGAAGGCCCGAGTCAAACTCATTGAGGACGATAAAGCTTCTCCACCCCATTCACCTACCTCACCACCTTCACCCTATGAATTCTATGTATCTAGAATCCATTCCTCCTAATTTTTTTTTCATGAAACCATTTCCCTAGGACCTCGACTTATTAACGCGATTGTGAGGCTCCTCTTCTCTTCCCTCCCCCGTATCTTGACACGATCGATGATGATACACATTCTATTAATGTTGTTTAATGTCATCATAATGAGTTTATTCTTAACTACCTTGGTGCAGAAGATTCTTATATTCACCAGTCATTACCTTATGAGATGCAAATCATGTTGAATGAATCGACCATCGAAATCAACATTCACACTCAGGACGACCCACAAATTCTAAAATAGGCCAATCTTTAAATGTTTTTGAATAGGAAGCTTTCACTTCTTTCCTCCAAGATCATAACAATACTTTTACTTGGTTGTACACTAATATGCATGGTATTGACCCAAACATTATGGTCCCACAATATTTTAACCATTCTTGATGCCAAACACAGTGAAACAAAAGCTGCAAAAAATGTATCCTTGCATTTCCCTTCTTGTCAAAGAATAACTCCAGTGCCTCCTTTTTGTTTCCTTCATTATACCCATTGATTATCCCCAATGGATCTCTAACATTGGTCTGTCACAAAATCAACAGGGGACTCCACCTTTTCATAGATTTTATGACCTTAACTTGGCTTGTCCCAAAAATGACTTTCCTCTACCTAGTATTGAACAACTAGTTGATTTCACCACCTGCCGGCCATGAGATGCTATCACTCATGGACAGTGTCTTAGGTTATAACCAAATATTACTCACCCCATAAGATAAAAAAACCCACCTTCATCACTCCTTGGGGGACCTTATGCTATAGTGTCATGCCCTTTGGCCTTAAAAATGTTGATACTACATATTAGTGGACTATGATTTATATATTTCACAAATTCATGCATAATATATTGGAATATTACGTCGAAGATCTTCTTACCCAATCCAAACATTAGGCCAAACACCTTGTCCTCTTTAAGGTTGTCTTTGACCATCTCATCAAATACTATGTTTTCCTTCAACATAAGAAGTGTGTCTTCACTATTCTCTTGGGAAATATCCTTGGTTTTATCATTTCTTTGCATGGCATTGAAGTTGATCCCACTAAAGTCAAGGATATTATCGAGAGGTGTTTTCACCTAATAAACTTCTTCAACTTCATAGTTTACAAGGAAAGTTAAAATCTATTTGTCTCTTTATTTCTCATCTTTTGATTTGTTGCCATCCATTTCATCATCTTCTCAAAAAAGGATGTCTCCTTCAAATGGGAAGATGAAAGCCAAAAAGCATTTGATGCACTATGGCCTATCATTCTCGCTTGTCAAATACCCACTTGCGCCCGAGACTAGATATACTCAACTCAAAAATATTTGTCATAGTACAAAGGTTTTAATCACATTCTTATTTACATTATGAGATGTTAATTTTGTAGGAAACATTGAAAATGACCCATGTGACCTTTGGTATAAGCGGTTTCTTGACTACCTTTCCCTTTCATATTCTTCCTCCGGATATTATTTGTAATGGACAATGATCCTTCCTCAAAAAAGTGTCTCTTGCTATTTCATCATGGGTGGTCTTCTCTCCAAAAATGTGGCTTTGATGGTATCCTCTTACGATGCTTTACAAGTTTCAAAATCCCGTACACCATCAGGAAGTTCACCGATCAAGATTGCAAGAGGTCATTTCGGTGGCATCTCGCACTTCGCCCTCGCTAAGCATGTCCTTCACCTCGACTATTACTAGCCAAACTTAAACCAAGATTGTTGTGGCTATGTTAAACATTGTGTGAAATGTCAACAACATGCTAATATTCATCACACCCTTAGTCACGCCTTACAGTGCACAAGAACTTTGGACTTTCTCTCAATGGGGTTTGGATCTTGTCGGAGAGATTAACCGTCATTCTTCCCAACATCATCATTGGATTATTACTGCTATCGAATATTACACTAAATGGGTGGAATCCATACCTCTCATTTCTAAAAACTTCAAGAAAATATGTTAATTCATTAACCATCACATCATTTGTTGCTTTGGTCTTCCTCACCGCCTCATCACCGATAATGGAAAACAATTAAAAAACCCTACGAAAACTTTATGATGCCTTCGGCATTCAACTTAGTTTTTCTTCACATTATTTTGCTAAAAAAATAGCTAAGTTGAATTGACTAACAAAACCCTAAATAAAATTATTATGAAAGTGGTTGACGATACTAGTAAGGATTGGCACACGCACATTTCTTTTGACCTATGGGATTATCACACTAGTATTAACACCTCAACTCCGCCACACCTTTATTTTGGTCTACGATATAGAGGTTGTCTTGCCTCTCAAATTAAAAATTACATCTCTTCATATCTCACTCAAAGATATTCTCAACGATTACGAATTTCACTAAGACCATTTGGCACAACTTGAGTTATAAGATGAAATCCATCTAAATCCTCTCTATCACCTTCAAATCTACTTGATGGGTGTCGTTATTCCCTTCATTTAATCAACTCTTTGTTGATGTCATATTCAAACCAGGGGTATGTTTGAAGCTATATGTAACAAGAAAATCTTAGTGATCTAGTAATTGATTTGTAGGTATTTTTATTTTTTTTTCTAGGGTTTTTTGCAGTGTCCTTAGGATTCCATGGCCAAAGCCTTATTATCTCTATGATGTAAGAAACTTGCTGAAATAAACACTCATTGCTGAAAATAAACACACATACAAAAGTAAATAGATTGTTGGAAATAAACACACAATGTAGAAGTAAACACACTTTGCTTGGAAATAAACACATGGTTGAAAATTCTATGAAAATCTTGTAAGGAAATGAAAATCTAGTCTATAACACCTTCAGGACAAGTATACAACAAAGTTCAACTTAAAGAATCAAAAGCATTTACATAATTAACAGATCTACACTATTTTCTTTAGAAATATAAATACCAATAAAATGAGGATCCTAGTTCTTGGAGGAGTGGGCCCTTGCTCCACCTTGAATCAAGATTTGAAAAAGTAATATTATCTCAAAATGAAATGGATATTTTATTGCTGAAATGTTGTCTTACAAAAACGTACTATATCTTTCTATATCTCTATCTCTATGTATTTGTATGTATATCTCTTCTTTTTCTAAATCTATCTACAGGTCTTTATATATATATTTCATTCAAATATGAATTTACAACTATAGCTATTGTTTTACCGATTCATATGGAACTAAATTATGCCCAAAATAGATGTTGAATTTGGAACCTTCTTTGGACATACATTTTATCATCGATAAGTTATCCCTAGATCTTCGAGTATGAAGAATAAAAAATCTTCTAATCTACTCTTGATTGAAAGGATCATTGATTTCTCTATCATTGGATGTCATCAAAATAAATAGATTCCCATTGGTTTTGGAACTTTGGAGAAGTTTCAATTATAGGGGACTATTCTTAATCTAAGCTGTGAAAGTTTGGAGCTAAATGTAGGAGTTAGGAACTAAGTCTAAAAGTTTGAAACTAAGTCTAAAAGTTTTGGAACTAAGTGATAGAGCTCATAAAATATGTGATGGAGTTTCAAAACTAAGTCTACAAGTTCTAGAACTAATTGGTATTGAAAGCAAAGACTCCAAAAAACATGTTGATCGCTTCATACTTCATTCTTCTGACTGATTATGACTGTTTTATTACAAAAACTGAATTTCCACACATTTTTTTAGGAATTATAGAGATTTTAAATGTTAGAACTAAATTCAAAAAAAGATGGAAAATTACATCCTAACTTACATTAGATTAAACAAAAGTCACAAAATGCAGTCAAACTTGATAAAAAGGAGAGTAAAATAAGATCATTTATTTTGCATTAAAGAGACATATTTTGGCCTTATCATCTCCCCTTTACTTAATTGTTTGTAAGTCCCCTTACAAAATTTAATCTTTAGATCTTGGGTTGTGTATTCTGCATTCCAATTGATTGCTCGAGTCAAATGAATGAAACTAAATATCCCAAGTGTTTTAGTTAAGGAAGTACTATACCCGATCTTGCTTCTACTTTCCTCTGCCATTCCTCAAATTGAGTGGGATCTTAAGGCTCTCTATTTTTCATAGAGACATGGGGGTGAGAAGAAGGGGAGGCCTTGTTGTCATTCCCATCCATATGACCCTACATTTTTCATTGACTTGAGGGATTAGTGTGCACAAGGCTTAAACACTTTCTAAGCTCCATATTAAATTTGTGGGAGATATCACTTCTCTTATTTTCAATGCAACTATGAGAAACTCCCATATTTTCCAACATCCATCATAAATCTCTTCAAAATTTTACTTCCTCATAAGAGGTGAAGGCATCAATACTTTTATGTAAACTGGCTAGATAATGTTCCTTGAACTGGCTATCAAAGGCATGGGATCTGAAATGTATAGCAAAGGAAAATGGTTTACCATAGTGAGCCCTCATGTAGAGACTAGATGAACTAGATTTTAATATATGCTCAAAATCCCTCTCTTTCCATGAAATATGATTTTGAAGAATAGAAACAAATGCATTCAACTAGCATTTCCCCTACATATAAATTGATCATAAAGCCTCTGTTCTTTTCCAGTATAAGATTGCAGAGATAGAATTCACAGAGAAGATTTTTCTACTCTGCACTAGCTGAGGAATAGGTTGTCATGAACTCAGATTCATCTTTTATTTCATGTGGAAGGCCACATGCAATTCTTGACAGTTTCAGTGAATAAATTGTTCTTCCAAAAATACATTGTATGCAGGAGAAGGTCTCATGCATGTGAGTAAATTTTCACTCATTATGCAAACCATTTGTATTTTTACAAGACATTTAAATTTGTCTTCTTCCTCTTTGTAGAAATTTTCTTCCTATTTCTTCCTTTCTTTCTTCTCTTCTTCCATCTTGTTTCTCAGGTCCTCATTTGATGTTTTAAATTCATTAAGTTCCTTGCAGGTATCATCCCTCAACTGCTTAAGTGGTTAGTGAGTTAGTTCAGTCTGTGCAGATACTATTGACATAACACTTGGTCTTCTAGAAAATTGACATTATTATTCTTTTTCCATCATCTGTTGTTTGACCATTGTCAATTCTTCAGTCCTATTTGTGAGCTGATTTGTTAGTTGCTCAATGAGCATTTCCCTCTATTCTAACTTGAGTTTGAGGAAGTTTAATTCCTCATCCTTCTCTCTGATGATGAGTTCTACTCTAGAAAAAAATAGAGTTTGTTTTAAGTGATGTTTTCCTCCTTTTTGAAATTTCCTTGGGAAACAAGCATTCCTCTTCTACCAAAGGGTATTTCCCTTTTCATTTCCAAGATGCCAATTCCTCTTCTTCATGTGATAGTGCTGTTGATTCACCCAACTCTTGAAAATCATGTTCTTCAAATATTTCATCTTCCTTCTCCATCTCAGTTTGGATTGGTCAGGAGGGGTCATGGCCATGTTACCCAAAATATCAACAACCACTGTTTCCAACCCATCTTGTTCTTTTATCTCCTCTGGAATTTCCCTAGATCTCTTATGAACTCTTCTTCTTTGGGGAGCTTCAAAATGTCTGGAAATGGGTTTCCTCCTAGATCTTCTTCTGATTTTCACTTCATGCTCTAGCTTAGGTGAACTATCACTATCAGAGATAAATATTAGTTCTCCTAGTATTGTTATCAGAGGAAGGAGTTTCTTTGTGAGACACGAGTAGATTCTCTACACTTTAATCCTTCTTCCAGATCTCCTTCTTTTTGGTACATTACCCCCACCTATTTCCTTCTTTTCCTCTACAAGGGCATCAATCTCCAAATTACTTGTAGGAGAAAAAGGGGTTGGTATTCCCCTCCTGATAATATCAGGGTTTTTCTTAAACTTGTTAAGAAAATTTTCCCATGTTTCTTCTCCATTTTTATTTGAAATAAAATAGTGTTGGCATACCAAATGGATTAGCCCATGACGTCTAATTTTTCCAACTCCCCAAAAATACCTCGATCCATTGTCTAGATGGATTCAAAAAGAATCTGGAAGATTTACTATATATTCTAGTTTTGAATTCGATACATAAGATATATTAACATCTTAAGGACTTCTCTTCCCATAGTCCCAAATTGACCATCACAAGTTAAATACTTAACTTCCCAAAATGCTACCTGTCAAAGGGTTTGGGCAAGTTGGCCCTTCGACCCCCTTTAAGATTTTCTTGGTGTTATAGATATATTGGGGCTTAGATTCCCCTTCTTGTATCAAGTTTTCCACTAGATTTTTAAGGTTCATCTCGAAAAGTTGTCCTTAACTAGATCTTGCTCCCCTGTAGTGGTCAATCTTGATAAGAAATCAACTACCACATTAGATTTTCCTGGATTATCTACTATGGTAATATCAAATTCTTGTAAAATTAATAACCATCTAATTATCCTACCTCTAACCACTGGTTTTTTCATTAAGTATCTAATTGTTGAGTGATTTGTATGTACAAATATTTTGTACCCTATAATATAATGTCTGAACTTATTAATTGCATAGATCACAACAAGAAATTCTTTTTCAGTGGTAGTGTAATTTATTTCAGTGGGAGTAAGATTTTTACTAAGGTAGTAAATAGCATACATTTTCCCTTCTTCATCTTTTTGTCCCAAAATTGCACCTATTGAGTTATTTGAGGCATCTATTTGGATGTGAAAAGGTTTCTCCCAATTAGGTCCTCTCAATATTGGGGTAGTGATTAATTTTTCTTTAATTTCCTCAAAAGCATGTTGACACTTTTCATCCCAACAAAATTCACAATCCTTGGTAAGTAAACTAAACATGGGGGCAACAATTTTACTAAAATCCTTAATAAAATCCTATAGTATCTAGCATGCCCTAAAAATGACTTGATATCTATGGGGGTTTGAGGAACAGGTAAGTTTGAAATAATCCTTTTTTTCTTGGTCAACTGAATTCCTCTTTTTGAAATGTGGTGTCCTAATACAATCCCCTCATCAACCATCATCAAAAATTTCTCATGACTAAGAGAAAAATGGTGTTCCACATATTGTTATTAATCTTTGTCTAAATTATTCAAATCATCATCAAATGTGTCTCTATGCACAAGTAAATTCATCCATGTATACCTCTACACAATCATTTTTCAGGTCTACAAAAATTGCTTATACAACTCTTTGGAAGGTTCTTTGGAGCATTACATAGTCCAAATGGAAATACCCTATAGGAAAAGGTACCCCATGGATAAGTAAAGGTAGTTTTATCTGATCCTCAGCAAAAAATCTGATTTGATTATATCCACTAAATCCATCGAGGAAGGAAAAGTATTATTTACCTGCAAGGTTGTCCAAAAATTGATCTATGAATGGTAAGGGAAAATAATCTTTCAAGTATGGCTTTGTTTTGCTCCCTATAATCAACACAAATTCTCCATTTTCCATTCTTTTAGGCACAATTACAAGAGGAGACACCCACCGAATATACGAGATAGGGTAGATAAAACCTACTTGTAATATTTTTTCAATTTCTTGCTTGAATATGTCCCTTAAGGTTGGATTAATCCTCCTCCGAGGTTGTCTAACTAGGTTTAATGTTTTCATTATAGATGTGATGGGTGAAAATAATTGGATGGATTCCTTTCATGTCTTTATAGTCCCAAGAAAAATATCTAGTATAATCTTTCAGAACATCAAACAATTTAATTTCTTCATCATTCTTCAAATACGGGCCTATTAATGTTTAAAATTTTACTTGGTTAAATCTCAACATGTTTGGTTCCATTGTGTGATAAAATGATTTGTTGAAAGGGTTCCATTAATGTATTTAGTGGACATGGATGTGGTAATAACATATGATATGTAACAACATCTCCAAAATTCCCTTGAGAAAGAATACTGGACAAAGGACAGTAGGAAGAGTTATGATACTTATCTCATTGTTTGGCCAACCTCCTCATCCTTTGTTGTTTTCAGAAATTGCTCATCATATCCTAATATCTTTGAAATTTAAAATACTAATTCCATAGATATTTCTAATCCTCCCCAAGATAAATCTCATTCCTCTAGAGTGAAATTATTTGCATTTACATGGGATCCCTATTCTTTGTGGTTCGGAGATAAGTTGAAGGTCCAAAACTAAATGTGATGGTTCCGAACTAAATCCATAGGTTCCAGAACTAAGTCCGTAGGTTCCAGAACTAACCTAGATTGTTCTAAGGACATTTGGTGTTCATTCAATGGTTGATTAATGGTGCCAAAAATGATGGGTTTCGTTATTCCCTTCATTTAATCAACTCTTTGTTGATGTCATATTCAAACTAAGGGTGTGTCTCGAAGCTATATGCAACAAGAAAATCTTAGCAATCTAGTAATTGAATGTAGGTATTTGTTATTTATTTTCTAGGGTTTTTTTAGTGTCTTTAGGATTCCATTTCCAAATCCTTATTATCCCTATGTTGTACAAAACTTTCTAAAATAAACACTCATTGCTGGAAATAAACACAAATACAAAAGTAAATAAATTGTTGAAATAAACACACAATGTAAAGAAAACACACTTTGCTTGGAAATAAACACATGGTTGAAAATGCTATGAAAATCTTGCAAGGAAATGAAAATCTAGTCTATAACACTTGTAGGGACAAGTATACAACAAAGTTTAACTTAAAGAATCAAAATCATTTATAGAATTAACAGATCTACACTATTTTCTTTAGAAATATAAATGCCAATAAAATGAGGATCCTGGTTCTTAGAGAGTGGGCCCTTATTCCACCTTGAATTAGGATTTGAAAAAGTAATATTCTCTCAAAACGAAGTGGCTATTTTATAGCTGAAATGTTATGTCTTACAAAAACATATTGTATCTTTCTATATCTCTATCTCTATGTATCTCGTATGTATATCTCTTCTTTTTATAAATCTATCTACATGGTATTTATATATATTTTATTTAAAGATTAATTTACAGCCATATTTGTTCTATTGATTCGAGATGGAACCAAATTATGCCCAAAATGGATGTTGAATTTGGAACCATGCTTAGACGTAACAACTATCTCGATAAGTCATCATTGGATCTTCGAGTATGAAGAATTGGAAATCTTTTGATCTGCTCCTAATTAAAAGGCTCATTGATTTCTCTATCATTGGATGTCATTAAAATAAATAGATTCCCATTGGTTCTAGAACTTTGGAGAAGTTTCGAACTAAAGGGTATTGTTCTTGATCTAACCGTGAAAGTTCTCAGCTAAACGCAGGAGTTCCGGAACTAAGTGTTGGAGTTCGGAACTAAGTCTGAAAGTTCCAGAACTAAGTGATAGAGCTCATAAATTGTGTGATGGAGTTCTAAAACTAAGTCTGGAAGTTCTAGAACTAAGCCGTATTGAAGCCAAGGCTCCAAAAACATGTTGATCACTTCATACTTTGTTCTTCTGATTGATTATGACCTATTTTATTACAAAAACTAAATTTCCACACACTTTGTTAGGAATTACAGAGATTTTAAATGTTAGAACTAAATTCAACAAAATATGGACAATTACATCCTAACTTACATTAGATCAAACAAAATTCACAAAATACAGTCAAACTTGATAAAAAGGAGAGTAAAATAAGATCATTTATTGCGCATTAACGAGACATATTTTGGCCTTATCACTACAAAAATGTATCAAACGTTCCTACAATAAACATGTCTAAGAACTAACTTTCAAGGTCTGTGATCTTGTCATGAAGGAAAATTGACATGTAACCACAATCGAGAAAAGTAAATGGGGAAATTTCACCCCTAACTAGCTTCGACCCTATATCATTACTCATTCTTATAGATTAGGTGCTTATCGTTTATCTTCCTGAAGGTAAACTGAATCTCACCCCTCAATGCCTTACATCTTCAACCATTCTATTATTGAATCAAGTCCTATATCACCTTCTATCTATTAAATGCTCATTCTTTGAGCAACATTCACCTTCCACTTACCTATTTTAAGGATCAAAGACTAAATAAGAATCATGTGATTATCTCGCCACCTTTCAACCTTATCTTCAATATGAGTATCATGGCTCTACTCAAGGCATGGTTTTCATGGATATTTTTCATCATTTTTAGGATGGAATCCATGATTGTTCATCACTTAAAACCTTTCTTTTATAGCTAACCTCTGCGTGCTATGGTTTGCCTTCATAAAATAAGCCTATGCTCATTTAATCTTGTTCATGACCTAAAAGTCAAAATTTATATGGGATTTTCAAATTAAAATAGAAAATAGATGAATCCCTCAACAAGGACATCTATCTTTATATCTTGTTGTTATAAATAGACAGCTCCTTGAAGGACAACTATACAAAGCTAGCCATACTTGCATCGTAGTCCATCCATCCAAAAAGAAGACTATTTCTGCAAAATAAAAATAAAATATTTTGAGCTTCCCACATCGATCAGCTTCACAAATACCTCAAGGAGTCATTCTATTTATCCCACACAGACATCGTGCATCGATCTATCTATCAAACAAAATAAAAAAGAAAATATAAAAAATCAAGATAAGTACAACTTTTTCGTCATGGACTTGCCTATTTCAGTTTTGGGTATCTTAGAAGAGGCATGTTGTCTCACAACAAGGTTATGCTAAACAACCCATTTCACCTCATCTTCCTTTCTTTCTTACCTTTTACCTACTCAAGGGATGTGCTGAAAATGTGACATTTCATGATCATGTAATTTCTTACACACTTAGAACAGTCAATCATGCACTACCTTTATGGGTTTAAGTTCATCAACTCGCACTAGTATGCTCATTATGGTCCTTGTCACTTCTAGAGCATTCCACCTCTTTTACCATTTGTCTCTTTTCTTACTTATTGATTTATGCTATGTAGGACTAAACCTTTGACACCTACATTCTGGGATTTCTTCTCCTTCAACCATGCCTAAAACAACCTACACTCAACCATGCCTCAATGACCTAGAATCAATCATGCCTAAAACCTACCAACCCATTCATCTACCCCATCATATTCTTCCCTAGCTTATGGGATAACTACATTGGCCTAAGGCCCTTTTTCACCGGGGCTATGTAGGCAACACTCCTAGGGCATGGGGCCCTTGGAGGTTAGCTCAAGCCACTTTTACCCCTAACCATTTTTTTCCCTTTTACATTCACATTCTAACCTAGTTAGTTTCCATTTACACAATAACTTGGAGATTAATATATCACAAAATCATACATTATTTCATCATACCTACCATTTTATAACCTCAACCATATCATACATCAATCATTTAACATTTCCATGATATCAATTACTTGGAAATTTAAAACATAGTATACTTACTGACACATCATTGCCATAAAACCAACAACTTGAAAAATTTCAAACTCCACCATGCCTAAACCTAACTCAACCATGCCTAACTCACCTATTTTCCATAATATAACAATAAAAATGTAAATGAAAACTAGTACATCATCAATCCAATAATCATCATCAACTATATAAAAGGGAGTGTCTGTGGATCAATACATATGTACACATGGATAAATAATCAAAGTATCTCAAAAAATATCATCTATAACCTCACAATCAGTTGGAGCATGTTTTCTCCCCTAACGTGGCCTTACCTACAATTTTCCTCAATCACCCAACCCAACCTCACCCATTGTGACCCTTGATTTTGCTTACTAGCTATACCTTGTAATGATGCTACTCATGTTGTTTAGCCTAATGACCTTACCTTGCCTAATGTCATGTTGTTTAGCTAACCAAACCTTTGGTGCTTTGTAAAAAACATTATTACTCATTCATGTACCTTACCTAGTTATGTTTTAGGGTGTATCATATACCTTAGATACTTGAACCACTTCAACCTTATTTGGATAAACCTATCGACCTTTGATGAAGTAGATTTTGCAAGCTCTTCAACCTGATACCATATCACATTCTATATGTGTGCATGTGTTATAATGCCACTACCTATTACCCGAACCAAAATCACCCTTACCTAAAACCCACCTACCCTTATTTTCATCACTTACACATTTATCAAACCACTCACTAACTACATCTATTACCTCAAAAGATCCTGGTTTGAGGGGATCACCTCCACCCATAGTTGGGGAAAATTAATCTTCACTCATACCTCGAGAAAATGAATTCATGTTGTTTTGAGCATTGTTTATCAATCCAAGCTATGTGAGAAAAAGGATAAAATGTAGACACTAAATTTGAGTTAGACTCCCCTTAGTCCCCTTTAATTAATTAACGTAATGTATTCACCTAACCACGATCCCTTACCCCACATTCATATTAATTTAATTACTTACAATTGAATTAGTTTTCATCCTCACATTATTAATTAACTTAATTACTTTAATTAAGTTAATTTACACCTCACCTAACCACATCACCTAGACACCTCACCATGGACTTATTCCTAGCCTATTAATTAACTAAGATTGAGTCTCTACTTATCTTAAACAATTGAGACTCTTTCAAACCCTAAAATTAAAGTCCTATTCCTTCTCTAACAACACTCCCACTTATCTAAGTGCCAACCCTCACTTGAGACCTAGATTAGCAATCAAGATCATGCCAAACATAGTAAATATCAGGATATTTTTGGTAACTTTGACTAATTCACCCTAACCAATGCCAGTTTATCCTTGGTTGACGTTGGTCACCTAAACCGCCATCGGTTCCTTTATATACAATTTTACAACTCTTTAAACGAGTTGGTCATTTAGTTTTGGGAGTTTTATTGTAATCAAGCATGAATCTCAAAGCCATTCCTTCATCCAAACGAAGTCTACACACCACCAAAGGGCAGCACAAGCAACGAGTTCTCTCCTAGATCGTTGGAGTATCTACAAGAACACACAAGTTGAATGTCATGGCACTAAACAATACATCACCTCGCCGATCAATCACCAGCCAAATTTATTCACAATATATTTATAAAAACAAGTAAGTAACATGGCTTTGACAATTTATGCTTACTTTACTGCAGATCTTTTACTTCTTTTAGTATTTCCATTTTTTTGTTACCTAGATATCTCCATCTTCCTACCAATCTACCAACCCATACCTTTTAAGCCTTTCCACCTTTCCTAACCTCTTCCTCTATATTCTCGAGTCTTCTCAATTATATTATGAGCCTAACCACACCTTCCTCACTCTTTGTGTAATCACAAAGAGGCCCAAAATCCATTTTTATTAAGTTATTACATCCCTATCTACGTCGATTTACTCTACTCTTTGTCGATTTCATCCCTATACTAAGGCGTTGGTCTCTTGACTGATATTGGTCTCTATGTCATTTTATACCCTCTAACCAACAAGCCTTCAATTCAACCAAAAACCCACCCAAACCTCACCTGATCAGTCCTAGAGTCTTTATTAGATCTCATAAGACATGCAAAACCGAGATCAACCTACCAAAACTTTGGATCTAATCATAAATTTTCATGTTAGATTATATTTACTTATTGTATTAGCATGAGATACCTAAATTTTACAACTATAGTAGGATTTCCTTATTTCATGGTATTTTTGCATTAAATTGTATTTGAAAGTGGACTCACAACCTTGTAGGAAGCACCTCGCTTCCCGAATATAGCACTCACTAGGTAGTCCACTAACCTATATTATTAATTCTATTTTGTGGTCTTGTTGTGTTTCTTACAAGTTGTTCCTCCTAGCCAAAGGGAATCTCTCCATGATCAGCTTAGATCAAAATTCAACAATTCACACATTCTACCTTCGACCTTCAATTTCTGAGATATTCCTCCTAGCCTCTTACCTTATCTATTTTATGCAAAATATTCGGTGAAACACCAATAATAGAAATAGAGAGGCAAGGAGATACAAAAAAAACATTGCAAGGGTTGAAAAACACCACAAACACATATTTTATTTCTCTTAGGATATGCATAGTCTATTACATTGATAAAATAGAGGCACAAATAGATTTTCAGGCTAAAGAGAAGGCTTGCTACTCAAATATTTTGAGAAAAGAAAATGGAAAATTTTCGCATGCCCAAAATAACCCCTTCCTTCTCAAATGAGAAGGATTACATTATATAGAATAAGTGAGAAAGAGAGAGAGATTAAATCTAAAATTAAAGAGCCCAACCACTTCTTCAACCACCCAAGTACTAATCAACATTGAATTTTGTAGACCCAACATGGACATCATTAAAGTTTACAGAGATCAGTACTTGAAAAGCGACCACGAGATCATTTTTTTAAATTTCACACCATTAAATCACTTTAATGTGGATAATAAATGCATTAATCATGTATTAATATTCAATACCTTTTCGATGATATAAATTTTTCCTTATTTCATTACCCGGATCAAAAGTTATGAGCATCTGAAGATTGCACATTAAAAGCGCAATTGTGCAAAAAGTTCCCCAGGTCCAAAATGTGCACTTTGCAAAAAAGTTCCCTGACCTAGTGCACTTTACAAAAATGTTCCATGACCTAGATGCACTTTGTAAAAATGTTCTCACGTGAGTGCACTTTGCAAAAAAGTTCCTTGTCCTAGTGCACTTTGAAAAAAGTTCTTTGGCTAGTGCACTTTGCAAAAAGTTCCTGACCCGAAATATGCACTTTAATGGCCAATTTTTCACATTTTTTCAATTTTATCCATTTTCTTACTAACTCCTTATATTTTTCTTAGGTTAGGAGTTAGCAAAAATGGAATAAAGTTCCCAAAGCCAATTTTATCCAATTTTCTTCATTTTTAACCCAAATTGGCTAAATATAAGAACCCAGAAGAAGGGAAATTACACTAAATGACTCCCAAATGCACCCAAATCAGCTGTAAATGATCAAAAACATATAATTTTACTGTAACTCCATATTCTCTATTGAAATCCGATAACTCGCTCAGGTCCAATTTCTCCTGAGTTATCCCTTTTTTGTGAGGGGGTAAAAATGGATAACGAATCCATTTTTCACTATTCCCGACTAGGAGATGGGACCCCTTCCACCAAGCTCCACATCCTTTCCTATAGGACTCTTGTCCATCCGAGGTTGGATTTCCCTATCCATCCAAGGTGGGGTCTCCCTTCCATACTCTTCCCACTCAATTGCATTTGAAAATTCATCCACCTTTCCTTGGTTCATTCCTCGCTCTTCCATATATTAATATTGGTGTTGAAAAGTTTTCATAAAGGGAGTATAATCACATTCTTTAGCATATAGGAACACCCAAGCCTATGTGATTATTATACTATGATAGCTTCTTATTAGAAAATTTCTTATTTAAAGAATATGCTACATTTAGAGTAGTCTCCACTTTTTCTAGTTGTATCACCTTTTCGTTTACCATTTCCCTTAAAAACAATATTCCAAATCAATATGATTTATGTGAGAGTAAAATAAAGGGTTATTTGTAAGATATATCACCCTATGATAATTGATAAGGGTCGAGTGTTCCTTTAATTTAATTCATCATTTGTCAAAGCAAGCAAGTACACAATGGCTATATTCTATAGGAAAGAGAGATAAACATTTTCCTAACATTCATTTTCCTAGAATTTAAATTGAACAATAATTCAATTCATAACTATACTATGAATTTGAAAAATAAAAATCTAAGTTAATCAACCAATGTAAAAGCAGAACATAATTCTAAATATGAGACTACATAATTTATTAACTATGTAATCTTCAATAGTAGGAAAATTAACATTATTTAGAAGAAAATTAAACACAATATTACTCTATGAAATACCGTAACCGTCCTCCCGCTAGGTGACTATAAATAGTTTTTAACATTATTATACAATAAACTAGAATTGTATTAATAAATCAATGTTCTAACAAAAGATTAAAAAATGATTATCCCTCACTTTGAGTTCTAATGGCATAATTATCATATATACTTGAATTTTGAATCTTTCAAGATTATGTGAATGCAAAATTATCTTCTACATTCATGGAAAAATTCAATTACAATAAAATTCCTAACATAATTTAACTACACTCCCACCTTTCCAAATAAAATGAGTGAAGATACCAAATTGGTTTCATACTTATACTAAACAAATAAGACTCAACAACTAAGAATCATCCAACAAAATATGGGAGAGTGATTAAATCCTAACTTATTATTACTTATTGATTAAATGGTGCTTACTACCATCGATAAATGTTTTCAAACAAAGGACCATGCTTTTAGGATCTCTAGAATCTTGAAAACCAAACATCCTCTCAATATTATTCTTACACATAAACAATACCTTGGAACTATACATGCATAATCTGAATCTCTTAAGTTTTAGTTCAATGTTTTTGAGTATTAGTTCGAAGATACCATGTGCAATTATAGATTTACTATGATATAGTCTGAAATTTATTCTCATACCAAAAATGTGAGCTAATATTACCCCCAGTTCCTCAATAATTACTTAATTATGGATGACATTCCTTTTTACATAATACACATATATCATGTAAGATATTAGGTATTAGTAAACAATTAGATCACAATGTCTTGCGAAATATTAATTCATTATATACCTTATGTTTTAACTTTAAAATAATAAAAACTTTTATACTACAATTAATTCCATTCCAAAACTTACTCAAAATGGAGAATAAAGTGTTACTTTTGCACCATAAGATGAGATAATTTATAGTCTCACCATTTCCCCTAAATATAAGGTCGTGTAGGATCTCTTGCAATATATTTCCCCTTCTTAAATTTCATGGAATTCAACAAATTTCTATAGTCATAATCATGTTTGAAAGTATCCCAAGCTTTCTCTTTAGGTATAACATGTCCTTTTGTTTTTCCATCCTAGTTTTCATTGTTAAAATGATGTAGCATGTTTATCATAGTATGCATACCATATATGAGTAGGGAAAAATTTAAAATATGGCCTATAATACATCCTATACATTCATGTCTGAGTTGTTTGATTAGTAAGAATATGGTTTGATCCCATTGGTAGGGCCATCTCAAATTGTTTGGGAAGATGACATATCTCTTTTTAAGGTCATCTAAAATTCCTTCCATCTCCTTTTCAGTCCCATACGGTTGCAATAAAATATTTGTTAGTATACTTTTCAAAATATGTAAGGCATTCTTATAGTTTGTAAAGATAATGTGCCTGAGATTGAGGTATATGAACTTGTGCTTGTAAATTTATAATGAAATTATATGGTGAAGTGAATTCATGGTTCATCATGAGCCATGTAGTGGTATGTACATCATCGAAGTATTTTACCTTATATACCCAAACTTGATAATTTTGTAATACATAAGTGTAAGCCCTAAATTGAACCTTTCTTATATATAGGTTAATCATGAATTTTGTGTCATGACCAAAGATATGTCTATGTAGGAATAACTCATAACTAAGGCTATGTAACTCAACATTATTGACGGAAGAAGCTTCGTAAACTCTTTATCATCAACAAGCTCATGGAATTTCTTATGAGTGAATATAACCAAAATTCATTTAAGGAATTGTTATCTAAGAAAGAGGGCATAAAAGTGAGAGGGATTTTGTGAGACAATAAGGATTCCCCTTTTTATAGAATGATGTCAAACTATTTACTAAATTTGTATTATACTCTTTAAAATTTTTACCTCTATTTCCAACTCTTCATTTTGAGCTTGCACATTTGTTAACTCATAGAATCTTTTCATCTATAAAAGCATCCCTTTGGAAACCAAATTCTATGTATTAGGAAAAAAACGTCATTTTGTGTTTATTTTTCATTATTCTCATCATGTGTCTTATAAATTTGTAATTCTTCTATCTTTTCGCTAGCCTATGTTATTTATTGATGGAAAGTATAAATTGGATCTTGCAATTTTTGTGTAATTGTCTCAATAGTATCTTCTTTTTATCTAAGAGAATCTTTCAAGGTTATAACTTAAACATTATTTTCTTGAGCTTCCTATCCATTTTTTCATATCTATGTTTCTAGATGTGTGCCCTTTTATCTAGAAGCAAAACCTTTAATATTTCTAGCTTAAGATATTGTTTCAAGCCTTAGATTCACTTCTCTTTTTCCTTTAGTAATTGATTTAATTTTAAAATTTCTTATTTCTGCATCTGTAATGAAAATTCACCTCGAGATAAGGCCATTTCCTAGAGGGTTTTTCTATCCTCTTAATTTTATGGGATGAACACCTCCTCAATTTGTTACATTTGTTGGATATAGGTTTCTCCATTTGATGCATTAGTTCCTTACCCTTTTTATATTTTTTACACTAACTAGAACCTCTTATCTACTTTCATTTCAAATACAATTGTATTTGGAACCTCCATTTGATTATCAATTACCTCATACTTAGGTACCATTTCAAGGCTCTTGTGATTGGAAGGCCATCAAATTGCTTAAGGTTTGAAAGGTTTCTACCTGCCATAAGATATTCATTTTAATATTCTTATGTGGGAAGTATGTGCCTTCTTCATTTGTTCCTCCTAGGAGAGGGGACTTCAATTTTTGTAGTGGTTGATTCTTCCTTTGATGGCACTTTAGAGTTAGATGTCGGGTTACCAAAACTTGTTTCTTAATAATAGACTGGGTTGGAATACTTGTCTTTTTATCCACGTTATTTTTAACTTTAATTTTCATAAAAGGGGCATAGATAGAGATCGATGGTTTTAAGCATCACCTTTCATTATTTTTGTAGAAATATCTTCCATAACACTTACCCTTTCGATGTAATAAATGATGCTTTCAAATTAGGAAAATTAGCCCATTATTTTTAGTGGGCCTCAATTTTCATTGATTGTTTTGTTATAGACTATGATGAAGTATAAAAACTTTTAGTATATTAACCCTATACTATGGATGTTGTTTCCCATGCCTAAGATGATCCAAAATTTTCATTGCAACACCTACTACTATGAGGGGTATTTCCCTTCACAAGTGAAATAATTCATCACCCATTTCCCCACAATTCTCTAAGGTTCACAAAAATATCTCTACTAGTCTCCTTATTTTTACCATTCTATCTTAGCATTATTTCAATGTTGGTTCTCCTTCAAACTGAAAATTAGAAATTATGTCATTATATGGGACCCTAAATTGTTCAAATTATTCTCCATTAGAATAAATTCCAGATATTACACTAATAATAGATGTACTTACTTGAATTATTATTCTCCAGGACTATGAATTGATGATCTTCCATGATCTAGTAAATTTCTTCAACCATTTCCTTTTCAAACCCTTCAAATTTCTATAAAAATTGGAGCCATCCTACATCCCCAAATAGTTTTACTAACTTCATCTTTCTAGAGATTGTGGAGGAAAATTAGCTCAAATTATTTATTCAGAAGTGTGGCTTCAAAATGTGTTGCAATGCGGGCGAGTGATTTTTAAGTAGATGAAAATCATGGGAAGTTTTTCAATGAAAATGATAATGAAAGATTGGAACATGCACTAAAATGAAAGCTAGAGTTTCACACAAGAAATTATTTGTTCCATTATTCATCTTCTATATACTGCTTAAAAATATAAAGTTTAACTAAAATTTTTATTTATTGGAGTTAGCTTTAACTACCTACCTTAAAAATATGCCGCATAATTAACTCACTCAACCGTATTAAAAATCACCCACTTAATTATATTTACTAATTACTCTTGTAATTAAACCACTAACATAATGTTAGCGATAACAAATTTCTGACATCCCTCTAGTGTGAATATGGTAGAAAAACATTCACACAATCATATATAGTATGCTCACCCCTGTGGCATGTCCAACTATGTAACTCATGACCTTGATATAAAATACAAGGTTTCTCCTTTTATGGTCATAAACAATCTTACCTCAAACTTGGATGTGATAGACCCCATCAACTATCCACCTCATGTGGTTTTATGGATCTCACATAAACCTTTTCAAGATCCATGAAATTTCTTACATTGGTGCTATTGTTCTTTACAAAACTTTAACATTAGGAAAGTACATAGGAAACACTACTCACTTATTACCAATCTAAACAAGAATACTCAATCTAGAAAATATTTAGAATTACATCCATAATAATAAAATGTTCTTAATTTTAGCCATGGTTGTTGATTGCTATTACTTGATCTCAAACAACATAGACAACTACCAATCGAATCAACCCTAGCATTTAGCTTGTTTGGCGCATAATGGAAATGGAACATTGTTGTCCTATTCCCCCATAATGTGAAATTTACAATTAGGAAATTGAAAAGAAATTATATTGTACTGCACATTCTTTCGGATCTTGCTACAAATGATCACCATTTCAAGTGAGCATATTCATTGATTGATCATCTTCTAAAAAGTACACAAGTTAGAGGATCTCGTAGTGAGAGTGATATTTGAGATCATTTTTAAAATTGGTTCCTAAACATCCCTAAATGGTGTGAACAAACTAAAAAGATCATCTGCACCATAGAGATTTCCAAGTGTTACTATAAGAATGCGACAAGCATGTTGATCGACATCGAGCTCTAGATATGTTTGGTCAAAGTTCAATAACGTGAAAGTCGACTTTGGTCAAGTGATAATGGTCAATATTTTGACCAATGGAACTCGACACGTGGTGAAAAAGGAAAAAGGGAGTTGTTTATTGGTTTTTTTGATCACCGGTCTTTGACAAGCATACAAAATTGCACGGGAACAAGATACACTCAAGTTGTTTATTACGAGAGGGGAGCCCGGCCGCCGTGTGGACTATGGTATTATCGTTAATCCACTAACGTGGTGGATCCACAAGCCACCACATGGTTTGCCACCACTTATATTTAAATTCGCTCGATTTACCTATCGTGAAAGGTTACAAGTGGTATTTTATACCATCTTATATTTCATTTGGAATGTCATTATATTGCTTGTGTCGAAATTTATATTACCTCGTAATTATTCACCATGTTATTCTTGGTAATGTTCGAGGCTTATATTATTCTCCATGGTCGAGTTGATCATATTTCCACATGGCACGTATGTTCGTATTTATATCCCATATTATTCGGGATTGGTTGAAGCCTCATGGATGGGTTTGGAATATATCCCACATGGTTTGGGATTTACAATATCCCCTCGAATGACTTGGTGGTTCCACAAACATTTAAGGAAGTGCCCATATCATGAGTGGTTAAACAAATCAATAAAAAGGAAAGCCCGATTCAATAGGAAAAATAACCATCTAGCTAACGCCACATGGAGTGGATAAAATCAAAATCCTCAACAGAATTGTTGAACCACATGACTCGGTGGGAGAAGAATGCACAGCTGAGTAAATTACAGTCAATATTTATGGGTCGGCATGCCCAATTTAAACCACAAATCATTTGAGTGTTGGTTTAGGAGAATGTAGGATTCCTATTCTATAAAGGTAGAAACAATTGGCTTCTGGCCATAATGCATGCCACCGGGTTGTAACCCATAACCTGGGAAAGAGATCCCAAGACTAATCCACTGACCAACTCGCCTAGAGGCTTGGGCGGATTATAAAATGGGGCGCTTATAACATGATAAAATCTAGGAAGAAGGGAATGTGTGAGTAAAAGGCTTAGTTTGGCTGGAGGTAAAAGTCAAATCAGAGGATTGCAGCTTTGAGGACACCATGTTTCAAGGCCTTGCACTTAGAATGGGAACTTGGAGAAAAAAGATGAAATGAAGGAAATTATGAGATGATTCCAACGATGTAAGATTTGATTGTTTTTGTTGAGTTTTAACCTTTTTTTGGAAGCTTTGAATGCATATAGGGATCTTCAAAGAAAAATATAGTTGGAAAACAAGAATTTCAATGCACTCCAAGTGAGAATTGTGACTTGTGTAAACATGAAAGTGTTTAGAATTCAGATCTGATCTCGATATATATCTCCTCTTTTTTCATAGAATGTTTTTAATTCTCCATTTTAGGTTTTTTTCTATGAAGTTTGCATATGGGAGATCACATTAGGCCCTTGTAGGAGCCATAGATAATTCTTGGGAAAGCATTCTACTATAGGTTTTCGAGTTCTTGGGACATTGATCAGCTCATTTATAGTTGTGATTCATTATTGGTTATTTGTAAGATTTATTGTACTTGCATTTCAATATCATTAATGGATCGGTTCAATTTATCAACCCGAGGACGTAGGAATTTCGAACCCGTAAACAAGTCTTTTGTTATCACTCTCGAATGAATAGATTTCTAGTTTTTCGAATTATTTTTGCTATAAAGTTTTGCACTTCTATGGATGCATAATAATAAGAATTTAATCAATTTGTGGAGTTAAGAATACTTAAAATTGGTTAAGAAAATCACGATCTTTGTAAAACTTTTAAAAGTGATCAGGAAAAATTACAAACACGTCTTTCAAATCGAAAGGATATATTGCATTCATCTCCTCTCATATAGAATTGTTTTTCCAGCACCCATGCTTTTCCTTGTTACGGGAATACCACTCAAAGCTGAAAACTGAAATTAAAATATTGCACCATAAAAATTACTACCACAAGATATATGTTTTGTGTCCCATCATTTGTGACTAGCACGATTCTAAGGTTGATCGACCTTGACCTCAAATGTGCCATTGAAAAATCCTCCAATGTCACATGAATCATTTGAAAACGATAGTTCAATCATATGTGATCATGAAGCTTGAAAACACCACTCCACAAATTCGTGAAAATAGGCTATGTCGTAGTGTGTACAAGTGATAATGTGTTCTTATACAATTTTGAAAATTGAAATCGAGCTATAATTTCACAGTGAAAATTCTTTGTTCCTCAGATTATATTCAATAATATTACTTAAAAGTATATATAGTTTAACTAAATCCTAATTATAGTGGAGTTAGCTTTAACTACCCAACTTACAAATATTCCTACATAATCTATATACACGAGTTGTTATAACTCACTCAACCCTATTAAAAAATCACCCACACAATTACATTTAATAATTACTCTTATATTAATCCATGTAAATCTCCGTCAAATCATGTCAATCTAACATAGTGTTCAAGCACTAAAAATTTTCTAACATGCACTAGGTGATAGGGGTAATTGTGCAATTATTTTGCACACTTCTATATTTAATTTAACATACCATTTTATTTCTCCATAAGTGTGAAATGAATTCAACACTTATTTCTAATTATGAGCAATATTGGATTGTACCATCTTATATTTGCATTGGGAATGTTAAACTTCCTTTCCATGTTGAGTGTTAGTTATAAAAAAGTATACTTGAAAGTGTTTTAAAAAGAATTTTAAACTTTCAAAAGAAAAAAATCATAAATTACATAGCTAAATATTCAATATTTAGACATGTAATTTTATTTCTATATAGATAAAGAAAAATGTTTTGAAAGCAATACATTGGGATTTTACTTTACTTCATATTTCATTTTATATATACTTTAATTTTCTTATTATTATTGATATTTCAAGAAAAATGGCTACCATTTATAGTTTTCAGCCATTTTCCCTTTATGTAGTCTCATGTCACCATCTATAAGTTTGTTTGAATGAGGAAACATATTTCATATAAAAAATTATGGATGTGATAAAAATTGATTTGTAAATTATTCCATTGTGTCCGGTTATATTTATATTGAGAAGTGTTTACATATTTTTGGATTCATTAGGTTTGTTATGCAATTAACAACAATAAAAAGGAATGTAAGGTATATAGACTAGGAAAAATTAACTTCAAACATTAATTGTGCAAAATTACAATAACATATCGGTTCTTTTCATAAATGAATACATGATAAAATCACACAAGTGTGAGAGAAAGAATTGTTGAAATCTATTACATTAGTGGTTGTTTTCATTAATGTCACATGGAATTGATGGAAAAGGAAGAGTGAAAGGGCATACATTTCAAGTGGTTTTCAATGGTGCTTAGTGTCTCAAGTTGGTTTCGAATTGAGATCAGGCGGGTTTGAGTTGGTTTCAAGGTGCTTCAAGCTCAAATAGTGAGGTGGTTGATCTCTAAAGGTAGAATACATATTGGCTTACTAGATTTAGATGGTATACTTTGTTAGTAATCATGTTTTAAGCATGGGAAAGAGATCTTACAGGTGCTACATTTGGAGAAGTTAAAATAGGTCATCGGTGGAAGTTGTAGTTGAAAATGTTTTCCCGACCCATTTAGGCCACTTTCTAGAGCTTGATGAGGTGTGAGAGGCTAGTGTAAGTCATGAAAGGTCATATAAGCATGATAAAATCCGTAGGAATGTTTAAAGGGAATGTGTGAGAAATAAAAAGGCTTAGTTTGGCTCCTGGAGGTAAAAGTCAAACGTTCACATAAATTGGCTTTGAGAACTGACAATATAGTCTGATGCAAATGAGATAGGATAGAAGAGTACAAGAATATTTATGAAAAATGAGATTATGAACCATTTACGGGGTGATTTTTATGCTTCATGCCAAATTTCATTAAGTTTTGAGACTTATGTGAAAGTTTGTTATTTTTTCTAATTCCAAAGGGACGAGGATAGAAAATGTAAATCAATGCTAATAGGTGAAATCAAGGGAGTTGTAGACAGCTCCTGCTTAAATAGGCTTCTTAAGAAGTGCAAAATAAGTTTTACGGCTTTTTAACACTCAAAAAAATATAGTACCTCCTTTAGATAAATTATAGAAGAATTTTTTTAGAGAACTCCAAGCTTGAGATATTGCATAAATTTTTAGGAAAAATGGATAAGTATTAGACAAGATATGAGCATTCTTCGACACGTTATATCTCCTCTCAAAAGGCTTATTTCTTAAAGCATTGAGTTGAAATGAGTCATTTTTGGTTTTATTATCAAGATTATGAAGTTGTGCATATGTTTAGAGTTAAATTAGGCCCTTATCATGTCATATTAGTTATTAACATGAAATTAAAGCATAATCATTCTATAAGTTCCATCTCAATTTTGCAAAATTAGACAACCTCATTCAATCATGTGTCATAAAGGCACAAGCAGGTTCGAGTGTGAAAATTATTTGTATGTGTTGGAAAGTTATCTTGAACCCACTAATGGAAATTTTGAAGTTGCGGAGTTCATGATTTATCATTATAGTGAGTTGCATAGAACACAATTCTTGCCTTCATCCTAACTTGAGTCACATTGTTAAGAAGGCTAGGCAAAAGAGCATGTCTGGAAAAGTCTTTTCTTCCCCGAAGACTCACTCTCAAGACCTTGAATAGATTCATCTAGTTTCTCTTGAATTATTTTTGGAAAATATAAAGTGTCTTCAATGGGAAGCTAAAGTATAGAAAGCAATGTAAGTTATACATACATTGATGACTATGTTAATTTGAATGAAATTCCACTGTGCAAGGTTGAAATATCACACAAAGATGGTTATGGAGGTAAAAGTGTAGTTTTAAGTGATCTCGGGATGACTATAGAGCTTAAGTGGTCTTATTCACAAACCTAAAACTCATCCTATATCATGAACTATTGTTTTTGAGCTCAAACATGTATGTCTTTTCTTTTCCTAGGTCTACTGCATCTGGGTTTTCCTTGTTCTTTGTGGGAATGTCTTGCCATGTTTCAAGCTTGGTAAATGGTTAAAAGAAGATAGAAAAGGATCTCAACTAGCTATAGAAAGTAATTTTTCCAAAAAATTCATTCAAAGAACTGAGAAAGATATCAATTTTTTTGTGCTCTTTGGCCATCTCGAAGGCAATACCACGATTCTCAAAAGGTAAAAAAGATACAAATATTTGAATATCTCAAAATATCGAGTGAAAAATTCTAAAATTTGGGGGAAATCTCTACTTTAGTCACATGAATAATTTGAAAAGGATTTTTTTGTTTTAATCAAGTATATAGTGAGAAGTTTTGACATATTGTTTTGAATCTCATGAAAATAGTGTGCTGAGTGGTCTGTGTTTGATGCTTTTGAGTGCAATTTCTTATGCAATTTGAAAATAAAATATCCTTCAATATTTCCATCAATGTTTTCATAGTGAAACTAGTATAAAGGTGCCTTTTCACTTCCTTAATGATTACTCTTATTTTTCATTTTTTTAAACTCCTGAGTGAAAATTATTTGTAAAATAATGAACCAATGGTCTATACCATCATTCATTTGTTGTCTATAAAGAAGGTATAAGGTTTTGGTGCATCTTCATTATGGAAACAATTCAAATCTCTATGAAAAGGATTGAGATGACTTGGAAGGGGTCCTAAAACATAAAGCTGAGTTGGTTCTAGTTTGGAATTACAAATCTCTTGTGATAATAGCTTCTTAAGCTCATTCAAATCAAACACTTATGCAGTCAGTCTCTCCTCTTGTATGGTGGTTTCTTCTCAAATGTAAAATTAGTGTGGAAAATGAATCAAATCTCCATGTCAATCTTTCAAAAGATAAGAATTGATTCAAGGAACATAATGAGGTGGTTTCTCTATCTTGAAGGCATATAACAATGACGAATTGAATGCACCACTAGTCCTATCTCAGTATGAAACTTAGAAAGGTATCAATTTTTCTAAATTTCTTCCCACTTTGTGAGGGTGAATGGTTTTCCTTCCCTCGATAACTCGAAGTTCATAGCTGGAAGGCAAATTTCTTCACAAATTTAGGCAAAGAAGTGCAATAGCAAAGCCAAATGTCAAGCTATGCAGTTGCCACAATCAAAATTGCATCAAAACAACATGGGCATCCTCGATTGCACTGATTCTTGGAGAAGGTGAAGAGTCATAAAGTTAGTAATACATGAAACTCTCTCATATCTCATGTAAGAATTTGAAAAGACACTTGTTTTTATTTCTCAAGTAAGGTGTTAAATCTTAGGTTCCTTTCAAGATTATTCAAGATTATGGATTTGAGAATGCAGAGGAGAAGGGTCAACTCAATTGATTTTGGGTACTTGAAGTTTGATGAATAATTGGAGGAAAAGGTTTTGTGATAAACAAAGGGAATGGCGAGAACAAAAATAGAGATTTTTTGAAGATAAATAAGTGCTAATATACAAAATAGTGAAGTTAGACATTAATGACTGCTGTTGAGTAAGAATGGAGTTAGTGAAAAATAGTGAATAAGGGTGAAACTTCCTCTCATTTTTGGAACCTTGCCCACAAAAAAGAATGTAATCATATTTTGAAGACAAATAGTATGGATGAATGATTGTGTGTGATAAAAACTTCATTTGAATTGATCTGAGCGCACGTAAAAACTAGTGAATGAGATTGTCTCGGTGAGCTATATTTCGATATTATAAGGTGGAATTGTAGTTTATTTTTGGATGAAATGTGAAGTGAATTCTGAAAATCAAGATTCTAATTTAGGATCACTATTATATGTTGTAAATGGCATTCAAATTGAAAGTGTGGTCATATTTTATATACTTACTAAGTTGTAGCTGTTGGTGTGAGTTATCTTATGTGTCCTCCACTCACATATGGAGGGTCATCTCACATGGGTTAGGTTTAGGGTTTGCTATTGAGTCATGCACTAGGGTTACTCAACACCCTATATGTATCCCTTCATTTGACATTTATGAGCATGCCAAGACACTCCGCTATCTTTTCTCTACATGTGCAAGCTTTGTTCTGTTATGCAAGTTATTTAGTTATTGATCGATTCTTCCTTGTGATTACGTTGGAGCCATTACGATTCCAAAACAAGGAGTGCAACTTCATTGTGGTGCACAGTTTCCGATACGATTCATCAACTCTTTCATGGTATCGAGACTGTAAATGTGCACAAATGACTTTTGTTTCACATCAAAATTCGAACTTAATGGTGGAGAGGATTCATCATGTTATCAACATTCTACACCTTGCTAACACCTCTCACAATGATGGAGCTGTGTTATACCCAATTGCCCAACAACATTAGGAGGTAGTGACATTGGGAGTGTTTTTGGGAGGTTACCCATCCTAGCACTACTGGGGGATAGCGCACTTAAGGGGTTCAACGCAATCGAATTGAGATCGGGTCAAAAAACGTGAACTGATTTTTTTGAGTTGTGATTACTCTTATTTTTCATTTTTAAAACTCCTGGTTGCAAGTTTTTGATCATTATAGGTGTTTTTTTCTTTTTCCACTAACATATTTAACAAGTTACTCTTGGAAATTTCACCAGCTTTTTGCTTTGTGTTCTCACCAAGTAGCTATATCTCCTTGGAAAAGTCCTTGAGGGTTTTATCAAGGTAACAAATCAACTAAATTTAGTTAGTTGTAGCTACATTTTTGGAGATCTCGTTAAAATAGAGGTTATTTTCCACTTTTTTAATTGGAAAATTTTGGAAAATGTTTTCCTCGATGTCATTTTTTTTCACGAACTTTTTCTTTCTTCGTGGGGGCCATTTAAAAATTTTTTTGTAGATTCGGGTTTCAAAAAAATTGGCTCTTTTTTCACATGGTGTTCTCGCATTTTGGCTCATCTGCGGGTCCTCCAACATTTCCTGGGGTTTTTGGCTCTATCCCGAGTCTTCTCTCCTCTCAGCCTACACCTTTTTTTTGGTGCTCATGTTTCAAATTTAAAAACACCTCCATTTGGAGCTCACTAACTTGAAAAACGATGCGTGGATGTTTTTTGCACTCCTTTGCCTTGAGAAAGTGATCTCTTATCTCTACCCTACAAACTCAGCACCATTCTGTCCCGAGGCAAGAGAGGGAAGAATGGGTTGGACTACAAAATGAGCACGTGGGGCACATTCTGGATTTGGGTCTCCAAATGGCTCGGACGCATCCTTTATCCCTTCCCCCTACCGTGGCCTCACCAAAATATTCAAACCATTAAAACTCATGGCCTTATTAAAACTCAGGTTCAACAAAAAAGGTAAGTCTTTTTTTCACGCATTTTTTGGTAAGTTTTTTTTTTTGGTAAGGTTTCTTAAATGTTTTTTGATACGTATTTTTTTAAATACTTTCTAAAATTATTTAAAACACAAAAGATTTTTGATATATTTTTTAATTCTTTCTTTCTAAAATAAAAAAAAAGCTTATGTTTATTTTGATAAAATATTTTATTAAAGCCTTTTAAAATAGAAATTCTTTTTTAATAGATCTTTACAAAAAAAATTAACCGAATTTTTAAATTATAGTGGGAATAATTTAAATTTTCATTTCTTTAAAAAGGGAAAGTATTTTTAATATTTAATTAGGATTTTTTAATCTTAATTAATTAATTGTATTTAATTAGGTTTTTTTAAAATCTTAATTAATAAATCATATTTAATTAAATTTAATTAAATCTAGCTTTCTAATTGTAATTCTCATTTACGGTTAAGTACTACTTTAAAATCGTCTTTAAATTAACGTTCCTTATCATTTTTAGTCCAAATAGCTCTAAAATTAGCTAAATCAGACGTTTCCAAATGGTAAAATTTTAAACGCGTTATTGTCGATTTTTTTACTAATCGTGCGCTCAAGTGTGCAATGACACTCTGAGCACCTTTTTCTTCGCAATGCCTTTTTGGCATTCTGAAGATCATTAGGACTCATCTTGAGTTCATTTAAACCATTGTATTTTTACCCTTATTATTGCTTGCGACTAGTGAGTGCATCCGCCATAGTTTGCAGCAAGGGGGTATCATTTGTGATGTGAGATGCTTTTTCTCACAACCAGGATTTGATTTTACCTCCTTCCTAGTTTTTGTAATTGTGCTTGTATACGGTGTCACTTTGTTGTGCTCCACGAAACATGATTGTGGTCTCCTCTCTTGCGCGTTATTACATTGATTGCAAGGTGAGTTACCAAGTGTTTTACGATGCACACTCGAACCCGATTGTATTCAATGCACTAAACTATAAAGTTTGAAAGTAGGGGGTTATTATATTGTCCTGGGTGGTTGTGTTTCTTTTCTGCATTTCTTCTCTCTCTCTTTCACTATGGATGCACTTTCAATTCCTTTGCTTATGCCATTCAACTTTTTGAATGGAGATCAAAAATAATAATGAAACTAAGGGGTAAAGGGTTATTCCACATCACCATGGGAACTGAGACTGAACTAGATGACGAACCTGAAAAATCTAAGTGGTTAAACCGTAGTGATGAAGCTTTAGGTCTTCTTTGCATGTCCGTTTCTCCCGACTTGCTCTTCCACATTGAGTCATCTAAAACACCTAATTCTATGTGGAAAATGTTAGATGAAATTTTTGGACAACAAGATGACATGAGAGTGCATGAGTTGGAAAATGAACTACTAGGGTTAAATCCTAGTGATTTTGAAAACCTACAAGCATTCTTCTCAAAGTTTGTCCACACTAGATTGTTGTTAAAGGAATGTCAAGTAGAGAAGAAAGATTCTCAATTGATCTTGTCAATTCTCTCTAAGTTAGGTCCTAAATATTATGTCTTTGTGTCAACTTTTACGCTACAAAATTTGCCTTGGGCAAGGATTAGAATATGTCCTCCTTTGACTATTTTTCATCCCAACTCATTCGAGAACATGACAAACTCATTCAAATGGGGTCTCTCAAGTCCAAGTCACATGTCCTTGTAGCAAGTACTAGTAAGGAAAAGAAGACTGAAAAGAAGAAAGAAAAAGGATCAACCTAAGAAGGAAACCAAGACCAAAACTAAAATTAACATGAACACTTGACTTCTGAGCCTAGAGCATAGAAAGACAAGTATTTGTGTTCCTATTGCAAGAAGCTTGGTCATAAAGAGCATACATGTATGAGAAAACAAATTGATCACCTTACTCATTTACTTGAGAAAAATCAAATAGGTGTTCCTGAGTCTATCAAACAAAATGCTCCGAAGGTCGAGTCTTCTACTGCAAAAGGTTCTAAATCTGATAAGAAGAAAGGAAAGGCCCTTGTAGCCAAAGTTTCTCCTTCATCAACGTGGATTATAGATTCGGTGCCTCACACCACATGGCTTCTTCACATGTTGAGTTCTCCAACATCGATCCTTGTGGTATGTCCCAAATCACGATGGGTAATGACACGACAATGTCAGTTTCTAGTAGTGGATCGATAGAGATGGATGGGGAACATTCAACCAAGTGTTGAGTGTTCTGATCTCTCTACCAATCTCCTATTAGTTTACCAAATTACTCACCTTGGTGAAGGAATGTGAGTGGAATTTGGTCCTAACTCGGTGATTATTCGTGAGCTTAACGATGACACTACAGTGGTTGAGGGAAAGGTGGATCACCATTCATGGTTATATACCTTTTCCCACTTTACTTCTGATTCTACACCCACTACCTTGCTCACTCATGCAAATGAGGTTAGTAAGCTATGGCATGAGCATTTTGGACATCTAAATTATCACTACCTTGAACAATTGAGCCAAAAAAAATGGTCAATGGGTTACCCCGCGTCAAGTTTTCTAAGGGTCTTTGTGAGGGTTGTACCCTTGGAAAGCATCCTGAAAAGAACTTTGACAAAGGAAAATCCTGGAGAGCTACTCATCCTTTGGATCTTGTTCACAATGATATTTCTGGTCCATTTCCATCTCCTTCATTTACTAGAGCTCTTTATGTGTTGACCTTCATTGATGACTATTCGCGATATACTTGGGTATATTTTCTTAAGCTTAAGTTTGAAGTCTTTGAACATTTTCAAGACTTTAAGGCTCTTGCTTGAGAAACAAGCGAGAACAATCTATCAAGGTTCTTCAAACTGAAATGGAGGTGAATATGTAAACAATAGGTTCATGGATTTTTGTACTTCTGAAGGGATCTCCTTGCAGCATACAGTTGCATATAGCCCTTTGCAGAATGGAGTAGCAGAAAGAAAGAACCATACTCTTAAAGAGATGGCCACTTGTATGATTCACTCGAAGTCTCTTCCTCCATAGTATTGGTATGAAGCAAAGTGAATTGTACTAATTACATTCAAAATTGTGTTCCACACAAGGTAGTAAGAGGATGACACCCTTTGAATCTTGGTTTGGATGCAAACTTGATGTTGAGCACTTTCGAGTCTTTAGATCCAAGGCTATGGCTGGATTCCCAAGAAGAAATGCAAGGCTTGGAACCACAATCCAAACCTTGTATCTTTGTAGGGTATCCTGATGGCATGAAGGGATATCGATTTTTGAATCCTACTTCTCATGAGCTTTATATTGAGAGAAGTGTTAAGTTTGATGAGTCTTCTTCAACTTCTACTTCTCTACCTATTGAGGTTCTTCAGCTTGTTGATTTGGATTCTGACTCATCAGATGATGATGTTGTTGAGCGTGCTCCTCTTCTGATCCTCCCAACCATCAAGACCCTTGAGTCTTCTAATTCTGACAAGTAGTGATGATGAGGACTATGTCCCTTCTCACTCAAGTGAAGAATCTTCGACTCAGAGTTGATCCTCCTGGTCCTCTTTGGGCTAGGAAAACTTTACAAAGTGTTGGAGATTTAGTTGGAGATACTTGGATATGAGACATACTCACTCAGATTTCATTGGACCCCACTCTTTCTTCACCTTTCTGATCCATAGTCTTTCTGGGAGGCTTCTAGTATTCCTGAGTGGGATTCTACCATGGATGAGGAGTATTCCTCTCTCATGAAGAACGATATTTGGGATCTCACCCCTCTTCCGAAAGGAAGAAAAATCATTCGGTGTAAGTGGGTGTTCCAAAAAGTATGGAGTAGATGGAGACATCAAAAAGTTTAAAGTGTGATTAGTAGCTAAGGGTTTCTCCCAGATAGTTAGGGTTGATTATACTGAAACCTTTGCTCTAGTTGTGAAGATGAATTCTATTCGATTGACCCTAGCCATTGCCACAACAAACAGATGGAAAGTCCATCAAATGGACATTAAGAGTGCCTTCCTTCATGGTGACCTAGAGGAAGATATCTACATGGAACAACCTCCAGGTTATGTCCATGATCCCTCCCTCGTTTATAAGTTAAAGAAGTCTCTTTATGGCCTTAAACAAGCCCCTCGGGCTTGGTATGCCAAGATGGAATCCTTTTTTAGGTTTACTAGGTGTCACTCTGATCCAAATGTTTATATTCTATGGCAAGATGACTCCATACTCATTCTTGTTCTCTATGTTGATGACTTGTTGATCACAGAAGCTCTTCCTCTATTATTGATTCTTGTGAAGATCACCTTGGCCAACAAGTTTTCCATGACTAACTTAGGTCTACTTCATTACTTTCTTGGGATCCAGATTTCACAATCTAACTCAGGAATTTTGATTTCACAACCTAAGTATGCTCTTGATTTGCTTGCTCATTTTAGATGTCCGATTGCAAGTCTTCTCCTACTCCTTTTCTTTTGGGGTTAAGTTGGTTTTGATTGCTCTACTCCCTTGGTTGATGGTACCCTTTATCAACAGTTGGTGGGGAGCTTGATTTACTTGACTCACACTCGACTGGATTTATCTGTATGCTATTGGGATCGTGTCTAGATTCATGCAGAACCACATGAGCTGCATTGGAAAATTAGCTAAATGGATCCTTCATTATGTTCGTGGAACTTATACTGATGGCATTCACTATCATGGAGGGGTGGATATTGACTTGATTGGGTTCATAGATTCTGATTGGGCCGATGACTTA
This sequence comes from Taxus wallichiana var. yunnanensis, assembly GCA_018340775.1. Taxonomy (NCBI): domain Eukaryota; kingdom Viridiplantae; phylum Streptophyta; class Pinopsida; order Cupressales; family Taxaceae; genus Taxus; species Taxus wallichiana. The sequence continues at coordinate 80,288,683 of CM031236.1, read as the reverse complement.
GATCATCAGAAATCTACTTCTGGCTACAGTTTCTCTCTTGGTTTGGGTCCTATTAGTTGGTCTAGTAAGAAGTAGAATGTAATTGTGATATCATCTATAGAGGCAAAATACAGAGGAGAAGTTAACACTGCCACAAAAGCTATTTGGCTACAGGGTATTCTGACAGAGTTTGGCATCCACTTTCGGTGGCCTACCATTATCTACTATGATAACACAAGCACTATCTCTATTTGCATAAATCCATTTCAACATCAATGGATGAAGCACATTGAGATCCATATGCACTTCATATGAGAGCTTATTCATGATGGTATCATCGACATTCAGTACATTTAGACAGCTGATCAAATTGCAGATTTATTTACCAAGCCCTTCACTGAGATGAAGTTTCTTCACTTACGGTCTCTTCTTGGGGTGAGGTCTTTGTAGCTATTGCTCATCTTCTTGGGTGATATAGTCCTTCTTTTCTTCTTCTTCTTCTAGGAAGATTTTGTTTGTATATGGGCACCTTATCAAGCCTTTAGTTGTGGGCCCCATTGACACATCTTTCTTAGTTGTTTAGGAGTGTCTTCTCTTTGTCTGACTCATCATAGCCACTACCCCAGCTTCGATGAAGGGGGGGTGTGTGTGTGTGAGTTATCCTATGTGTCCTCCACTCACATATGGAGGGTCATATCACATGGGTTAGGTTTAGGGTTAGGTTTAGGGTTTGTTTATTGAGTCATGCACTAGGGTTACTCATCACCCTATATGTATCCTTTCATTTGACATTTATGAGTATGCCAAGACACTCTATTGTTTTCTCTACATGCAAGATTTTTTTCATTATGCAAGTTATTCAAGATTGATCGATTCTTCCTTGTGATTACGTTGGAGCTATTATGATTCCTTTAGAGTGTAACTTCATCGTGGTGCACATATTTTTGATATGATTCATCAACTCTTTTCTCTAATCAAGAAGTTTATTTTTTAAAATTATGGGGATATGATCAGTTGCTAATTAATCAAAAATAGCTTTGAAAACTAAAACCTATGTAACCTTTAGGGATAATTTTTTTCTTTAGTGGGTATTCTCCCAATTGTTTGATGATAAGTAAAGAATCACCAAATATAAAAATTCTATGTTCCAAGATATAGTTGTGATTTCCATTTTCATATTTTGATGTTTTGGTACAGGTGAATAATTGATTGGTTTTATTTATGGTTGAATTAAACATTGATTCACCCCCTCTCGATGTTCTAATTTCTAGACATAAAAGTATAGGAAGAATATAGAAGACATAATGGATAAATTACAAGTGTAGATCATGGTTGATTCATTACTAGAATCAACGTGATCTATAAAAGAAAATAATATGAACTCACAAACACCAACAAGTTTTATCCTGGAAACCTCCTAGTTAGGATGTAAATCTAGTTGGGAACCTTCTATGTCTTCTTGGATCCCACTTTTATTGGCCAATTCAAAACTATGTAATTTTACAATAAGTATGAAATAGAATTTTGATGATATCCCACACTTCCTCCAATTACTTGTTTCCTCTATCAATCAAATCACTTTTTTCCAAAACACAATTAGTAGAATACCTAATAACTTCTTTTACTTGGTTTTATGCTTTGATGATCTTGTTCTCCACTACAAAGAGGTATCAAATACATGTCATTTCATCCCATGTATCATATAGAGTATATAAGGTCATGGAGGAGAAGAGACATTTGATCAATCTTTCAAATATATGGGCTCTTACTAATACTTGGAGATAAGAAATTTTTGTGATTAGATATGCAAGAAGCTAGACTTCTTGACCTAGTTAAGTGCTTTAGAATTTTAGTAGTGTCTGCTCTAATGGATGTGCATCAACTTTAAAAATTTAGGGAACCTTCGTGTTTTTATTTTCCTTTTCGTGTTGATTGATCGATGAATTAAGTATGTCATTTTGAATCCTTATGGATTTTACAGGTGAGCAAGGAGGTATTTTTAACTTTCTTATATAGGGGAAGGTTAAAAATTATGATAAGGCCATTTTAGATGGCTAAAAAACTAGCAAGTGTTCTTGCTCTTGAAATAAAAATGAGAGAATTTTTATTTTCAAGGACTCAAATCTTATAGAAAAATTATACAACATGACCAAACTATACAAGATAAGGAGAGGTAACTTCTCATATATAGAAGTTACACAACGATGGTAAGAACTTAAGAATTTTCCTTTAATGTACTTGTATTCAAAATTATGATGCATCAATGTGTAGGAATAAGAAAGTAGGAAAGATATGGCAAGATATAATGGGTGGGAATAAGATGGGGGTGGCGGAGAAGAAGAAACACAATTACAATTTCAAGCAATGTCAAAAGGGTAAATTACCAAATTTGAGTGTCAACATTTTCCCCTTCCTTTAAGTATGAAATGAAAAATAAATGCTTAAGGGTAAAAGAGGCAGAGTGTGTAAAAAATTTTTAGTTTTTCCATAGTTTTTTGAAATTTGTGTTGCCAATGGAATGCTACCCACGAGAAACATGGACGGGTAGTCAATGTCCATAGTAGAATATTGAACTATAACTCAATAATAACTAAAATTTAAATGGAAATAAAGTGAAAGAAATATATGTAAAACATGGAAAGAGTACATACGTCTTCACCATCGAGCGGCGGGTGAAGATGAAGAACTTGCCAATTTTTACTTATGGAAATATTTAGAGATTCATATTGTTGATGTTGAACTTTGTTAAAAGGGGAAGGGTGAAAGATTTTCAAGAGTAAGTTTTGCCAAAAAATTCAATTGGTCAAGGAGAATTTAGAATCTTTTCAAGTGCATACAACCTAACACCTAATGGAAGAAAAATGAGGTACTAATGTACCTCATGAAGAATAAGACTATGTATAAAAGTGTTTAGGAAAATTATATATTCCCTTAATATAAAAAAAGGAAAGAATTCTAAGTGGCAAAAATGTTATCCACTTGATACTTTCCATAACCCCACAAACCACGCCAAGTGGCTACAAAAGGATCTAGGATAAAATTTGTGAGAATATAAACACAATGTATAAAGATAATGAGTATGCCCCATGCTATTTTAGTATCTTGTAGATTATGTAATATTTCTAAAATTAAATGGAGAAGAAGACCCATGCAAAAAAACATGTATTTTTAATCAAAATTGAGTAATAAAGAGGAGTAAAATATTTTATGCCCCCTGTAATATGATCTAAACTATGCCATCTAAGTCTCATGGGTTTGTGCCAAAAACTTATATATATGCTTAAAAACCTAAGAAATAATATCTTTTTCGGTATTAGAAAAAATGTTAGATAAGATGGGTGAATGAATTTCCATGATGTTTAGAAATGCATTTTATAAAATCAAGGAATGGCTCACCAAACATTGTTTTACTTTCTATTAGAAAATGCAGCTAACTAGTGAATGAAACCTTAGAATCAATAATTACAGAATGGAAAGATATAAACTCACAAACACCTCAGTTTTATCCTGGAAAAGAGGAGGAAAACACTTTTCGGGAAGGGAAATTCTCTTTCTTCCCACTTTTTTGGCCAATTCAAATAATAAGTACATAAATTACAATAAGTATGAAAGAGAAGTAGATAATATCTCACACTTCCTCCCAATTTAATTTTTCTTTGTCTCAACACTCCTTTCTTCTACAAAACACAATTCTAGCACTAAGAACTTCTTTTGCTCACTTGCTTTCATGCTTCGATGATCTTATTCTCTTCTACAAACATGTATTTATAGTCTTTCTCATGTCCTCTCCATGCACTGGAGAATGGGAAAGGTCATGGAGGAGAAGAGACATGAACAACCTTTCAAATTTGAGGTTGTTTGTTTCATTTTTTATTTTCTATCCGAAAGATTAGACCACCACCCAATGTAGACTGCACGGAGATCCTAGGACCGCCACCTGGTTGGGAGTGGTTCTATAATCTCCGCCTCTACATAGAGTGGTGGTCCTATTACTATAAAGATAAAACCTTCATGTATTTATTTTCCTTCTTTGTGTTGACTAATCTGATGAAGTAGAGTCATTTTAGATCCCTATGGATCACACCTCCCCTACTTAGGAGGATTTTGGTCCCACAAAAGCTTAGTGGGGGAGTAGATGAGGAAATAATTCCCTCACTTTCTCCTTTGAGTACCACCAGGCCTACCTTGGTGTCTTTCCTTTTAGTCCAATCTACCAAGACTCTGTGGACCTCTCCTAGTCTCTCTGACCTTCTGCTGCAGCACTACATCCTCCTCCAATTCACCTCGTGAGTCCAAGATGCAATCCTCAATGGAAGGTAGAAACTGTAGTCCTTCATCTTCATCTAGCATGGATGGCTCATATAGGTGCAAGTTCTCACAGTTTACTACAGAGTACATCCTCATAAATGATGGTAAATCAAGTGAAAGGCATTTTCTCCAACCTGCTCCAATATGGTGAAGGGCCCATATCGTAGTGGCTTGAGCTTCCATGCTTGACCTTGTAGTCTCTCCTTGCTCAAGTAAAGCCAAACTCTATCTCCAACATGAAGCTTATGTTCCCTCCTATGCTGATCATGCCTAGCTTTGTACTTGGCTTGAGATTTCTCTAGTTGTTCTTTGACTTTGAGATGGATTTTTGGATCCTCTCAATGAATTTTTTTCTCTAGTCACCTCTGTGTCTGTGTCTCCTCCTCATCTACTTCCCAACTACTATGTCCAAGCAGATTTGTAGGTAGATATCCCAAGCATGCTTCAAATGGTGACTTCATAGTGGATGTGTGTACTTCCTAGTTATAGGAATGTTGAATGTAGGCTAAGGACTCATCCCAAGTCCTTGGGTATTTTTGTTATACCCTCTGATCAACTTGTACCAAAGTCATGTTCACCACCTCTTTCTATCCATTTGTCTATGGATGGAAAGTTGTGCTCCTCTATAACTTGGTATCCATCTTGTCCCACAAAGTAGTCCAAAACTTCCCCAAGAACCTAGAATCCTGTTGAAACAATAGACTTTGGCAAACCAAAATGCACCCATACATTAGCAAAGAAAATATTTGTTGCCTCATGTGCTTTTATTATCTTTTTACATGCCATAAGAATACACATCTTACTGAATCTATCAAACAACATAGAGATAGTCATGGCCATGTTTAGACATAGGTAATCCTCCTACAAAATCCATAGAAATGTCCTCCCATGATGAGTAGTACTACTAGAAAAAGGCATATACAAACCCTCCTTCCTAGTCTTAGGCTTGTTGGTACAACAAAGTTTACATCCACGTATAAATTTTGATACTTCTTCTTGCATATTGGGCCAATACACGTACCTTTGCAAGTGGGCTAGGGTCTTACCAACACCAAAATGTCCCACTACTTTTGAGGTATGTGCTTCCCTCATCAATATAAGTCTTTCTTCTTTAGGCACACAAAGCTTCCCCATCGGTAGAGCAGCCCATCCTTGAGATAAAATCTTCAATCCCTATCCTTTCAGTCCCTTGGGACTACAACTACTGAAATGTCACCCCAAAGTCTCTGTCCTGGGCATATGCCTCTTCATAAGCTTCCTTTGTGAAGGGCTCGATCTGAGAGATAGTGGCCAAACAGAAAACTTCTGTGTGGGTGGCCTAGACAACATGTTTGCCACCAAATTTGTACTACCCTTCTTGTATTTGATCACTAGATGGAACTACTAAAGGAACCCCATCCATTTGTAGTGCCTTGCCTACTGTAATTTAGACTGTGCTTGCAAATACTGGAGAGGTTTGTGGTCAGTGTGCACAATAGTTTCTTTACCCAACAAATAATGCTTCCATTTTTTAATTTCTGAACTAGTGCATACATTTCCTTATCATATACTGAATATCCTTTAACTACTGAAGTGAAAGTTTCATAATGATAGCATACGGGTTTACCTCCTGAAGCAACATTGTGCCCATAGCATAATCACTAGCATATGTCTCTACTTCAAAATTTTTGCAAATTAGGAAGAGAAAGTACTGGAGCATGACTAATCTTGTATTTCAATAACTCAAAGGATTTTTCTTGTTCCTTACCCCAGTCAAAACCCTTACTCTTTGCGGCCACTATGTGTAGAGGTGTTGCAATCATGGAGAAGCCTAGAATGAACTTTCCACATGTATTGTACTGCTCCCACAAAACTCCTAGTCTTGTGGCTCTGTTGGTGTTGGCCAATTGTGATGGCTTCCACCTTCTTTGGATCCACTCGTAGCTCTCCTCCTCCAACCACGTGCCCAAGATAGACAAGTGACTATTTGGAAAATTCACATTTCTTCATATTACAAAGTAGTTGTTTCTCCCTGAGAACTTGCAAGACTTGTTGTAAATGAGTTAGATGTTCTTCCCATGTGGCACTAAAAATCAAGATATCATCTAGATATACAATGACACATGAATCTATGAAATCCCACAATACATCATTCATCAATCTCATAAATGTAGTGGGTGCATTGCATAACCCAAAAGGAAGTACTAACCATTCATACAAACCTTGTTTTGTCTTGAAGGAAGTCTTCCATATATCCTCCTCCTTCATTCTGACTTGGTGATAACCTGACTTGAGATCCAACTTCGTGAAAAATTTGGCATGTTAAAGCTGGTCCAAGAGATCATCTATGTGGGGAAGTGGATATCTATTCTTTATGGTGATCTTGTTCAAAGTGTGGTAGTCGATGCACATTCTCCAAGAACCATCCTTCTTTGGCACCATCACAATAGGTGAACCACATGGTGAGGTGCTTGGATGTATCACCCTTGGTCTAGTAGTTCTGGAGTTGTTTCTTTACTTCAAGTACTCTCAAGCAAGGATTGCCTATACAACCCGATGTTTGGTAGAGGGGACTCTGGCAATAGTTGAATCTCATGCTCTACTTCCCATTTTGGTGGTAACCCACTGGGAGCCTGAAATACTTCTTGAAAATATTGAATAATACTATCCAAATCATGCTTTCCCTAGTTAGAAATATCTAAAACTTCTACCCCATCTTGTTTATCCTTTAACAAAAGTAAACAAAACTGATTATGATTTTCCTGAATAAGTCATTTTGCTTGGTTAGCACTCACCATAGTAACTCGTGTCTTACGTTGGTGTGCCCGGATGTTGTAGCTGATCCCATCCTTGACCCATCTGTACTAGTTTTCCTTCTCATAAATATAGCATCCCTAATATACAAGTAAGGACTCCCAAATACAACATCAAAAGCATCAAGTGGAATAACGTCAGCTTCCAAAACATCAATATACTGGGAATTTATCCCAAACTTGACCTTACATCTTCTTGTTACCTGAATTTCAACACCCTTCTTCACCCAACCCAAAGGATAAGGGTGTGGATGCAGTAAGTCTCAAGACCAAGCTTCTTTACAACTACTTCAGAAATCAAGTTAGATTGAGAACCGGTATCAACCAAAGCATTTACCTTAGTTCTCTTGATCTAGATTTTGATCTAGAATAGTCTACTCATCTCCTCTTCCTAGCTGTCCATGTTGGTGGTCGTGCATCCAAGCCTTTCATCTACATCAGAGTCATCTTTGATTTCCACCTCCCTTCTATTTTTTTACAACTTTCATGGACTTTGAGTCCTTGGTTGGTTCTTCTTCGATGTAACTCCGGATGCAACTTCCAACATGTGTATCAAAGTATGACCATTGATATCATAGTTCTTAAAAATTCTTTTGGGATCTTTACAAGTATTTAAAGTAGTGGCAACTTGTTTACCTTTCCCTTTCCACTTACCCTTGTTACTTGTTTTCCCATACTCTTTTTATGCTGATTTGTTGACTACTTTTCCCTTAGCTTTGCTTCTCCTTGCTTCTTTTCATCATCTATGTAGTATGCCTGCACACATGCCTCGTTGAGATATTTGGGATTTGTGGAGATGAATTTTCTTCGAAGGTGAGTGTGAAGTCCTCCCAAGTACTTAGTCATAATATCCTCATCCTCCAAGTCCATGTTTAGCAACATGGCCTACCTCCAAAACTCCGTAGTATAGTCCTACACACTTTGACCACTGCCTTGTCTAAAATACTACCATTTAATCATTTGGTCAGTCTTGTGGCCAATAGGATAGAAGTTAGCTCTAAGTAATTCTTTAAATTCTTGCCAAGATTTCACAATAGGACTTCTTCTTTTCACAAGTGGTTAGATGGGTTTCCCACCAAACCAGAGCATGTCCCTCCATTTTGAGATGTGCAAAGGTGATCCTCTGTGCCTCAGTGACATTATGGATGCTAAAGTAGACTTCTAACTATTTTAACCATTTATCAAGCAACTCTGCATCTACTTGTCCTTCAAAGATTTTAATCTCAACTTTCATCTCAACTTTAAAAGGAGTATGATCAGATTTTACCTTTTCTCTTGTGTTTGAAGTCTCTTCTTCATGCTCTTCCCCATAATCTTCCTCATGGTGGCTCCTCCCTATGCCAAAATTTTTAGCTAAGCCTCAAACCACTGAGTCCATGGAGTCTTTCTTGACAGAAGTTGTCTTCTGCAAATCTGCAAGTTCTTCTTGCCTTCTAAACATCCTATCCATCATGGTCTCCAACATCTCGATTCTATGGACCAAGTTCTCTTCCTCCATTTGTCCCCGAATTCTCTGTTTCCACTTTCTTTGTAGAAATTTATGGATCGCAAGGTAAAGCCTCTTTGCCTTTAGATCTCATCACTGTCATACAAATCCAAGAATGAATACCACAATCCTAGATACTTGTTAGCTTTGATACCAAAATGATCTGTAAACTCTTCAACTTTGGAATTATCCATAATCACAAATTAAACGTTGTTGTTCTACTTTCTATTAGAAAATGATAGAGATAGCTAGTGAATGAATTTTTACTTATGCTTAGAATCAACAATTGTAGGAAAGGAAAGAATATAAACTCACAAACACCAACAAGTTTTATCCTGGAAACCTCCAGAGGAGGAAAACTAGTCGAGAAGGGAAATTGCTCTTTCTTCCCACTTTTATTGGCCAATTCAAAACAATAAGTACAAAAATTACAATAAGTATGAAAGAGAAGTAGATAATATCTCACACTTCCTCCCAATTACTTGTTTTCTCTGTCTCAACACTCCTTTCTTCTACAAAACACAATTCTAGCACTAAGAACTTCTTGCTCACTTGCTTTCATGCTTCGATGATCTTATTCTCTTCTACAAACATGTATTTATAGTCCTTTTTTCATGTTCTTGTGCACTGGAGAATGGGAAAGGTCATGGAGGAGAAGAGACACAACAACCTTTCAAATTTTGAGGCTGTTCGTTTTCATGTTTTATTTTCTATCCGAAAGAGCCGATACCACGCCCAATGTGGGACTGGTCCTAGGACTGCCACCCTAGTTGGGTGGTGGTTCTGTAACTACCACTCGCATAGCATAAATCATGTTACTATAAATACGTAACCTCCATATATTTATTTTCATTCTTTGTGTTGACTGATCTGATGAAGTAGAGTCATTTTGGATCCCTATGGATCATATAAGATGTTGAATAGGTGGCCACATTTGGAGAAATTGTAACAAAAAGGAGTTTCGCATGGTGACAACCATGGTGTGAAAAGTAACAAAAATCATAATAATAAGAGCAATATAAGCAATGATAGTAAATAGGAAAATAGTACTAACAACAATGTAGATGTAAATAGAACTAGAATAGAGATTAAAAAATTATCAAGGGAATAAACACACACAACAATATGTAAAATAGAGTCATAATAAGGAATAGAGCCACAAACATGGGAAACCCATGGTGAGACGATAATCAAGGCACTTAGATTGCATATAAAACAAAGTAATGTCAAACAAGAAATCATAGTGCCTAAACATGGGACACCCATGATGTCAAAAGATAATCAAGGCACTTAGTTAACATACAATGAATCACACAAGCAATAATACAATAGCTACTAAGGATGTCAACAAGAATGGTGTCAAAAATAATAAGAGCAATAAGTGATAAGATATCATATGAAGAAACATGTATCAATGCTACATAAGACATGTGTGTTAGTCTCATTAGTTCAAAAATAACATATACATGATATATACAATCAAGTGTAATGAGGAGGTAGAAAGGAACTATAATGAAATAATAACATACATATAGTGTGGAGGGATTCCCCAAGATAATTATATAAGGAACCATGATAGATAAAATTAACATGTAACAATTTGTGTATCATGCATCAAGCTAAATATACTCTCAAAATCATGTGTGTAAAGAGTAGAAAAGATATGCTATCGATCAAACCAAAGTGACTAACAACATATGTAATATAAATTTCTAATAGTGCAAGCTATGTGTACAAGTTTTGGTTTTGTATTTTACAAATATATTACTATTTTTGTATTATTGAATATAGCTATGTACAGAGAGGGGTAACATAAGATCTACCTAACGAGGGCCTATTTAGGAGTAGGAGTTGAGCCATGAAAAATAAGAGGCATGTGCCACAATTTTTCCAAAGAAGAATGGTCATATACAAGTGGTCCCATAGTAGTATTATGTACCATAAAGATCAATGAGGAGAGCAAGGTGGAATAGATCCTTGAGATAAATTATGAGATGTGGTAGATCTATGAGGTGGGCTCAATGAGAGAGAGCCACTAGAGATAATTTATGCCTAGGAAGACCTATGAGAAATCTTGGGAGGATAAGAACCAATAGATGTAACATGTTTGAGAAGACCATAGAGGGTGAGAACCACTAGATGTAACATATGTGATAGGAGATGTGTGAGAATACCTAGGAGGTAAAGAGTTTTTAGAGATAAAATGTGTCTTAGAAGAATTCTCGGGAGAGATAAAAAGAGAAACTATAGAAACATGATGAGATGATATCGAGAAGAGAAGCCTCAAAAGGAATGCCACAGTTATGACAAGTTGTTATTGGTGAATGAACTTAACACATTGGTGTAAAATAGATGGGATAACCCTAAGAGTACGTAACCAAGGGAGACCTAAATGCATGTCACTTGAAATAAGAGTGGAAGCCACTAGGAATGGAATCGAGTAATAATAGAACCAACAATGATGGGTAGAATAATATGACCATAATCAGAGTTAACATTGTGTGTAATGTGTTACTTAGAATAACCGACAAAGTGAAGTAGCTTGAAAGTACATATATTTTCCTTGTTATGTGGATTGACCAAAAACTATGGATGAGAACTTGATTGATAAATGCATGAATGTATAGCATATCCAAAATAAAAGTTTCATCTATATTAAAGTATTCAAAACTAATGAATAGTGTAAATAGTAGCATAGGAATAACAATGCTAATCATTGTATCTAATGGGTGGTCATAAGAAGGAGGTGGTGGTATCACATGATAGGTTAATGCACTTCAAATGTGGATTTTTCATATTCTTTATGAGGCATTAGGTCATTGACAATTTTTATCTTTACATTATCATTAGTAGGCTTGGAAGATTCAATGTGCTCTTCCAATTCAATTTATTTAACATCAATAAGATTTCGTATAACATGTTTTAACTTGATACATTGATTAGTGAGATTACCAATACATCAATGATAATTGTAATAAGCATTAGGATCAAAAATCTTACTATGAGGATTACTTGCATTGACCTCAAGTAGTGGAGGGAGAGACAAAATATTTCACTCAAGTAATTATTTTAGCATAATGTGGGAGCACAAGGTAAACACATGAATTACCTGTGGGCATGTTATAATTGTATCTTAGTAGGTTGGGAGATAACATTAACCATGTCCTTAAGATTATCCTTATTATCAGTAGATTTTCCATTGAAGGTATATTTAGTTGGGAATTGGGATTTGGGATGCGAGAAGATGAGCTAGCAAAGCATATTTAAGCCCTGATCATGTGTAGTAGTTTGGCCTCGTGTTCCTAAATAGTATGGCATAGATGATCAAATTGGGGATCTTGGTAAATATAAAATAGTCTTGGAATGGAATAAGAATGGTTTTTGTGAAGATATCTTAGAGTTATTTATCATCTAATATTTATTCATTTTAGTAAGAATAGTTTTATTGCATAAAATATAGTAATCGATGTGTTAATTAGATCCTTAGTGGACTTTAGACATTAAACAATTGGTAATTTTTTTCCAATGTTGATAGAGATTTGTACAAGAAGCCACTTGGCCAAATTAGTGAAAGAGTGCACAAAGTGTGTTTGTAAAACATAGAACCATTAAAAATAAATTCTTTAAGACACCTAGGTAAAATCTTTGTGAGTAAAATTTCATGAGAGGCATAGTAAAAGAAATCCACATGGAATGAGAGAAGGTTCTCTATGGAATCAATATTATCATCATAAATAGGTAACTTAGGAGAAAAAACCAAGAGGTAATGGATAAGAGGTTACTTTAGGTATAAGAATATTATGAAACAATTGATTAAATTCCATGGTATGTGAAGTAACAAATATACCTTATTGTAATTACAATATTTGGGCTTGTAAAGTATGAAAAAGGGTTTTAAGGGCTTGCGTGCTAGAAGAAGAGACATGAGAATCACTAGATTTGTAATTATGGGTAACTATGGATGTAAGGATAGACATGGGAACATTTTGTATTGGGGTACTTAGTGCCCCATAGAAGATAGGTATTACTAGCCTTCCCTTCATAAGAATGTCAAAAATACATATGGCAATGTGATGCATGTCAAAGAATGGGGAAGCTTACTTTGTCACCGAAATGCCCCTTAATCATCAATTGGTTTTAGGACCTTTTGAGAAGTGGAGAGTTTATTTTTTGGACCAATAGACCCCATCTTATGGAAAATAATACCTGCTGATGTGAACTAATTATGTCACAAAATAGGAAAACGTTTAGGCCCTCCCTTATGCCGATATATAATTTGTATATGATCTCTTGAACCACATGATCATGCAAATATTTTGAGCACCTAGATCTATAGTGTATGGCCAAGGACCTTAGTTCATTTCCAAAGTGATTGATGCCTTTATTGGACTATACTATTGGATCAATCATTGAAATTCATCACCATATCATCTTCAGGCCAATGGGAAAGTTAAAGTCACAAATAAGGAATTAGAAAACATCTTGAAAAAGTTTATGGATACAAATAGGAAATATTGGGCTATAAGACTTCCTAAAATACTTTGGGCATATAACACAACATGGAAAACCACCACTATATTATCTCCATATGAACTTGTGTATGGGAAGAAACTACTGCTTCCTATAAGGTTTGAGTTATAGACCTTAAGGAAAACACTAGAAGTAGGGATTGAGATGGATTCATCCCAGAAAGACAATATTCTTCATATAAATTAGTTAGATGAGATGAGGATAGAGGATCAAAAATAGTTTGAACTCCTCCAACATCAAAGAAATATTTGGCATGACTCTCATATCAAGAACTAGGAGATTTAAAGAAGGATATTGGGCCCTTTTGTTTGATTCAAGGTATCAACAGTTTAAAGGAAAGTTAAGGACTAGATGGTTGGGGCCCTATCAAGTGGATAAAATTTATGATAATGGATCAAGTCAAGATACTACCTATTGATGGAGACAAGATAACTCTATTAGTAAATGGACATATATTGAGACTATATCAGCAGCCTCAAAGAAAATATGAGTTCACTAAGGAAATTCAGTCATGTGCTAAATTTGGTTTCATGGAAGAATGTAGTTCTTCCACCATAATGTGATAAAAAATTTAAAACCCCAATAAAGGGAGAAAATAAAAATAAGAAAATGATAGTATTCTCCTCTCTTGTTCTAACAATACTAAAAACAAATATGAATTCAAAATTAAAAATGTAAGAACATCGAATATTGAAAGGTTGGGATAGATGAATTTCATATCAAGCTACACACAAACTGTAAGTATTTTTCAAATTCAAGAATGAAGGACCAGTGATCAAAGGTATATTTCATGTTTCAATAAGGTAAGGTGTATTTATTTTCCCTATTTAAGAATTATCTTTCCAATCATTCCAATGTTTTTGATTTAATGTGATTATAAAAGAGAAAAGGGAGAAAAATCAAGAATGATATCATCCAAAGTGCTGGAAGGCCCATGCATGATATTCGACATGAGGGAAGGAATAGTATAAGACATAATTTTAATGCATGCCAAAATGATTTGAAGATACATTATTTAATTTTAACACATCAGAAATGGGTCACATAATCACATGGATTAATCATCGATGAAATATCATTATTTCTATAACTGGCGGAGGAAATTATTGGGTTCCTACATAAGTGAATGAAGCAATAGTTAAAGATATTACTTATCTAGAAAATAAGTTTTTATGCTAAATTTAGCAGGCTTTTGAACATTGAATTCTGAAGCTTAAATTTAGCGGTTGAGAAATCCTAATTTAGGGTAAAATTTGATCATGCTTTATCATTCCAGTAAATGATTTTTGACCCATTTTTGTTTTGAAGACCTTACTCTATTGATTTATATTAAATGGGCCAAGAAGAAATCTAATTTAACATTTGAGTCTGCATTTTATCATTCGGACATTTTTCGCAAAAGGAGACCCATCTAAGAGTTAGAAATGTTCCTCCTACATAAGAGTGGTGTAGCTTTCAAATCCTCCATGACACATGTTGGCAAGACTTCATTAAAAAATTTAAGGGTTAGGTGAATAGAAAACAAGAGAATAAAATTCCATATAGCTAGAAATTAAATTTGAATGGAGCTCCTTAGATTCCTCAATAATTTTATTCTTCCGAATATTGGGAGACCATACAACAATACAATGCCAAATGGGAAGTTTCCTTTATACCCATAGAAAAATTAAAATGCTTTGGGAAGGGGTACAGATCCAAATGGATTAATTTTCATATGGGGGAAAGAGGATATTTTAGGGTGGTTTACAACTAGATCTCAGCTGGTTTCAAGCATCTAGCACGATTTCCCAAAGGTTCTATTTATTTAATTATAAGAGTTCAAAACAATACTTCACCACTTTGGTAGTAAAGTAGAGCTTTAACTTATGCACTCATTGTACTATGCAATTACAAGGATGATGCTAATTTTACAACGTTAACTGTGGTTCATCGAGGTTGGTGCTTTTGGACCTCAATTAATGTTATTAGATTATTATGTAGGGAAGATGAAAGGTCAAACAAGGAATTTAGGATGTTTCATTGTCCATTCTTTATTATGAATCATGCCCCATATCCTGTTAACCTCACATCCCATTCCAACTCGATATTTGCACGACAAAGTCTTTTCAAACTCCTACCACACATAATCCCAATGTGTTTTTTTAATGTTTTATTTTATTTTTATTTTTATTGGGCACTACATTTCCCTTCCCTTTAAGATCATCATCCTCGATGCAACACAATGGCGAAGCTCAAAGGAAATGTACGTAAGTTGAGTTAAAAATGACACGTGTCGCAAGAAAAGTGAAGCCTTTGAAACATTAACAAAGCAACTTATTGCTATAATGTGACCACAAGGAAGAGACTAATTTTGTTAATATGTTAGATTTTCATGTTCGTTAAGATTGGTAGTTAGTTATCCTTTTTACTTATTACTCAATTATTCTTTTCCTTTATAGTATTTCTAAATCTCAAGCTCTTAATATTCAATGTTTTAAGATTTTAGTGTATTTATTTTTGTGGGTGTTCAATAGAAAATGACATCACAATACCACACAAGGGCCAAACACAACACTAATGGTTCACAAGACATCATGATATGTACTTTCACAACTATATCACATCACAAGAACTCAATTGAACCATGGAAGAACATACATAGCCCTCACAACATAGTACTTATTACATATGCACCCAACATAATAGTACTCATAACATAAGTAGACTATAACAACATGGAATTCCCAACAGTGCACATACAAAGGTTTCACAAAATTGAGACAAATAATAATTGTGGTTACATAGTGTCAAAAGGGATTAAAACATACCCTCAATGAGGAGCATCAATCCTCAACATCACAAAACATGACCAGACTTGCATGAGTACACATAAATCAATGTACCAACACCATACACCTCCCAAAACATCATATAAAACTCCATATACCTCCCAAAGCATCATAAAACAACTACATATACCTCCCAATAATCATGGAAAAAAAGCTCCATATACCTCCAAAAGACTCATAAAACAACTACATGTACCTCCCAAAGCATAAAAAAGCAACTCCATATACCTCTCAAACAATAAAATAAAGATATATTTTCCTTTTGCAATCCCTAAAAGATTTCACACGCGAACATGGTCACCCTATGACCCTAGAGTGCATAGAGTCCAGACACCTCTAACCATGTTAGGATAAATTTTATTATCCTCAATATTGATGTAGGAATAACTCACGGTTCAATAACCCACTAGTTATATCTAACTCCTTGGGGCGTACCCATACAAAAACCGGGTCCATAGGTTTCAACCTCTCCATGGTGCATCATGAACCTATTACACACATTATGACATTGGAACCAACATAACAATCTGTCCAAGTGGTAAAATACTAAGCCTTCATGTTTCAATAAGGTAGGCTATAAAACCTTTAAACATGAAAATAAAATTTAAATCTAAGTAAAGAAAATGGCCAAATAACCATATTTAGTGCAAAAATCCACATGTTAGTGCAATAACCAAATAAAATACCCAAAATACAAGAACAAACCAATCAAGAAAACTATTGGTTCTAATAAAGAAAAAGGAAAATGTTTAATTTATGAATAAAATACGTATAGAGAAATAACACATCACAATAACTATGTGGCCTTATACGACCACCAAAGGGGTACTCAACAATTTGATGACACTTAGAAATCGAGCCTTAGCTTGTAAAATAATATATCAAATAATACAATTGTCATCATCTCTATCTAAATCATCCATCCACCACTTCCACAAGGTTCAACATAGTCATAACTACACTTAGGTTGAATCCATACGATAACCATATAGGGAGAGAGAAAGGAGTACATGTCACCACCTCTCGAGCCTCAAAGTGTGTAAGCAAAGTTAAAAAAACACAATATGGATGACATCCATTGAACAAGTTCCATACATACCAAACAAATGTTTTTTTTGGATGTTTTCATCCTATATAAGACTCCACTTCCTATCTCATACTCAACTTAAGTGACTAGCCAACGGTACACATTTCCTCACTTTAAACATACACTTTTACCAATTTCCAAACTCGAGACAATAATTGTGGCTTAGTGTAAGGTTCACAACATAACACATAACTATATCACTAAAATAATGGTGGTTTATGTACATTAACCATAACATCTATGCATGGTTTCTATATCAGGGTAAATCACAATCATTACATTCATAGGTTATAATACATCACATTACCACATACCACACCTAAAGTGCAACCATTGTACAATAGGGATCATACGTTTACCATATGCCCCTAAATCACAACATGAACCATCACATATTACATGAATTATACGTATGAGGAACACAATGTCTAACATTACAACATGGTGACACACACAATTCATCACAAAATAGTGATGACATCACAATACAATCCAATTCACTTTACACCAATTTTTTCATGCAATACATCAATACACCTACATATCACATAATTCCAAAATTCTCCAACACTCTGTAATCCACAATAACATTCTTTTCACACACAACAAGGCGGTACATCACACATGAATTCCTCATTGAATCCATGAAAAGGAGAGAGAATAATCTCATCACCAACACATCAACATGACAACAATTACGCACTAAGTGACATGCACAACATGTGCATTCATAATATCACAATTACAACATTGTTCACATCACACTTATATCACATTACTCTTCCAATCTCCACCACCACCATGCAAAACCATCACAACTCCAATCTATCCCAAAGGTTTGAGAGCATGAACCATATATCTCTTCTCTCCCATCTTACCAAGTTTAACTCCCACATTTTACACACATTTTACACACAAAATACAACACTAAAAATACCAAAATAATTTTTTTGACTTACAGTGTAGTACACATGACACTACATGAGATCACTCGGGACCACACACAAAAAGTTATATGTTTTCACAAACATTAACCCACATGGATAACATGAAAACACATGATGCACATCAAGGAAACTTTTTTCAAATGATAAGGCACAACATAATGATTCAACTACAATATAAACCTATAGATAGGGTCTTCCCACGACACAATACTTTTATGGTTATACAATTATTATAATCATGTTTCAATATTTAACTTAAGTTCTAGAAAGGTTCATAATATGTGAATCATACATTCCATTTCCTTTTGCTAAATTTACTTTTATAATGTTTAACATTTAACTTACAGTGTAGCTCATTGAATAAGGATCATCTACATTATTTCAATTACTTGTTTAATTTGCTTGTTTGTTAATAGGGTATTTATTTACACACAAGGCTACTAGGTATTATCCCTAGGATTCACTCCTAAGGGCATGCATCTTGATCTTGTATCATACCTTAGTTACACAATGGAACAAGTGTGAGCCCAAAGGAGGGAAGGTTCACATCTTTTTCTCAAGGATTTAGGGTCAAGTTTATTTCATTCATTTATAAATTGGTAATTGATCTAATACACAATAAGTATTATATACAAGGTAGGTTATTTATTCACAGCAAGAGCATTTAATCACATTACAAGGAAAATCATGTTTTACTTTACCTGTGGAATAACATCCCATGATTTCACTTCCCAAGGCCAAACATCATTTATAAGTTTACCATAGTTATGTTCCAACAATTAGTTAAGGATTCGAAGGCTCTAAACATGGAAACATACTTCCTTATTTTCTTTTTCTAGATTAGGTTTTCAGAGTATCATTTTACATTTGACTTAAGAGGTTTTATTTCTCCCTAACTAGGTTCATATGCCTTTTGTAATGAATTTTGTAACCTATTTGTTAATAGGGAATTCTTATCCTCATGAGACTACTAGTTCCCTGTTTTAGGGGATTTATCACTAGGAACATGATCACATAGTTTCACATCATACATCCATTATATAACAGGACAAGTAGGAGAGAAAGATGGATTAGTCCATTATTAAAAGGGTTAAGGTTCACATTAGAGTTTACACAATGTGGATCTCACTTCTCACCACAAGATGGCTTAAACATGATATGAGAATGACCTAAATTTCACCTTTCTCCAAAGACATCATCTAATGGTTACATTTTCACAAACTAATCATACACTAAAATGTTGTTAAGTTTCGTAATTAACTCTTAGTATTGCACCATAAAACCCAAAAAAAAATTGAGATTAGGTATTGAGCTCATTTATGATCCCAAATCTTAAAGGTGACTTTCAAGGGTGGTTGGAAATCTTTTCCATATAAAATTTTCACTCTACACATGTGCCCAACCAAGAGGGTTTTACACTATGTTTAATGTTGGTTTCCTATGTCACCCTACCCTAAGAGAACACATTATCCTTACTACACACCCAACTATCAATCCTATGAGGGATGACATACACCAAAACAAAGTTTAACCATGTCATTCCTAATTTTTGGGTTTACGGAAATGTTGCTAAGCATGTAGGATAGGATGGAAATCTCAACTTGGGATCTTATCTACTTAACTAGAAGGTGTCATCGATTGTAAATATTTTAAGTTCATTCTAAGGTTTTAGTTTTCTATGCTACAAAGAATCACACAAGAAGGGTAGTTATACATGAAGTTTATACTAGGGTGGACTATTTTGTTTAGATCTCTTTATTACATTTTTAGGTAAGAAACACAACACACCAATTATTTAATCATCAATTGCACACTAGAATTGTACTATAAGCTATTAGATTCAATTTCATTTAACACATATCAACTTTTACAATACAAAACTTGGGATCAAAATAACACCCATGTTTAGATGAACATTTCCCTTAAACACTAAAATCTTAAAAATGTTACAAAACTTCACTAATAAACCTTTCAATACTTTACAAAATATTGAACTATCCTCTACAATTTCACTTAACATATATATCCAACCCCTTTTTACCATATGTAAATCTGAGTCAAAAAAACACCTATAGTTAAATGCACATTTCCCAAAGCACCCCTAAAACTAACATCTCATACATACTACCAAACTACAATAATAAGTCTTTCCATACATTACAAAAATTTGGTTCAACCTCTACAATTACATTGTTTCAAATATAAATTACAATAATACACAACGAATTATAACCACGTCGTTTCACCATCTTACTTGCATCCTGTAAAACCATGTGAGCATGAAATCAATGATAAATCACTAGCATGACATCCACCTAAGTCTAGCATAATTAACATTATTGGTTTCCCATTTACATAATAATGATAATATTTTACATTCAAAAGGAGAGGGTTAGAGACATACATTCATTTCACTTCATTTCTTATGTAAGGAGAAATGAGTAGGGAAGAGAGAGAAACACTATTTTGCCAAAAGTCCAATTTCACACAACAAGTCACAAGATAAAGTTCCAAAAATTATTGACAATTGTCAATAAGTTCACATGATGGTTTGCTAACTTGACTTGGGTCCTACAACTTTATTTTACATTTCTCAAACTAGTTGCAAAACGTAAATTTTGGCTTGGAGCCTAAGAAAACACATTCAGAAACTATCTTCCAATGAGAAAATACACAATGGGTAAATTTCTACATGGAATCCTATATACCAAGAGCTCACAAGAAATGACGGAATTCGAGAACTAGTGAATGGTTTATAATTGGCGACTAGTTTTCCGGGGTCACCAGTCATAATTGGGAAATTTGGTTGCAACACAAACAAATTTTAGCTCGAGGGCTAAGAAAAAGTCATCCAAAACTGACCTTCGATAGGTGAAGGTGTAACAGAATTTCCTTCATGTTCTCCTATATATAGAGAATTCATCCAATTCAATAGAAACTATAATTGGAAAATGAGTTTCAAATGGTGACAATTTTTCCAGAGCCATCGATCATAGTTGAGCCGGTTTGACCTAGTCAAATAGTTACCGAGGCCTACAAAATGCCTTTCCCAAACTATCAAGAAGAGTGTTTTTATCCTAACTAATGGTTCCATGAAAATGTATAGTATAAATACTAGACATTTTCAAAGGTGGAAAAGTGTTTTGCCACTTATGGTCCGAACAACGAGCTGATATGAAACTCAACTTTTCAGTTTTAACCACTTCCTAAAGGTGCAAAATGGGGTAATAGGGATCCTAGAGGAGTGGAGAAGAGAGCTGCAAATGGTTAAACAAGGTTGATATAATGCTTTATGTGACTCTCTACATAATAAGGAATACATACGATGTTTGACATCTCTTTATGAGGCTCAAAGTGTTATTTTGCAAGTCTCTAGAAATTACATTTTTCTAAATTTGTAAGGTGGATAGAAAAGGTTGTATTATTTGATGACCCGTTTAGGTCTCGCCAAAACCAATGGACATGAGCACCAAATTTTTATACCCTAGATAACAACATATAAATTTGTGGTATCAACACATATGTCGATCAAATTACAAGTCGATAATGTAAATTATAAGGTGCTTTATTGGCTTGAGATAGTAACTTGATTTTATTATCCAATTACATCGTAACTAATTGTTTAATATTTTAATTTTATTGCAAATGAATAAAAAATTATATGAAAATTATAAAATATTGAGGTAAGGGAGACCATTCCTGGAGGGACAAATCCGGTCAAATTTGAGGGATTTGGTTTTGTATCTCGAAGAGGTATTTCTTCAAATAGTTTCACTGCCTTATCGATTAGTCCCTTGTTTTCAAGATCTAAAATCATTACATTCGAAGACACCACGTCTCGCCAAGGAATTTTGTTAACTAGTTTCAAGGCCTCATCAACAAACCCATGCCGCACAAATTCAAAAATCATAGAAGCCCATGAGACCACATCTCTTTGAGGCATTGTTTGTAAAGAGTCCTCAAGCTTCATAAACAAATTTGTGTTGTGTATATCTAGAAATAATATTAGTCCATGAGATCACATTTTGGGTTGCACATTTTGTCAAACACATTCTATGCATTATTTAAACCTCCCCATTTTGCATACATGTCCAAAAGGGCATTTGACATGAAAATGTTATACTGGTATCCACTTCTTATTACCTGCTCATGGATCTCCATTCCTGTTCTAAATCCTCCATTTTGGCACAGGGTGGAGGATGTTGGAAAAGGTTGTGAAGCTTGGCTTTGCATTTTCTTGAAAGGTTCCAAGGCCTTTTCAAAAACCCATTTTGTACATATCTTGCTATCATTACAGATCCATAAACATGTCTTTTAGGAATTTAGTCAAAGCAGTTCATATACCAAGTGCATGCTTCCATTTTTGCATACATATCTACTAGAGCACTTACAATTACAACATTTGAAAAATATAATCCCTTCTTCATTATACTTTGGTTTCCTACAATCGTGCAGTTCATGCCACATTTCTTTTAGGCATTTAGTCGATCTGATTCATATGCCAAGTACATGCTTCCATATTTTTCATACATATCTACCAGAGCGCTTGTAACTACAACATCTAACAAAATTCCTTTATTTTATGCTTTGGTAGATATCCATACCTTGTTCTAGAGATCCCATTTTTACATAGGCTATGAAGATAATGAGAATGGACAACGAGATCTTCACGCGAGAGGAAGAGTGAAAGAGACAACAAGAAAGGGTGCTTCCAATGTCTTAATCAATACAACAAGCTACTTGGATTTGCACATAAAGTGCAAGAAAATGAAGTGGTTACAAATGCCCACCCAAGAATGGTGCAATAAGGTTATTGTGAATGTATCACAGTGCATAGAAGACTAGAGAAGAAAAATTCCATACAACTAGACATTACAGTTTGAATGAATCTCCTCACGAGTCCTCAATATTTTTATTCTTCTACATACAACAACAATATAGCATCGGAAGAAGTTTCCTTTACACCCACAAAAAAATGAAAACACTTTAGAAGGGATACAGGTCCAAATGGATTAATTTGTATATAGGGAAAAGAGGATATTTTAGGGTGGCTTATAGATAGAGCTCCATCTAGAAAAATTTCCCAAAGTTCTATTTATTTAATTATAAGAGTTCAAAACTATGTTTCACCACTTTGGTAGTAAAGTAGAGCTTTAACTTACGCACTCACATAGTGACTAAGTAATTACTAGTTTTATAACATTAACACAGGGTTCATTATGGTTGACACCTTTAGACCTTAATTAATGTTCTTAGATTATTATGCAGGAAGATGACAGTCGACAAGGCATTTAGAATGTGCTAATGTCCATGCTTTATTGTGAATCACACCTCATATCTTGTTAACTATACATCCCCTTCCAAGTCCATACGAGTCTTTTCACACTCCTACCCACAAGCAATCCTAATTTTTTTATGTTTTTATGTTTTTATTTTATTTTATTTTATTGTTTTATCGGGGATTACAACTAGATTAGACCTTGTTTTTAAAAATGTTTTGTAAGATTTAGAGGTGATGAAGTGAGAGATGGAATATTATATCTTCCGAGAAGCTCTAAGGCCATAATGGGTTACTAAAAGTGGTTTCATAACATGATGGATGTTTTTGTAGTTATCTAGACCACATGATTTTCTTGTTTGAGGGCTAGAAGCCTAGTCTTACTAAGGAGAGTGAATATGAGAAGATGAAGTCTTGAATCCTTAATGGATTTTCTTGATGAGTGATGTAGTAGATAATAAAGTGTGTAAACAAAGTGAAGACTGATTAAGCAAGTTTTTTCATAAGGTTTTTGGAATATTTTTGGCATTGAGAATCTTAGAAAAGATTCACATGATTTTGTGTTTATCAAACTAAATATGATGTTTTGAGTGTTAGCTTGTCCTTTTTCTATCAAAAATCTTTAAGCAAATATAAAGTGTGTCTATACACAATTATTTTTCCTTTAATCATGTAACTTTCATTTTATATTTAAAGGGGGAAATATAGACACTTGAATTTGATAATTTACCCTTTTAAACTATTAAATGTTATTGTGCTTCTTATCTAATATTGTCTAAGACAAACACCCACATCATATCCCCACTCAATGCATATTTTTATTTGTTTCCTAAGTTTTTATTCCCACACACTAATGTGTTGACTAATTCTAAGTACAAATCCATGAAACTCACATTTAAGCTCTAACCATAGTAAAGAAAATTTTAAATTTCATCTAACTTTTCCATGTGTAAAACCGTATAGATTGGCCAAACATGTGAAATCTAATCTTGGATGACTTGTACGGTCCTAGAATAATACATCTTCAACTCTTCTTTCAATGCACTACCATTTTTTGGTATATTCATCTTCCTAGGTATACCTTATCATGATAATTTACCTTTGGAGCCTTATATAAACAAAAGTTAATATCACCTCTTTTACTCACCTTGCATGAGTTGGAAAGTATATAAAAAATCATTTAACACATTCATTGCAATACTCAAGATTGAACTTATTCATAAGCATAAACCACCAATTTATGCAATTTTGTGATATGGATTAGAGTGCATGGTTTTGAGTGGGTTGAAGCTAGTGAAACCATAAATTTTGTGATTGATGAGATGACATGATTGCTTAGAGTTTGCAAACTATAGAGCACAACACAATTTTCTACATTCGGTATAATGGGGTTCATATTCTTGGAGCATGTGAATTATGTAATACATGGCCTATTCACTACCATGGTTATCGTGATGAGTGAGCATGTCCCTAAGGTATGATCTATAAAGAGATATGTAAAGAAAAAATGAATCCTCCTCACGAGGAGGTATAAGCATCATGGTGATAAGAGGTCTTGTTTGAGTTCATTGAAATCATTTTGACAATTAAGATCCCATCTAAAGTCAACATCTTTACAAATAAGGTGGTGAAATGGTTGACAATGACTGGAGAGTTGAGATATGAAACATTAGATAGATTGTAGTTTACCTTGAAGGATATAAATTTCTTGAGGTTTGATGGTGGAGATATTTCAATAATTTCTTTGATTTTGGTTGGATCTACTTCAATACCTAGGATATATATGATGAAACCTATAATTTTATGGTGAGAACATCGAGAACACACTTATCGGGGTTGAGATGAAGGAAATATTGGATAAAACGAGTGAATATTGAGTCAAGGAAAGTGGTATGATCTCTGCATTGTTTACTTTTCCTAAGAAGTTATCCATGTAGTCTTCTACAATTTTTTGGATAAGTTTCATGAAAGAAATATGTCATGGTACATTGATAAGTTGGCTTCTACATTCTTAATTCGAAAGTGATGATGTGGTAGCATAAGGTCCCCAAGGGGTGATGAAGGATGTTTTATGTTGATTGTAAGTGGTGATAAGGATTTGATTATAACTAGAAAACCATCCATAGGGAGATAATTTCTTATCCATCTATTAAATGACAAGATGGTCAATATTTGGAAGAGAGAAATCATCTTTTGGCATGCAAGATTGAGATCTGAAAATCGGTAAAAATGTGTGACTTTCTTGAGGATTTGGTTATGGGTACGATGTTAGAAACAATTAAGGATAGTCAATAGGTATGATGAAATTAGCGGAAAGCAAGTGTTGTAACTCTTCTTTGATGAGAAGAGCTATGCAAGGGTGCATCCTACAGAGCTTTTTTTGACTAGTTTGGCATTTGGATGGGTAACGATATTATGTATGATGATGTTAGGAGTGATATCAGGCATATCACTATATGACTAGACAAAGGCTTGATTTGTACTTAGATACGAAGGTATTGAAATCATATAATTCTTGTGGATTTAGTTATTAACTGACTTTCACTATGTGGGGTTCTTGCGTGGTTCCTATGTTAATTTTGATGGTGGATTTGTTGAGAAGGGTTGATGTGTTAGGTGATAAGGATTTTTGGATGAAATGTTCCTCCACTCCCATGTGGGAGAGGATATCTTGGTCATCTTGACATTGAAGAATATCAATGGTGGGTGAATCTTCTTCAATCATTTTTAGATAGATGAGAGGAAGTGTTTTAGTGACGTGATTAGTTTGATAAGTTATTGAACCTAAGGATATAGTATTGACTAAAAATTTTTTTAGGTGGGATGGATATTGTGTCATCAGTGTCCATAGGGTCATCAAGTTTTGTGGAGGATGATGGTTCTAATTTTGTGGTACGTAAAGATGCAATATGTGTAGATGGTTTAGTAGTGGGCCTTTCATATCATAGAGCATACTTCTTGTGTGATTTAAGGGAATGTTGGACAATTAAATCATGTATTCCATATTGTAGCATCTAAAACCAAAGCCTTTCCATGCACAATATTGGAGGTAAATTTGTGTAAAGATTTGATTATATAAAGATTTGAAGTCCGATAAGAAGGGCATAATATGGTGTTGATGAATGGATCATGAGGAAGGGTGATCGAACCCTACATAGATGAATTTTTTTTTTTTTCATATATGTGGGGCCATAGGAGGTGATGTCTTCGATGTTAGGTTCATACATAGGTTGTTTTTCTGGTCTTCCATATAGTTTAGGTGTAGCAAGAAAATTAAGCATGAGCATGTGGTACTCCCCAATGAAAGACATTCCATATTGTCACTAAGGGAGGAATCATCTGGTAGTTTGGATGATGGGATGGATGTGTTGGTGGATTATCCATTAGAGGATTCTAATTTCGATATAGGTATAAGGACATCACTTGGATGGTATGTCATATTACATTTGGTACAAGGATTAGGATTTGTAGGGATTGTGAATGTTTTACCTTCGTGCTCATATTTAAGACATCAATGGAGTGTCGAAGGGACACAACACATGATACATATCCAAGGTCGTCCTAATAGAATATTGTATTAGAAATCTCCTCTATAATATATAATATTTCGAGAGAAGAGTTTTGATGTCGACTTTAAGAGGTAGAATGATAATACCTAATGTGGGTGTGATTTTATTGATGAAATCTTGGAGAAAAATGGTGTTTCAATGATGACAGGTGTTTGGTAGTTAGATTTGGTTAAAGGAAATAGATGATATGATATTGATCATAGTTCCCCCATCAATCATGACCCTTTTGATGAGGACATCATTGATTCTGGGTGGTAATGAAGAGGTGCAAGTCATGATCTTCTAGCTAAAGTTATGATATTTCGAGATGATTCAAAGGAAATGGTGGCGGATGCTTTGAGAACACCTAAAAAGTGTGTAAAATAAAGTGGGTATTCTACTGTGTAATCGATATAGACTTAAGGGTTTCGATTATGGTGTTTTTGAAGGTACTTGAACAAGCTCATAAAGTGACATTTTGACAGATCTTGGTATAATTTCTTAATAACAATTTTTGTCTTTGCGGTGGAAGATGGTGGAGTGGCGAGGAAAAATATTTCTATCTTGGAGTGTGAAGTCTAATTAGATGTTATGGGAGTGAGAGAGATGGAAAATTGATGAGGAATAACCTTACTTGAGGAATCCTTAGGTATGGATAAGGGCTTGGTAATGGTGATTATAGATGTTGAGTGGGATTTCTTTGATTCATGTAATTATGAAGGAAGAATACCTCTACTTTCAAGTTTTTAACAATGACGTGAAAGGATTTACAGTATTCTATGAAGTGTCTTAACATTTGATGGTAATCATAGATGGCTTGAGATTATACCAGGATGGCTTCCACCTACGAAGATAGATGTATTAGAAGGATGAAACTCTATGAGTGATTGTTGGAGGAGTTTTTCTAGATTTGTTGCATAGTGTCTCTTTGATGCGGATGTCGAGGGTAATGATGTCTTAATTGGTTTTGTAGTTATAGGAGGTGTTACTTTGGATGTGGATTTTTATTCATTTATGGATGAATAATTTTGTATTGTGTGATGGTAATAATTTATTTAGACAAAGGTTACTGACCAAGATAGATGGTTGATAGTTTAATTTTTGTGTAGGCATAGTTGGATGATTTTGGGATATGATAGTAACTATTTTAGAATGGGGGTGGAATGAATTTTTGAAGGTTACGCGGGTGATACAAAGATACACAATCATCATATGAAATCTTTAGGATTTTGATAATGGGTTGTTTCGAGGTGTTTACAAAGGGTTATTAGATGAGCTAGGTGAAGAGGTGGTAGTCATGAGAGAAGAGAAGAGTCATTTTGATGATAGATTTTGAGGATATATTTTTGTTTGTCGGACGTATATTTAGGGGTTTAATTAGAAGAATATGTGGGTTTAGATCGAGTGATAGGAAGTAACTTATTGATGGTGTTTATGATATGTTAGGGTTGAACATTATTGTCTTGTGGTTGATTACCTAATGGGAATGATTCGGAAATGGTTGTTTGAAGACATCAAGGTTCGATTTTGGAGTGAATTACGATTATCTAAATGTATCTCACCCTTATCAATCAAGTCCTATAGGAAATTGTGGAATGAATGACACATTTTGATGTCATGAACCTTAACTATGTGGTATTTACAATAGTCATTATCCCTGTACCAAGAGGGTTTTGAAACAGAGGTGTCGATAGGATGAATAGGCAGAAGGGAGATCATGTTAGCAGAGTTTATTAAAAATTGTATTGTATGATTCTCTTATGGGAGTGTAAATCTTTTTTAAGGATAGGAAATTTTGGTAGTCGACGTTCTTTAGAAGTGGATTTGACAACTATAGTATTGGCTGATGATTAGGATTTATCTAGATTGGAATATGTCTTGGATGAGGATTCTAATATTAGTTTCTTTAGTTTAATATTGACTTTGTCTTCTTCAAAAGTGTGAAGGTAAAGTTTACGAGGCCATGGTAAAAGCTTAATGAAACATATGAAAGGATTGGATTTGCAGTGTAGATGAAATGTGTTTTGCACATGAATGGGAAAATAATTTGATTAACTTTGTTTGTGGGAGAGAGAATGACAATAGATTAATTATACCCCTCCTATGGGTGACAAAGTCTACAATGGATTAATCCTCAAACTGTTTAATTGCATAAAGGTTGGTAATGATGATTTTGCAGACAATTTTGATTGAAAATTGTTCAACTAATAGTTAGGTGAGTTATATGAATGAGAAGAGATAATACTATGGAATGTTGTTATACCATTCCAGGTAGGACCAGCTAGAGACATGGGAAATTTCCTAAGCATCAAGTCTTAATCCTAGGCTATAAGATAGCAAGCATGAAAAAAATCTTAGATGTGATGTTGGGGGTCTTCTTTTCTATAAAATTTAAGAAATTTTGGAATCTCCAAAGTGAGGAGGATAAGCTTTGTAAGGCACAAATGGGTGGATAGGCACATTATTTGTTTATATGAGAGTGTGTTTTTAGGATCCATGGAAGTAACTTCAAGGATGGATATACTATTCATTAAATCCTAAAGAGGGTCTCTTTTTGTGGTTGTGTGCTAGATGAGGATGAGCTAAGTTGATTGAATGAAAATTTATTAGGTTGTGTGTATGATTGATATTGTTGAGGGTCATTTTTCTAAAGGGGTATGTTTTTTGAGGATTATTTGTAGGGATCTTATAAGTGGGTTGTGAAACTAAATGATGTGATGGATGTGTTCATAAGAGGTTGTGATTATTGGGGTATGTGTTGGAAAGGAATAGATGTATGGATAAGAGGCTATGAATATTGAGTTGGTTGTTGAAAAGGAATAGAAGCGAAGGCCATGGGTTGTGATTTTTGTGGAACATTTTGAAAGAGGATTGATGAATGTATAAAAGGTTGTGCTTTTGTGGTATGCATTGGGAAGAAGTAAGTGGTTTTAATGGATGAGGTGTGTATTGTGAAATAAGGGGGGTTGATGATTGTTTTGAAATTGGATGAGTACTAGAAATAACACTAGTGTTGATTAAAGGTATATATGCGGGGATAGACATGGCATTTTGTGGATATGCATCATGGTTTTTGAGAGAATAGTGGATGAGATACACTAGTAGGGATAGTGATAGAACTCATGGGTTTTATTTTCATAGTAAAGGAAGTGGAGGGGTTTGTATGGATGAAGAGGTATTTTTGTTGTTTTGAAATGGTGTGGAACCAATCGAGGGATATGGTGAGGATGTTGATTCTTGATTAGTTGTGCCTTGTGAAGAAATCATGTTGAGGTCAATAATAGGAACTGAAGACACAATTAGATTTTTTGGTTGAATGCTAGGAGGATAAGAAGATATTTATTGGATAACTAGTTTGTGATTAAGATCAATGAGATGGGAGAAATAACATGAAGGATTGGGAACATAATGCTATAGTTCAGGTAATGATAGCTAGAGATGAAAACCTTTGCGGTGATATATATTGTTAAGAGTGATAGAGTTCAAATCAAAGATTTCAAAAAGACGGGATCCCCACTATCAAAGAAATGGGGACTGAAAGGGTCAGGTATCTCAAATGAAGCCAATTGGCTGTTGGGAGAATGTTGTTGTTCTTGATCTTTTGGTTGGGGTGTTGATAGGAATGTTTCACGTTGAGCATCATTTACACGAGCTTGAGCATGTTGTAAGGTTTGATGGGCATGTTGTGTAGATTGCTAAAATGGGCTAGACATGTTTTCATAAGTTTGGATGTGGGATTGTTATCTTGTAAGCACCATAATAACAAACAAACAATCACCTAATAAATGAAAAATAAAGCTAAATAAGTTGATTACATGCAGCAAGCAAATCACACAGAAATATTTTGATTATCTTGATTAATTTAAAAGAAAAAGTGAAATGTGTAAAACGGTTGATAAGGTCCTATGAAATGATTGTTTATGAATGGTTTGGGAAGGTTGAAGGTTTGAGTCCTCAATATACCTGAAGGTAAATGATTGCTCAAATCTATGTTGGTTCATTATGGGACCGTATATGGTATTGGGGCCTACCCCTTCACTTCATGGTCCCATGGTGATAAGGGAGTCAGTGCTTAGCCAATATACCGAAAACTAGTTATTTATACTTGGCCAGAACAGAGTTGGCTTCCCTATTAGGTGATGAAATCCCAATAGTTTCACTAAGGTAGGTTGTGTGTGAGGGATATTAAGTGAATGTAATAACTTAAACCTTTAATTAATCTATGTGATCAAGAAGGATGTAAGGTTTGTTTTAAGCCCAAAAGAACGATTGATTTTGATGAGGATGGATAAAAAAATGTGATTCTAAAAAATATAAAAAGAAAGGAGAAGACTTTCCTATAAAACACTTCCTTTTTAAATTTAATTTTTTTTTTTAACAATGCTAGTAACGCAACAAGCAAAATCCACCAAAGTGCAAACCTAAAAAAGGTTAGTAGAGGAAATAGAATAGAAAGAGAAAATGATGTTAGAGGTTGTGATTGAGTAATCATAAGCAGTCATAGAGATCATCTGCGATTGATTTTAATCATTGGTGATTCACCCAATCGCTAGTGATTTAACCATATCACTAGTGATTACAGAGCCGAAGGACAAAAATAATTTTTTAATAAATTTAAAATGAAGAAATGTACAAGGGTCCCACTTGGGCATGCCAAATTTTTAGATATTTTTTAACCTTCCTACCTTAAATTAATGAAATGAAGTAATAAAAACAAAGCGAACTCAGAAGACGATAGGGTTTACCGATACCCATGAAGGTGGATTTGGATGTTAGTGTTTAATTGAAATTGTTGAGTGAGAATGAATGTACAATTCCTCCAATCTTGCAAAGTAATCTAAACTCAAAAATACTAAACGAAAAGATTATACAAATGGATAATCGAGATTCTTGGGAAAGGCCGATTCTAGGAATCCAAAGGAACTTCCTTGGAGGATGTCAGCTCATTTTGTAACAATTAGGTGAATTGATGATGATGTGGATAAATACAAATATATATGATCAATACATATATATTGAAAATAGGTGAGAAGATTTGGAAATCCAAGTTGAAAGGAAAATTTTGAGCGGCTTGAAGGTGGCCCAAGAAAGGGTAGATGCAATTTGTACATGTTCAAATTAGTTATACCAAAAATCCTTGGTTTCTTGTTGGATTTTGTGTAGGAATTCAAACTAATCCTTAATGTCCTCTTCATAAAAAATGAATCAAATTTCACAAAGTGTAAGATCATGTAACATGTTGTATTGTTCCCATAAGAAAGGTTCATGAATTATGGGAAGATCATAAATGTTGGTAATTGGATGTGAGCGGCCAGGAACTACCATTTAATAGAGATCCATTCTTGGAGATAATATGTTAAATGTAGAGGATTTGATAAAATATGATAAAAAGATAATAAATTGATAAATTTGATAGGAATCGCCGGTGATTTAAGCCAATCGTTAGCGATTACTATGATTATTAACAATTATTCCAAAAAAAGATTTAAAACTCTAAAATGATGTTTTCAATGAATTTAAGATTTTATTATGACTTGAAAATGATAAAAAATACAAAGGAATACCTTCAAATATGAGGAGCCAAAAGACGCCTCAAATCTTCAATGGGAAGGATATGAGTTGATAAATTTTCACATCACATTCCTAGGAAGTTGAGTGATGAAAACGACCTCAAAAATGATTGAATATGATTCATATCAATGTTTAATAATGCTTGGGGATTCCTTGGATTATGTGATGTCGAAACATGAAGTGTAAGTTTGAAAAGGAGGTCTTGAATTGAAGCTTGAAGATTGGAAATCAAAGATCCATGAGAGAGAGCACAAAGGTGTTATTTATAATCATTGGCGGTTCGAGTTGAATCATTGATGATCCACTTTTCGAAACATATATAAAAGTGGTTGGAACCACATCTAATCAAGAGTTCTTGGTTTGAGATTTGGGTAAATGAATAAGGGAAGGTTGGAGATGAGGTGTAGAAGTTAGGAAGTGGTAGAAAATAGGTTTTGATGGTTTTGAAATGGTTAGGGTTGATTTAGGGTGGTTAGGTTGTTTTTAGGAAGGTAAAATAAGATTTTATAGTTGTGAAATGATATTTATGGGGTGTGGAAGGATATTTACATGGAGTAAATATTGTGGAGGATTTTAGACTTAGGATAAGTGATGTATGGATTAAATAATGTGTTTATATGACTTTCTTTGATTTAATATAATTGTGAAGATAATGTATGCGGTGAAGGAAATTAGAAATGCAAATTTTGAGTGTTTACAATTTCCCCCTTTTGTCAAGTAGTTTGGTGTAGGAAAAGTGCTAGACAAAAAATGATTTTTGATAGATTAATTTATATGGGTGATCCCCCTCAAATTGGGGTAACTGAAGCATATTCTAAGGAACACTAGTTTGAAAGGTTTGATTTGGATAATTTTGATAAGCATTTATTTAAAAATGACCCCAAGACGAGGTATCGAAATGATATATTCTACCATGGAATCAAGAGATAAGGGAACCAAAGGGTTTGTTTCCTATGGACATATGATTCATAAGGGTAGGTTGTAAGGACGGGGAACTCAAGTGATGAGGGAAAAAGGGCTCACATACCATAGATGTATGACATATCCCATGGTTTTATTTTGCTATGGATTTTTAATTTTCAAGGATTGAGGGGTTTTAAATGATACATTGTGTCGAAAAATGTGATAAAGTGGTGTTTTGATGTTGATAAGGATGATTTAGGTAAAATGGGAGGAATCGCTAGTAGTTTATGACGATTGTTGGCAATTCCTACTAACTTTTAGGGAGGCTATAAGAGCCTTAGGTCGGTAGTGAATAGTTTATTTGTGCAACTCAATTTGTGAATTGGAGAGCTTAAGTGAGTGATAAAAATTGATTGGGAGTAATGACATCAATGAGAAGATAGAGAAATCCATGCAAGCAAAGGTAAGCTATTGATTTTATTGTTTGAGTGAATTTTTAGCTAGTGTTGATTTGTTTTGTCATTTTTCTTTCCATACTGAGAGGGTTTTTAAATCACCAAAGATTTAGGTGAATCGCATGATGATTCATGTGAATCACCGGTGATTTTTATATTTTATCTATGACTGTGTTTGTTTTTTAGTGACCAAAATTTTTGATGATTTTTCTAATAAATATGAATTCTAATGTGTTTTTGGTTGCGAGATGAATCCCAAGCTAACTATCTAAGATAGGATTCTAGTGATCCTAGTGGAGGTATGGGGGGATATGTCAGGATGATGATTGGATTCATGTAGAGGCACTTTGGGATTTATAGGGATGCGGGATTATAGACACATTCGCAGATGTAGAGGATTATTGTTGGTGTTGATGGAGAGATGGGATCCAGCCACCTATACATTTTGGTTACCGATAGGTGAGATTACGATCACTTTAGACAATACCCATAGGATTACAAGACTACCGGTCATGAGGAGGGTATCTATTGTATTGATGATACAAAGAGAGAGGATGTGATGAGGAGATTGTATGGAGATGATGTGGAGGATGTGAGATACACTTTAGGTGGTTTGTATTATCGGCCTCTATATCCTACAAAGAGAGAGGTTATACTTGGATGACGATGTTGATGATGGGTATTTCGTGTTTAACTTTCCGATTCTAGAGGTGGTATATTTCCATGGATGGTGTGCAGTAGTAGTTGCAAAGATGATGGAGCATCATATTATATTTTTGGGCCTGCACTATATGCATAGACATACATTCTGGGAGTTGTGGGCTTTGAGAGTCCTCAAGAGATTTGGTATAGATGTTTTGTTTATGTTACACTATTGGGCATTTGAGCATATTGTTGTGGCTCATTCACATCATTAACCATGGGGGATGTAGACATGATTGGTAGATCTATTGGGTTTATGAGATGAGAAGGTGATGTGGGTCAATCAAGAGGGAAACAAAGGGAGGCTCATTAGAGAGAGCTCTTACATATTTGCATGTGGGAGATGTTTTGTGGAGACCATCCGTTGATTTTATAGTGTGTTCGGGTTTAGAGCGTGAGTTTGATGGGCTACAACAAGATTTATAGGTGCGGGGAGATTAATGCTCATCCTCACACTATTAATTAATTTAATTACTTTAATTAAATTAATTTACACCTCACCTAGCCACATCACCTAGACACCTCATCATGGACTTATTCTTAGTCTATTAATTAACTAGGACTAAGTCTCCACTTATCTTAACCAACTAGGACTTAGTCTAACCCTAAAATTAAAGTCTTATTCCTTCTCCAACAATATTCCCACTTATCTAAATGCTAACCCTCACTTGAGACCCAGAATGACAATAGAGCATGCCAAAAATAGCAAGGATTTTCCTATTTTTGGAAAACCTAGGATTTCCGCCTTAAGCAACATGTTGGTTAACCCTCAACTGATGACATTGGTCACCCTAACCATCATCGGTTACCTTATATATAATTTTGTAACCTTTTACCCAAGTTGGTCATTCTGAGTTTTGAGAGATATCTTGCATTCAAGCATGAACAGAGACTTCTCAGCATCAAATGATGGAATACACTCAATCACAGGCTCAAACAAGCACTTGATACTCATCCAAAGGCATTAGCATTCATGAGAGCACTCAGGAAGTATTACCATGAATGACCACAAAATTCTTCATGGATCAACCATTGCCATCCTTCACCAACCTAGACCTGCAAATACAAGTAAGTGTATTTGATTTTGCATCATTCAATACTTACTTAAATTAATAGGTTCTTTATCTTTTTGTTATTAGATCTTGTTCTTTCTGCATTCCTCCATCCCACCTTTTACCAATCTACCCAACCTACCACCCACACCTTTTGGCTCTCCGTATTTGATCTTTAGGC
The DNA here is from genome assembly GCA_018340775.1 of Taxus wallichiana var. yunnanensis. Taxonomy (NCBI): domain Eukaryota; kingdom Viridiplantae; phylum Streptophyta; class Pinopsida; order Cupressales; family Taxaceae; genus Taxus; species Taxus wallichiana. Next base: position 80,253,036 of record CM031236.1, on the reverse strand, counting down.
ATCCCTGAGTCTTCCTGACTTTATTATGAACCCAACCATCCTCCCTCCATTCTTTGTGTAATCAGAGAAGTCCAAAAACTAGGTTTATTTAATTACTACCATTTCACCCCTACCGACGCCGATTACCTTAACCATCATTGGTTTCTCCTCTTCACTGGCATCGGTCACCAGACCGATGTCGGTTATTGTGTCTCTTGTCAAATTTCACTAAACCTCCCCTAACAACCCCAAAACTCACAAAACCTCACCCAAACCTAGATACCCCACCTATAACCTCACCACAGACCTTCCCAACTCTTTGTGTAGACACAAAGAGAGCCTAGACACCCACTTTTGACATTCTTCCATTATCCACAGTAACCGATATCGGTCATCCAAGAAACCATCATCATCACCACACCACTTGATCGACATCGGTCATGTCATGCAGTAAACTACCTTAAACCAACAAGCTTCCTAATCATCCAAAATCAACCCAAACTACACCAGATCTTACCCAGACCCTGTCTGTGACCCTCAAACCACCTACCCAACCTGCAACTTGACCCGAGACCTTCACTAGTTTAATTATTAAGCATTTAATTGGATTGACATTGATAGTAATATGAGATACCTAAATCGAACACTAGCATTAGATTCTTTTATTTGCATGTTTAGTTATTTTATATTGAGTTATATATCAGTGGATTGACAACCATTGAGGAAGTATCACACTTCCTGGATCTAGCTCACATGCTAGGAAATCCACTAACCTTTTTCTATTAATTGTATCTTGTGGTCTTGTTTTGTATTACAGGTAGTTCCTCCTAGCCAAAAGGAAGCTCACACAATCAGTTTGGATGGAAATCAAAAATGCATGCACTCAACCTTCAACCATGATAATAATAGGTATTCCTCCTTGACCTATTTACCCTTATCTATTTCATTATCTACAATAATTTGGTGAAACATTTTGGCATGCCCGGTGGGACCCATCAGGGGTTCTTTTGCATTTGTTCATTCCTAGGTAAAAATTGTGTGTTTATTTCCCTTTGAAAAGTATTCACATTAATTTTCTTCTCTAGAATCTTCTCCTTCTTTCTATTGTCTAAAATAAATCATGCTTTTGGTGCTTTAAAAAGAACATCTTTCTTTTACTTGCATTGCATTAGTGAAAGAGCATTCCTCTTCTTATGTTCTCCATTTTCTACATCAAACATAATTGTGGATTTGGGCTTAAAACATTTGCATTTCATTTTGGTTTGTTGCATTGTAGCTCACATTAATTGAGGGAAACCTATACGTTGGAAGTCATGCCCAGATTGATGGTTGACTAATTCAATCATAGTTCACTTTGCACACTCTCTATACCAAACCACTTAAATAATTTACACATCTTCTTAAACATCATCCTACCTGGAAGAAGTTGTCAATGATCACACGATCAGAGGATTGATAGTGGGCACCAACTGGTTTCTCTGTCCAGTCATTATCTTAGAGAAAGGACCCCCCACCAAAACTTTACCTGAAACCATCCTTAGATCTTGGATTTTCATAGGGCACCTTCTATCAAACCAAAAACTTTGTTCTATTCACAAGTCAGTCCTAAATAGCATAAGCTAAAACATAAAATTCACCCATAGGATTTCATGTTTCTTAGTTTTTGCTTGATTTGTGTTTTGAGTTGTGAGGTCGTTTCTCCATTTTTTTTTCTTCCTTTCACACTCCCCAATTATAGTTGGTGTATTCTGACTTTTTTGAGTGTGTTAGGGTCCATCATTACCATACTCAGGTTTCTGGGTTGGTATTTTATTTGATCTAAGTCACTAAATCCATTTTCTCCATCTTTTCAAATTTCATGTGTAGCGTCGGTCGGTGACCATCATCATTAGTTTTACTCATCGATGGTCATCATGGTTTACCTAACCATTGTCGGTTACCTACTTTTTTGGGTTTTTACCAAAAACAACACTCATCACATTTCTATTCTTTCTAGGGTTTCTCAGATACATCATCATACCTTTGGACCTTTGAAATCACTATCAAATCCATATTTTGTCTCATTTTCATCAGTTATTACCACATTTATCAAAATTTTGATTATTCCACGATATCGATATCGGTCACCCTAACCATCATCGGTCACCCTCTATCACCATCATCGGTTAACCCAACCACCATCAGGTTCTGTGTTTTAATTTTTAATTAAAACAATGACAATTTTACCTCCTAGAACATATTTTCTCCATTTCCTCTATGCCTTTGTGTCATTTACAGAGATCAGATTACCAGGTCTATGCTAACTCACATGGTTTTGACTCGTAGCCAAGCCAATGCCCTTGTTCCATGCTTAGCCTTCAACTCCCACCTAGCCCATCACCACCTTCCATCCTATCACTATGGATCCCAGTCAGCCCATCATCAGTACCGGTGATGAGGAGTTCACAAGACTCCTTGACCAAAACCCCGTTACCTTACAATATTATTTATCCCATTCATCTACTTGGGACTCATCATAGGAAATTGGTATACGACATGCTTGTGTCCATTCCCCTACCCTCACCCCCACTTTTGTGTCAACTACTACTAGCTCTTGGCCTTACCTTCTTCCACCTTACCACCTGTGGTGTCACAACTTGACCCCACAACATCTATATCTATTGCACCTACAACATCTGTCACACTTTTGACGTCAGTTTCTCCCATGGTGTCAACCATTCCTTCATCAGCCACCTTGAGCATAGCCCCATCTGCACCTGCCACCTCGTATATACCTATTGCATCATGCAACCACCCATGGTGTTGGAAACCCATACTCCATTCCAAAACATCATCCTCTCCATCCCATAGTCTTTACCTCCAATCACTATAAGAGTCATTACATCCACCCACCTACTTACACATATCACCAACAACCCCTATCTCATCTATCACCTATTCGGGATATTTTCCACCTGCATCTATTCCCCCTCACAATTCTCATACTCAAACACCACCATATACTGGGATGTCATCCTCATCATACATTCATCATCTACCCCCTTATACTACAGGGGGTGCCCAATCATCACAACCTACCAATGACCTTATTAAAATGATGATGGAAAAGATGTAGACATTGGAAGCATCGGTTTTTGGCTCTCATAACTCTTTGACATATGATGAAATATGCAATGAGCCCATTCATCCTATCTATTCCCATTCATCCATACCCTACACATTGGGAAATGCCCAAATTCAACCGGTTCAACAACAAAGAAGACCCACAACAACACTTGTGGTCTTTCAAACATGGGTGTTATCTAATCACTCATGATGATGCTCTACTCTTGTGGACATTCCAATGTCCTTGACAAGACCTACATTGGATTGGTATAGTGGTTTACCTAGACATTCCATTTACTCATTCAACCAAGTGGCTCAAGCCTTCTGGACCATTTTTGATCAATATCGTCAAGAAGGTCACCATGACCAACTTGTACTCAACATGACAATATGAAGATGAATCTATCACAGATTTTTGTCACTCATTGGTAAAGCCTCATCAACCAACTCACATTCCAACTACCTCAAACCGAAGCTTATAGAGTTGTTTACTAGGGCTTGTGCAGACACATCTCACCAACTCTCCAAGTTCAAACCTTCCACACATTTGATGAGGCATTCACCATGGCTAGAAAACTTGAAATTTGTGCCATAAGAAGAAGAAAATTCAATTACGTAACAAAACATTGCATTCAAGTCAAATGATGCCTCTTCCTCTTCAAACCCCAAAACAATTATTCCAAAGCCAAAGGATCTGCCAATGCATGGTAGTTTTAAAATTTGGCCCATCTCACCCATCCAATCAATCAAATCCTACTTCAACCTTTCTCCATTCAAGATTTTAGTTAAAGGAGAAATGAAAGTACACTCCCATAGGAGAGCCTATTCTTCAGTTTTAGAAAAACTTCTAAAATCAAAGAAATTGCTCTTCCACCCATCAAACCACATACTAGTTTTGACCCGCTCATCCTATGCTATGCATGGTACAAGGAACATGATTACTATAACTATCATCACGTTAAAGGTCATAGTGATGGTAATTGTATAACCTTCAAAAACATTGTCAAGAAATGTTAGATAATGGAGATCTCATCTTGGACAACCCTGAATGCACTGGCTAATCAAGAACTTGCATATCTTCAAGAATTCATTTCCTAATCACACCCCATCATCTAACAAAATGGTGAACCTTGACTAATAATGAAGTAATGTTCATGAAGTTCATGTTTTTTTTGAAGTCATACTAGCCCTTCCTCAATTTCCTCTTATCCCTCTATCGAGGAGATTCTTGCATGCTCCTTTACCCATGGAGGAGCCTATTTCATCTACTCCTTTACCCATAGAGGAGTCTCCCTTATCTCCCCCTTTACCCATGAGGAGTCCACAATATCAGTGATGTCATTTCCCACACACCTCTCAACCTAATGAATAACCCATGGTGTTAACTCTCTTACCCCATGAGATTCATGCTCACCTTCCTCTCCACCAAAAGAGGAACCTACCTCATCCCACTCATCATCTCCCCTACCCATCATAGATCCTTTAGAAGTGCACTACTTATTGGTGACAATTCCCCATTAGCCTTCAAGATCTGTTGATTTTCTCTCGGCTCTCTTACCCATCAGAGTCCAAAGCCAACCAGTTCCTATCTCATAGACATTCTTTACAGGGATTACCACCAAGTCAACATCATCTCCTCCTACAACAAAATGTCATTTTCACATCTGGTTGACTGCTTGGATTATGTTGATAATTCCATGCTTTAGGGATGCCTTTGGCTACCTTTTTCAACCCAAATGCAAATGTCATCTATTGATACCTCCATGATTTATCCAAAGGTGTTTTAGAAAACCAAACCAACCATGCCCATACCAGTTGTAATGACCTCTTCTTCATCACCTTCTCCCACACCTAAACCCTTACCAACAATTGAAATTTTTCCAACACCTAAACCTTTTTCATCACCCATACCTTCCCCGTGTCCAGAACCATTACCACATTGGGTGTCATGCCGACATCAAGCCTAGTCCATCCTCCTGTCAAATTGGATTTAGCCACATCCTCACAAGCCCACGCAAAAACCATTCCTCCACCTAAAAGGAAGACCCAACCTTCTAGGTTGCATACACTGGTTTTGCCTACTACCCCTTCTTTCACCTTCACCACTTCCATCTATCCTAGGACCTCACCCATCCACCTTGGCCAAGAAACCTCCTACCCAAGGTAAACTAAAAACACAACAACCCATCTCCTCATCATGAGCCTCTATTACACCTAACTTACCTACACAATGTACACCTTTTCCATCACCTACAACCTTTTTACCACCTATACCCACACCACTTCCAGTAGCCTCATCCCTACCTATGGTATTCCCCACTCTTCAACTAATACCCTCCACCTCACCTCTTCCAAAAACCTTCACCACACCTCCATTATCACCTTGGCTAACTCATCCCTTCCACCATCTACCTTCCCTTCTACATCACAATCCTTCTTCACCTTTACCCAGGAAGGTGCAATGAAAATTAAGATCCCACTACCCTCTAAAGAGGTAGTCAAACCTACAACACCTTCAACCACTAGCTCATCTACTACACCTTTACCCAAGAAGGTACAACACAAACCCAAAATAGTACTACCTACCAAAACAATGGTCAAACCTATTCCACTTCGATTCCACCTCCTGTAGCACCTCTCCCACCAAAATCACCCACTTCCATCCAGACCCACACTTACCTCCCATTGTGATCCATTGGTAGGGTCTTACACCAACATCTTAGAAAAATTTTAGAGACTATTGTCATCACATTGCCACCACTTAGACCTTATGACCCACTCAAACCCAAACCAAGTAGGGTTTGATGATACAAAATTTGTGCCTACCATCGTGTGTTAGGGCATGATGTAGAAAATTGTAAGGCTCTTAAGACCATTCTTCTCCAACTATGTCCTCCTAAAGAAAACTTTGATGATGATGATCTTTTAGATGAGGACCATGTTCCACCTTCACCTATCACCACACACCCTCATCCCTTACCTATCCAATGACCTTCATCTCCACCTCCAAAACCTTTTATCCACCTCTAACATTTGAGATCAATATGGTCCACATAAGAGAGCTATCTAAAACCCCACCAAAATGTTAGTGCACCCAACTTCTTTCAAAAACATTGTCCTTCATTCTATTTCATGTCTTATCACTACACCTATCATGACTCAACTTCTCCCTCACCCCATATTAATATGGTTAACATTTCCACTCGTGCCTAGAAAGACAAAGGAAAGGAGAAAAAATAACCAGCCCATCCACTAATCTTGTGCCCAATATACCATCTACACCCTACACCAAGAATCACCATTCGAGGACCCACATACCCTATTTCTAATGGGGTTTCCCATCATACAATGATTAAACAATTACACCAATCTCCTCTCAAAATGTCATTATATGACCTTGTCCAAACCTTTGAGTCTCACCGACAGGCCCTCATGGAGGTTCTACAATCTATTGAGGTTTTACCTAATGACCAAACTCTATGGCATCCATGATCACTCCTCACCATGTGGCCTCTCTCACACTTCATCCCCTTCCTTTGCACCCACTACCACTCATCAAGTAGTTGCTCTTAGTTTCTCTGATGACGAGATTGTACCTCTCAATCAGATGATCTTGATCCCACCCTATTCATCTCTATCTACATTGATAATATATGTTTGACGTTATGATCGATGGTGGTGCTAACATCAACATTATCTCTTCCCATGCGTATAACCAAATGTGCATCCCTACCAATTACATGCATAATAACCTAGTTATGTTGTGTTCATTCAATGATGCCATAACTTTGACCCTTGGCACCATCATTCTCCACATTTGTGTGGGCCCCCATACCATTCCAGAATTATTCTACATCTTAGAGGGGGATTCTAGTACAACTTGTTGCTTGGTGACCTTGGATCCATGTCATGGGTTGTGTTCCTTCAACCTTACATCATTTTGTGTAAAATTTGAACATGAAGGACATAACTATACCATTCTAGTTGACCCTTCACCATTCAAAACCTGTAACATGTTGTATAGACCTAATGATGTCCTTATACCAGTTAAGGCATCTACCACCACCACCACTCTCTTTACTTCACCCATGACCCCATCCACCAACGTTTCTACTACCTCTCCCACACCTAACTCCTCTATTCCCACTGCCACCATGACCCTTGTAGCTAACCCATCCACTAACCCATCTTCTCAACCAACCAATGCTTCTTCTTATTCTAGTAATTCATCCATTCTCGCTACCCACATACCGACTACCGATCCCTTAGAAGGTGTTTTTCAACATCTCACTCTGGGGAGTACCACTGTACAACATCGACACATTCCTTACTCCTCAAGAGTATGGTAACCTTCATCAACATCCCGATATGATCACCGCATAGGTGAGGTTTTCCCTTATGGTCCTCCCACCTTCGCACCAACTTAACATATGGGGGACTTGATACTTCTACCTACTTTCTGAGCCACCTTCCCAAACATGACCATTTTCATCTGACCTTCAATCTCTCACCAACCACACTTCACCCACACCTTCCTCCATGTTGTGCATGGAAGGGCTTTGGCTTTTTGGTTTTTATGAACAAGGTCACCATATTGTCATCTTGTGCACCACTCGTAAACATAAAGACTGTAGTGGTATTGGATTTGTTGAACCATCTCCCAAGAAGTCCCGAGTTGAACTCATTGAGGATGATAAACCTTCTTCACCCCATTCACCAACTTCACCACCTTCACCTATGAGTCTATGGATCCAAATCCATTCTTCCTAACTTTTTTTTTTCATGAACACCATTTCTCCTGGGACCTCTAACTTATCAACAAGATGGAAAGGCTCCCTCTTCTCTTCCCTTCCTATGTATCTTGACATGATGATGATGATACACCTTCTATTAATGTCATTCAATGTCAGGATGATGAGTCTATTCTCACCTACCTTGGTGCGAGAAGATTCTTATATTCACTAGTCATTACCTTTTGAGACACAAACCATGTTAAATGAATTGACCATCGAAATAAATATTAACACTAGGATGACCCACATATTCTAAAGATAGGCCAATATTTAGATGTTTTTGAATAAGAAGATTTTACTTCTTTCCTCTGGGATCATAGCAACACTTTTTCTTGGTCCTACGTTGATATGCCTAGTATTGACCCAAACATTGTGGTCCACAATATCGTCACTATTCCTGAAGCCAAACCCATGAAATAGAAGCTGTAGAAAATGCATCCTCGCATTTCCCTTCTTATCAAAAGAAAAATCGATGCCTTCTTTGGTTTCCTTCATCCTACCCATTGATTATCCCCAATGGATCTCTAACATTGTTCTATCACAAAAGTGAAAGGGGACTCTGCATTTGCATGGATTTCCATGACCTTAACTTAGCTTGCCCTAAAGATGACTTTCCTCTACCTAGTATTGACCAACTAGTTGATCTCACCACCGGCCATGAGATGTTATCACTCATGGATGATTTCTCGGGTTATAACCAAATATTACTTACCCGTAAGATTAACACAAAACCACCTTCATCACTCCTTTGGGGACCTTTTTGCTATCGTTTCATGCCCTTTGGCCTTAAAAACGTTGGTGCTACATATCAGTAGGCTATGACTTATATATTTCATGACATTATGCATCGCATATTGGAAGATTATGTTGATGATCTTCTTGTAAAATCCAAACATTGGGTTGAACACCTTACATAGTCCTTAAGGTCATCTTTGATCGTCTCATCAAGTATTATGTTCACCTTCAACCTAAGAAGTGTGTCTTTGATGTTTCTTCTAAAAAGCTCCTTGTTTTATCGTTTCTTTGCATGTGGCATAGAAGTCAATCCCACTAAAATCAAGGTTATTCTTGAAATTCCTCCACCTATTAACCTTCATCAACTTCGTAGTTTACAAGGCAAGTTAAATCTATTCATCATTTTATTTCACATCTTTTTGACTCGCTACCACCCATTTCATCATCTCCTAAAAAAGGATGTCTCCTTCAAATGGGATGATGAATGCCACAAATCCTTTAAGGCCTTAAAATAATACCTCCTCCAACCACCTATGCTCATTCCCCTAAGGATGACCAACCATTTTACCTTTACATTTCTGCTACTAATCATTCCTTGGGTGCCATGCTCACTCATTGTGATGAGCAACATAGGGAGCAAGTGGTTTATTATATAAGTCATACCCTTTTGGACTACAAAACTAGATACACTCACACCAAAAAACTCTTCTTAGCCTTAGTTTTTGTCACCACTAAACTTCACCATTACCTACTCAACCACAAAAACTTTTTTGTCACCAATACTGACCCCTTACATTACATATATGCTAAGCCCTACCAACATCAACATGTTTGCATGTTGGCTCATGATTCTTGTAGAACTAGACCTCAAATTCACCCATCAAAAAAATTTCAAAGGACAAACCATCGCTGACCAACTTGCAAACGCACCTCTCTCTAGAAATCAATCTCTAACTTTGATTTCTGGATGAATCCATCATCTACCCTCTCTTTGGATGATACCATTTACCAGATGACCTTATTTTTGATGGTTCCAAATGTTAGTGTGGGGTGGTGTCGGATTTATCCTCATTCCTCTTGATAGTGATAATATGCCATTATCTTTCAAACTAGATTTTATTATACTAACAATATCACCGAATATGAAGCACTGTATTAGGTCTTCAATCTGCCATTGCCTTAGATGTTAAATCAATTAATATCTTTGGTGATTCCCAACTAGTTGTAAACCAAGTGAATGGTATATACTAGTTTTGTAATGAAATACTTCAAAAGTATAAGCATCATGTGGACATACTTTTGACTACCTTTGACCATTTTGAACTTCAAACCACTTCGTGTTCCACTAATAAATTTTTGGATACCATGGCCTACCTTGCTTCTCAGATACCCACTTCATCCCTCCGAATCAAAAATATTTGTCACATTACAAAGGCTACAATCACCTTCCTATTTATTTCGAGACATCAACCTTGTTAGAACCATTGAACCTAACCCACGTGACCTTTGGTATAAGTAGTTTGTTGAATACCTTTCCCTTACATTCTGCCTCTAAATCTTACTCGCAATAGAAAATGAGCCTTTCTCAAAAGTTTTCTCCCGTTATGTCATCATGGGTGGTCTTCTTTATAAACATGACTTTAAAGGTATCCTCTTACGATGCCTTACAAGTTCTGAAATTCCCTATACCATAAAGGAAGTTCATGATGGAATTTATGGGGGTCACTTCAGTGGTATAACTATTGCTAAATGCATTCTTCACTTGGGATATTATTGGCCAACCCTTAATTGTGATTTTTTGACTATGTCAAATGTTGTGTGAAGACTTAAAACATGCTAATATTCATAACACCCTAGTCATGCCTTACAGGTCACACGAGATCTGTGGCCTTTCTCTCAATGGGGTTTAGATCTTGTTGGAAGAGATCAATCCTCATTCTTACCAACGTCATCAATGGATTATTACCACTACTGAATACTACACTAAATGGGTAGAAGCCATGCATCTCATTTCTATGAAAATCGAGAAAATATTTGAATTCATCAACCATCACATCATTTGTCTCATTGGTGTTCCTCATGGCCTCATCATGATAATGGAAAATAGGTTCAAAAACAAAACCTTATGGAAATTTTTGATGCCTTGCATTCAACTTCATTTTTCTTCACCTTATTACCCATTCAAACCAATGGCCATGTGAAATCAACAACCAAAACCTTAAAAAAATTCTTATGAAAGTAGTTGTGATAATGGAAAGGATTGTCATACACACATTCCTTTTGCCTTATGGTCTTATCACACTAGTATTCATACCTTAAGCGATTACCACACATTTCTATTTGGTCTATGATACGAGATGTTGTTATACCTCTTGAAGTCAAGATTTCATCTCTTCGTATCTCACTCAAAGATATGCTCAATGATGATGACTTTTGCCAAGACCGTTTGGCATAACTCAAGTTATTAGATGAATGTCATCTCAATGCTCTTGATAACCTAAAAATCTACAAAGTGCAGCGACCTCATTCTAAAGGAAAATCAACATGTAAAAAAAGACAAGAAAAGTAAACGGGGAAAATTTGCTCATAATTGGCTTGGACCCTATATTATTACTCATACCTATGGATCAGGTTCTTATCATTTGTCTTCACTCAAAGGTAAACCTAAACTTGAGCCCATCAATGCCTTGCATCTTTGACCATTATGTTGATGAATCAAGTCCTATATCACATTATATCTAGTTAGAATACTCATCCCTTAAGCACCATTCACCTTCCATTTTACCTATTTTAAGGATCAACGACTAAACAAGAATCATGTGATTACCCATTACTTTTTCAACCTTGTCTTTAATATGAGTACCATGGCTCTACTCATGGCATGATTCTCATGGATAATTTTCATCTTTTCAAGATGAAATCCCATGGTCATTCATTCCTTAAACCCTCTCTTTCGTAATTAACCTCTATGTGTTATGGTTTTGTCTTCA